>CM020026.1:58242349-58682501 GCA_009769605.1 Bucorvus abyssinicus
AATTCTCAAAGTCAAATGGGAAAAGTTCCCACAAACAAAAGCTAGACCTGGTGTTTTGGGATCTAGTTCCAGACTACATCTACCTCAGGTCACGTTGTCCGATATGCTAGCATCCCTACCACAGAAAATGTGCACCAAACAAGAATTTCTTGTCAGCTCCTACTCAGGGATCCGTCACTGCAGAACTCACCTTGGCATCTCCAGGGCTTGCCATCGCCCTGTGATTAGCAGGAGACTCAGAAGCCATTCTTCACTACTAGTGCTAATACCCTCTGAATACTGGGAAGGCAGAAAACAAGGAGAGTGGAGAGGGAAATTTGGGTATTAATTTCCAAATAACAGAGTATGGGTCATTTTTGTTTTCTGTGCAATCAAGAATAGGAGAGTTATGAAGGCATTCAGGACTGCGTAAAATCTGCACAGAGGTAGCTCTACAAACTGTCCACGAAGGACAGAGTTTGAAGAAAATCATCTCCAAAAGGGCTTCTTATGGATTTTGAATTCCGGCCATGGAATACGTGCACATTTTTAAAAGTCCTTTATTTCATCATGGTTTCCAAATATTTTTAGTGACCTAATTGTCCATTCTATCTTGATCCCACTCCTCACCCAGAATTTGCATGAAAGAGATTTGAGGTACTTTTCATATGTCAGCCAGTCCAGAGTGTGGATTTGTCTCTGCTCCTTGGGATCTCTACAAAGTCACCTGAGCTGCATTTCTCACGTCAGACTGTCTTTGAGGCATCAACCTTCAAAATAGCTGGAGATGGTGAAGGCAAAAACTTGCAGAATGAAAGTGCTGTGGGATTTTTTTTTTCTGGCAAAGCACTGTTGAAGAGGTACTCCCTTTATTTCCACATATTTACAATTTTCTTTCTGCATAACCAAATTTGTCTCAGCTTCTTTGGATGTCTCGGAACATGCCCTTGTGTCCTTAACCTGTTTTGGCTGCCGTACAGGTTTAATTTCTCTGGCATCCATTTCTGGATTTTCTTGATAGAACTAACATCTCTGTCAATGAAACAAAGAAATTTTAAACGTTTGGTAATTGACCAAGCATAAAATAGATATTTCTGAAGAGATTGGGGAAGGTAATGAATCAATGAGGCTACTGCCCATTTAGAGTCAGACACAGGTAGAAATTAATGATTTTTTTTTAACGTCTTTTTCTGGTTGCACCAGATTACTGAAGGTTGGTTATGGAACCTTGAAATGTGCAGCCTACAGAAGAATATCACATCCCCACCACTGCCATCTTGGGTTAATTCTTCAGAGTTCATGGTGTGGTTAATTCAGCTAACAGGGAACATACTGCGGGATGTGCCCTTTGTGACCTGTAACTGTGAACTGGACCCCAGAACTCAGCACCAGACTCCCACTGCTCCAGAACATCCATACCGAGCAAAACCCCCTCTCCCTTTAAAATTGCCACTCACCTGTCCTGCATGCTGATCACCGTGCCAGGTGCAATGGTTTATAGACTTTTAATCAAGTAGTCTGAAAAATTCAGCTGGAAACGATGTACGCTTTATCGTCATTAAAATGCCTGAGACAGTAGCATTAAGTGTAAATGACACGATGTAACAGCAATTACATATTATTGGTTAGATCTTCTGCTAATGTAAATTCAAATAACTGCGTTTGAGGCCATGTTTCTCTAAGTCACTCTGTAAAGATTTCAAGTAAGAGAGATCAATTTTAATTAAGCACATGTTTTAGAGATCATATGAAAGTGGAGTGAAAAAAACATTTTTTTCCACTAGGAGGTTATTGAGTATGTTGTATAAGATTAAGGTTCTGCATTTGTTAATTAGGCTTTTTTATGATGTTACAGAATTTGGAATTAACAAAGATCAGGAAAAAGCTAATTTTTATCTGAGAAAAATTGCAAGAATAAAAAAAAAATCAAAGATATATATTAAATTCAGAGACAAAGTTACATTTGTTCGATGATGCCAGTTACAGCAAATATCTTTCTGTGAAATAATTTGTTGTATAAACTTGCTAATGTAAAACAGTTTTAACTAAACTATACTTCAAATATCAGAAATGTTCAGATGGCAAAACAGGAGTTTCTTCTAGACTGGCTCAGCAGTTTAGTGTAACTGTGAGTTTTCGTGTGTATCGTTTTTTACCCGCTGTAGTTATTCCATCAAGAAAATGGATTCTTTGTTTCCTGACTAGACTATAGCATGACTCCAAAAAATCAGTGAGGAAAAAACCAAGAGAGATTCTCATTGTATAAAATGCATTTTCAAAGAAAGAAAGAAGAAAACAAGAAATAGGAACCATAAATTGTCCACCTACAGCATGGAAATGGCATCAGGTTGAGCAGTCACCTCTCTTTCTGTACAGCCACGTGCTTCATTATTGCTTCACTGCCTGTGGAAACGGGCACTCTCAGGTGTCTCTCTGTGGATTTATTAATCAACTTGGTGCCTCAATGGGCTTCCAGTGGCTTGGAAGTGGATGGGGTGGAGCAAGAAGGGGTAGAGTGAACCCTCAGCAAGTTTGCTGATGGTACAAAACTGTGGGGAGTGGCTGATTCACCAGAAGGCTGTGCTGCCATTCAGCGAGACCTGGACAGGCTGGAGAGTTGGGTGGAGAAGAAACTAATGAGGTTCAACAAGGGCAGGTGTAAAGTCCTGCAACTAGGGAAGAAAAATTCAACGTGCCAGTACAGGTTAGGGGTTGACCTGCTGGAGGGCAGCTCTACAGGGAAGGACCTGGGAATGCTGGTGAATAACAAGTTCCCCATGAGCCAACAATGTGACTTTGTGGCCAAGAAGGCCAGTGGTATCCCGGAGTGCATTGAGAAGAATGTGACCAGCAGGTCAAGCGAGGGTTATCCTTCCCCTCTACTCTGCCCTAGTGAGGCCACATCTGAAGTACTGTGTCCAGTTTTGGGCTCCCCAGGTCAAGAGAAACAAGGAACTACTGGAGAGAGTCCAGTAGAGGTATACAGAGATGATCAGAGGACTGGAGCATCTCTTACAGAGGAAAGCTGAGAGAGTCTGTTCAGCCTGGAGAAGAGAAGGCTGAGAGGGGATCTGATCAATGCTTATCAATACCTAAAGGGTGGGTGTCAAAAGGACAGGGCCAGACTCTTCTCAGTGGTGTCCAGTGACAGGACAAGGGGCAACAGGGACAAACTGGAACACAGGAAGTTCCACCTGAACATAAGGAAAAACTTCTTTACTTTGAGGGTGACAGAGCCCTGGAACAGGCTGCCCAGAGAGACTGTGGAGTCTCCTATCGAGACTGGACATGATTCTGTGCAACCTGCTCTAGATGAACCTGATTTAGCAGGGAGGGTGGACTAGATGAGCTCCAGAGGTCCCTTCCAACCCCTAACATTCTGTGATTCTAGCATGTGGACACCAGCAGCAAAGCCTCTCCTAGCCTTGTCTTCCTTTCTCACCTAAAGTGTCTCGTGTTAGCCTACCACAACTGCCCTACAAATCTCATCTCAGAAGTTCCTGGACTCCCTGCATCTTGCTTTTGCTTTCTGAATCATGTCCATGATCAAAGTTTTTTGTGGGCAATGGTTAAAGTTTAGAGCAGGGTCCTTGCTTGTGGAAGGAGGACATTTCACTATTAGTCTTCAATATTATGTTACAAAATTTGGGATGAGTGAGTATCAAGAGAAAGGCAATTTTTAACGTAGGAAGTTGCAAGAATGAAAAAATAACTTATACAAGGATAATGCACTTCCTCTGTAAAGAATTGGAAGAGCAATTCCAACACACTTTGATTCATCAGGTTTTAATCGCTGCTGTAATCATTAGACATTATATATATGGCCATACTGACTAGGCTGGTCACTAAAGGTCACTAGGTTAAGGCAATGTTTTTTACGATGTTGTGAGGAATGCTGTGTTTATTTTGGTGTTAGTAGATATGCTCCTGTTGCTATATTTTGATTTAAAAGTTTATGATATCTTTTTCTTAGAAGACCTGAAACAGAGGTACAGAGCTATTGTGTGCGATGACAGGCCAAATTTGCCTCTTCACTAGAAATAATCACTGTAAGAAAATTAAGGTGCAAAACCATGTCTGCTGTAATTGTTGCATACTTATTAGCAGCTTTCCCTTTCCAGATTCTCTGGGTATTTGTTGCCCATGATAATGTGAATACTTAAGGGGAAAGTGTAATTAGCGACTGTGTAGTTCATTCAGTAAACATTTCTGAGCTGTTTGATGTGACCGAACTGAGCATCACATATAATTTTACACTTTTATCCTACCAGACAACTGACAGGTCTCTAATCTCAGTCTCAGAGCTTTCACTCTGCTTGAACTTTGCTTCATAGAGGTCATTTTCCAACCACTTGGGAGCAGGAGCCACGTCCGTTAAATCCCACAGAGTCGATAGATGCGATAATAGCTTTAGGCACATTTTCTTAGAACTCCGGGGGAAAAGACAATTTCAATAAATGTAAAGCTATACAATCTACAGTCTGCAGAATATGTAAGCAAATCTCATAGGAGTACATCTTTCTTTTACCTCCTGGCAAGAATCTCTTTAATAACAACATATATTTTTTTGTTTTCAGTATCAACACTCGATAAGGGCAGAAAAGTCACGCACAAATGCTTTAAGGTGAAAATAAAGAGGAGAATACATGAGGTGAAATGACCAGCAAAATATTCCCTCAGGTTTGAATTTTACAGACTATTAAATAGTATAATACATATTTCTACTGTCAGAGAAAGGCAGATGGTAATAGGGTGTGCGCATGATGGTCTGACCATCACACTGCAAATACGAAGGCAAGAGCTAGCTCAGCGTACAAAGTATTGAGAGAAAAGTAGAGACCAAGCATCTATAGATACATGATGCTAGTAGGCTTGTACACATAATGGCTTGATATAGTTTACATTGTATAGACCACAGCTCATCAAAACAAGCTTGCAGGTTGTGTCTGCCAAGATAATTAACAGACAATTCCTCCGCAGCAGATGTCTGAGATAAGTAGGAAGGACAGCTCTTCCCTTGACATGGCATCAAAGGAAGAACAACTAATATTAAAATAAAATAATGTGAGTTATTTCAGTTTGATCATGGCTACCTAACATAAAAATCAACTCCCCTCACACGATAAAACAAAGAATCCCTGCTTGACTGTCAAACTCTCATACTGAAATCGAAAAGAGACTTTCCAGTTCTTTCAAGATTTTTGTCATTGTCTTTTTTTTTCCCCTTGCTATATTTGTGCTGCAAAGGAATAAATCTTGAAAGTAAAGCATCCCCTCCAGCAAACTGTTTTACTCCATTTGCCTTGGAGAATTCCACTGCAGGGGAGAGAAAAGGAAGAAAAAGAAAAAAAGCCATGCAGAGTAGCTGGAACAGCTTCAAATTCAATAGCCTGTGAGATTTTCCTTTAGATGATCTTTCTAAGTATAACAGTTCAATAGGTGAGTGGTCAACGTGAATATTATCTGCAAGCTAGAGCTATTAATTTCTGTACCAGTGTTCCAGATGCCAAATGTTCGCTTCATGTTTTATACGCCAGCTTTCTCACACATACGCTGAAGTGAACATTAGGCAAAAACAAGAGCAAGTGGCGCTGGTGCTCCCACACTAAATAGGAAAACAGCTGCGAGATCACAAATCAGATTTTTTTTTTTCTTTTCTTTAAAAGGTCCTTTGAGGAATGGTCAGCCTGAATGGAAGAATGTTTCCGACAGTGAGGTGAGAATTTGTACATCTTCTTGACGAAGGTAGGAGAAACAATGTGTGTTAGAATAAATCAGCTCCATTCAAAACTCATGGCAAGACGTGGCAAGTGTCCATATGGTAACAACAATATTGTAGCAAATGAATTTTGAAATGGAAAGTGTATTAGGTCCTGGGGGAAGGACGTGAATTAGGAGCTGACCCTGGCTGTGGTGGGGCTCCAGCAAAGGCAGTGCTGGGAGGAGCTTTGCTCCACTTTGGGCTCCTCGGGTCAGGCTGGGGCTGGCACAGGGGTTGCAGCAGGGCTGCAACTCGGCATGCAGCCTGGACCCCCAAAGCCTGCTGGAGTGAGAAAAGGGAGGTGAGCTCCTTTTCTGACTCTGAGAGGTGTCGGTTCATGCTCCCTGGAAAAGTTATCTAAGGTCTTTCTTCATCCTAAGATTAGTGTTTGTTCTTGCATGTTCATCTATGGCTATCCAATAACTAGAGGCCACTGAGAGCTGTGCCACTCGTTTCAGACTTGATCACACATGGAAAGTCTGAAAACAGCAGTCAGTGTGTACAGCCCACCGCATCACTAAGTTATTTTGCACCTTCAGATGCATTGCGTGGGAATCCTCAGAAGCAGGTGTATGGTTTTTGTCTTGTAAACCACACAAAGTGGCATTTTTATTTTATCCCACATATCCAGGCAAGAAAAGTTAGTCGTGTCCTTCAGAAATCCACTGAGCTGTGGTCATCTGAGTGCAAGGTGCTAACCTGTTGAGCCATGTGCTAGAAATTAATACTTCCTTGGGGAACCGAGGTTGGACAGCTAGTTCTGAGGTATGATTTGGCTTGACGCTCTTACTTCACGTGTTTCAATGGTGCTGCAAGAACCCAGAGAAAACTTCTGGGAGAAAACTTCAGAGGATTGCTATGGGCAGAGGGAAAACACTGTCAAAGAAACCAATTAAGGAGAGGAAAAGAGCTCAAAAGGTTTGCTCCCTGTTGTACTGAAGCCGGTTATTCTGTTTCAAATCACGGCTGCTGAGCTGATCTTTCTACTACAATATTTGTGGTTGCAGTCAGGCCAGAAGTGCATATTCGCACTCAGAGGACCTTATTCTTGCCTTTATTTCTGTCTGAGTGACAACTTTATTTAAGCAAACTGCCACCTCTACATCTTTACCCTGGATCTGTTTTCCTCTAGCCAAGCTAGTACTTTGGCCAGTTTCTTTGCCATTTCCTCTTACACGTTTTGACATCACCTCTAGTTCAAAGATTTACAATGACTTTTATTTCCTCTTGCCAGAGCCTCCTGTTTCAGTCACTATGGGCAAGTCGTCTCAGCCTGACTTGTCTACAGCAGCCTGTCAGTCAGGTCTATTCACTCCACCCAGCTTTGACCAGCTTTTCTCTAGGTTCTCTCATGCAAGCTATGCCTAAAGCTAGGAGATAATATTCTTCCTAATGTGATAAGGTGGGGTTTTTCCTTCACTTGTTCACCTGTCTAGACTTAGTTCTCATTGGGGTTCTCTTCATCTGCCAGTTTGATGGCCTTCTTTTCTAGCTACATGGGCTCCTACCTTTTATGCATACAAACCTTAACAGCACTGTCGTAGAAATGCCATGTTACGCGCCAGATTTTGATGTGCTGTCTGGAATAGTGCCAGCCAGCCAAAAGCTGATTATTAAAGTTTGTTGTTCACCTAAGCAATTCTCCTGTCAACTTAGTGTTGGCAATTTATTTATTAATATCACTTTGCTGATACATGATTAGAATTCATTTTTCTCACAATATATCCCATGTACCAATAATAAATATAACTAAAATAATAACAGATTAACTGTTTTTATGATCAGTTTGTATCCCCATGTGATTCTAATGAGAAGAACCCAAGTTGGGAAAGAAGCCATGAGGTTTTATTATCTCTGTACTCTAATCCTAATCCTCCAATGCATACCAAAACCCATCTATGCCAGAAAATATCATATGGAAACCAGAGACCTTTAAGTTTTTACTGATGCTGTCCCAAATGGAGGTATATACGTGAACACTGCAGAGCTCAGAAGTACAGCTCATGATCAGAAGTAACTCGTGCAGTGCCAGAAGACCTTATTCATCACAGAGACACCTTTAACATTTTTATGCTTTACTGACGATGGCTCTCAAGGATTGCACTGGCACTCAGGGATTGCTGGGGCGAAAACTTCTATTTTAGCCAAATTCTCCCTAGCAGAGAAACAGAGAAGGATGTTTTGTTGGTCCTGTGCTGCTCACCATGTCTCCCAGGCATTTTTCATTTACAGAGCCCGTTGAGTTTCTGGTAACTTGCTTTTGTGAATTGGTATGAAAAGGTCTCTGTATAACTTGGAGTCTAGGAGAAAAGTTTTGGGTTTAGAGCTTTAACATTCTTTAAAGACTAAGACATGCTAATTATATCTATAGCAAAATTGAACAGGTTTTTTTTTTACTTGTTGCTCTGCATGAAATAAGCAACCTTCTTACACAAAAGACTACCTAAAAGAGCTTGTTTCCAAAATATGTTTAAACAAAATCCTTCTTTAATATGAAACCACCAAAAAAAAAAAAAAAAAAAAAAGGGATGCAATTAGTGAATTCACTGAATTATCAAATCCTACTCCATTTTGAGTTGATCAGCTCCTTGAAATGGCCACAGATAGGCTTTTCTATCTCAGAGTCTAAAATGACCTCAGGGAAAAGCATTTTCTCTCTTAAGAGCTAGACAGAAAAAAGGAGCTGAAAAATGTAAAAATGGTTTCTATAGCATAAAAGCCAAGAGACAAATCTACAAATGGGTTCAATCTGCCTCACTCCTGCTGCCTTAATCCAGCACCTCAAGAATCAATGTCTCGAGTCAATCCTTCCAGATGAGGTGCTGATTGAGTTCCAGGCACTGCCAGTGGTAGAAGGAAGGTTTCTTCTGAGGAAAAAAAAAAAAAAAAAAAAAAAAAGCCAAAAAACCTCAGAGGAGTAACTTTATTTTATGTAAAAGAGCCATTTTCTGCCATGGCAGAATGTGGAAGACTAGCTGTCTGTTCATGGTGCAGGACAGGTCTTAGCACCGTCACTTCCTTAGCAAAATTTTCCTGCCTTTAGTCATGCATAATTGTTGATGATTTCATGAGAGGGTTGTGAGTAAAGGGAGGAGTTGAGAAATCTGTCTCTGCTTTCTGTCCTCTCATTTCTGGTTAATCCGACTCTCATAAAGCAAATATTACAAAATATTAATTTTAGAACCCCAGTGCTGGGGATGTTCATCAGGCTGGTCACCTAGTAGAAAAGGAAGCAAAAAATGCCAGGCAAAGAAGAGAAGAAGCATAGAAATCTGTCTGGTGCACCTACTTCTCTAATATCCATGTCAGGGATTTAACAAGTGGGAGCACTTCTTCCTGATTCATTAAAGCTTTTTCTTTCTGGCCATAAACAGCCATATATTGCTGGTAGACAGCCCTTTGGAAGGTACGCGGTCATCCTGCAGTTTTTCTTTTCTGCAGGTTGTGCAAATCCATCTTGAGCTAGAGCACTTTCTCCAGGGACCGTGAAATGTGAGTATGACCTGAAATATCCTTGCATCTACAGTGAAGCCAATGGGGCCACAGAAACGCTGTGGTTCTGCTACAGGTCCTACCTGTTGGCACTCTTTCCAGAAAAGCGTCATTTAAATATTTTTCCTTAGAAGTTTGGAAGGCCAGTAGTCACATTCTCTAATGGAACTAACACCAGATTTAGCTGAATAATTTCGACCTCCCTCTAGGCTGGGTGGGGCAAGCTCATGATGGAGAATGAATCACTAAACATTTATTTCATCTGGAGAAAAATCTTCAGGTATCTACAAAGATCAGAATGATGTCAACATGATCTTGAGATGTGAATTGGCGTGGAAAGGGTGGGTAGATGACGTTTGTGAAGAGAGAGCTTATTTTCTTTCTACACATGATTCGCGGAAAAAGAGTCAAGTCTATTCCCTACCCTTACCTGTACATTTCTTCCTGGTGTGGACAAGGTACCTCAAAGCTCGGCATGGTTGAGGAAGTCTTTGGGTGTCTGTATGAGGCTCTACAGAGCAATTTCTTTTGTTAGCATGCCTGGAAGTAAAACAGGAAATCCATCCAGAGCTTTCCCCAACCCTGCTCAAAGAGCACAAAGCCTTCAAAAACCCCCATGGTTGAAAAAATGTCACAGTGGTTGCCAAGTCAGACAGGAAGAAGTTAGTAAATATTAAAACGGAGTCTTCTTTAATAAAGGTCTTTCGTGCATATAACTCGGGACTTAACTTTCAACTGAATAAACACCAGTTGAGAATGCAAAATGTTGTTATTATCATTGTTATCTCACTATACTAATAGGTTGCTATAGAACTTTTCATCATGAAATGTGTGGGATATACTGCACTCTGGGACACACGGAAAATGTGACAAGGAGTATCTTGGCCAGAGGCCTCTTGGTTCACTTCAGGCAGAAGTTCTCCCAGGGCTTTGAAGCTGACTGTTGTTACAGGAACGCTCCCTCCAAAAAAGCTGGGAAGAAAAATAAAACTTCCTTCAGAGCAAGATGTGAATGCTTTTCAGTGATTGCTTGATATTATATAACGCTTTATAAATAGTTCTGTAATAGTTCTGTATGATGTGAATCAAGTGCCTGAACAGAGCTATCTTGTATCATTCAAGGTGCCCCAACAGGAGAGATCAATAGAGATACCTCAGGACAGATGGAGATCTGAGCCCTACTGCAACAACTGGACAAAAGGAGTGTCCCAGGTAGGACAAGTGACACTCAGTATCTGTGTTTCTGCAACTTGTTGTTACTCTAATTATTACTGTCCTGCTTCATGAAAGGAATATGTGAATGGAAGAAGTTACTATGAACAGTTTTTTTTTTTTTTTTTTTTTTTTTTTTTTAGGAGAGCAGTTAACTATGGGATTGTTTTCATGAGGAAAGAACTGACTTTATCAGTCTGAATACAACTGGAGGTCTTAAACCAAGCCCTTAAATATGGGCTGCTCTTATTCACTGCAAGCAAGATTGACACAATGTCCTCACCTTTCTTTGTTTGCCCTCACTGTAATCCAAGCTGTGGTTTCAAGAGGAATCAGTTTGGTAACTTGTAGATACATACTCACTCTACCCATCAAACCATCCCCACAGACTACTGACAGACCGGTCACCATGGTAGAACAAATTAGTTATGTGTATATCCACCTTGCCTTGCTTTTGGTTTGGTGATCCACGGATAATACCAGATTTTTCTGTTCTCTTTTTAAAGGTGATAATTTATGCTAACACAGACAGCAAAACAACGCAAAGTGGGGTTTTTTTTTTGTTTACCAGGATGTGTTAAAGCGCTCATTTGACTTGTTTTAACTAACTTTCAAACCTGGACAAAAATACTTCAGGCTTTCTTCGATGTTAGGATTGTTAAATTATTTTGTTGAGACAACAGCTTCCCATCACAGTTTTACACTTCAGACTACCCAAAATATCGGAAAACAGGGTGCAAGGCCAGGAAGAAGATTCCCCACTTTTCTAGTAACAGAACTGAGGAAACTATTGTGTTTATCTACGCTGACATCTATGCTTTCCCATGAATTCCTGCACTGTTTCTCTTTTCTCACAAGCAAAGAGTTGAATGTGGTTCAGATAAAGCCCAACACATTTAAATGAGCCACATAGCATTTCCAGTGGTTTCATTTTGCTTTGCACCACATTTCAGATCGATTCCACTAGCACCAGGCAACACTGGGAAAAGCGTATCCTTTGAGAACCGGAAAACATTGATTTACTTTGTATGTCCAATTAGTTCCATAAATTAAGCAACTGTGTTCAGATATGTAATACAGCACCGCTCCTTTCAAAGCTGAGGAACCTGTAAAAAGCTTGTAAGAACAGGACCTTCATTTGAAAAAATGGCCCTGATTTAAAGTGATGAAAAGCCACCGGAAAAATTCCTATTGATGTTGGGGCAAGCTTGTTGCAAAGGATCGCATATTTCAACAAAAACTAATCCTCTGGGGTTTGGTTTGGTTTTTCGGGGTATGTTTGTTTGATTGTTTGTTGTGATTTTGAAGTCCATAGAAACATATTTGCTGGTTTTGTTAGTCTATTTATTTTAAATGAAGCTATGACGTGACTATCTCATTTAAGCGGCCAAAAAACAACAACATCAAACAATTTTGCTGTAACAAGAGGCGGTGTCAGAGGTGTAAAAACATACCGTGCCTCATACATTTGGTTTTCCCTTTGGGGATAACTTGTGGGGTTTTGTCAATGTAAAAATATTCACCCAGTTGCAGATCAAGCCAATCGGCCTCCTCCTCGCAAGGGTGAAGGTTGCCAGGCCAAGCACAAGCAATTAGCTGTGCGGTGCTCACGCGCCCAGCAGCCCCGTCCCAACTGATTGCCCTAAGCTCCACTGCTGCTCGTAATGCAAATTGTATCTGGTCCCTCGGTAATCGGGATCAGCACTGCCTTGTCCGTCCACTCGCTGCTCACGCCCCCTCCACACTGCGATAATGGTTTTGGTGGGCAATCAAGGAAGATGCCTTCTTGACTCATCTCTCATAATAGATTGTCCTCCTCAGGCAAAATTGAATAACCCCCGACATGGCCTGGAGGCAGTCAGTACGAATTCAATAATTCTGCAGGGTCAACGTCCTCTCATTTTTGGCAAGCAAGTAATTATTCTGCACTAACATTCAGTAATGGGAGTAGGAAACTGCTGGAGACACCTTCCTCCATACCCAGAATAGCCACCTTAATAGGATATTCCCCTAATAAGGAATGCTACCTCAATCTGATGCCCCTTGCCTTCAGGTTTGCTTTCCATGCACATTTCATGTATGCATTCTGCAGAGGCTTTTTACCAACAGCATCTGTGGGAAAGTTTAACAACTTCACTGTCTCTTGTTTAATATTTTCCACTTTTATGGGTTACAGTTGTGCTGTCTATTTGCTTTTACTGAATTGTGAAAGATTTATTATAAACCAAATACAGCTGTTCTCTCCTTTCATAAACTGAAACTATTTTGGCAAAATCTATTTTCCACTATGAAAATAAATTTTAAATTACTTCCCTCACCCAGCTTTCCTAGCATGAGCATCCTGTTGTTATTTAGTGGTGCAGAATAGGTGCCAGGGTAGTTGTAGGCTCACTTAAGGGAAAGAAAATGCCTAGTTTTCAAGAATAAACAGTAGAAATGTTTTTTCTCCTTCCATCCCTCTTTTCCAGGGGATTTCATATTATTATCTGCAGATCTCAAGAGTTACAAATTATAATATTAAAAACTTCTGCAGATTCAAACAATTTTTGCACTCTGATTTTGCATTTATACTGAGGATTGTAGACATTTTATTTAGATACTTAACTTTTACCTTAAATGAATATTATTATCAACCTTCTAATATAATTCAATGCTTTTTTCTACAGAGCTTAAAATAGCCCTCGCTTACTCTGAAAGGGAGCACGTTTTGCTGGGTCACTTTCCAGTGTCAAAATTTGGACCAGTGCAGTATTCCATGTCATTTTGAAAGGGAATATTAAGTTCTACATTCTTCAAGAATATTTTGCTGTGGATATCCTTTCCCTTTTCCTAAACTGGAGAAGCCATAATTTCGTTTTTTTAAAATGAAGTAAGAAATAGAAGAATAGGGATCCTTCACTAATATTACTGCTTCAAATCTACGTCATTTGGTATTTTCCTCCTGTATTGGGCTTGTTTTGTTTTGTGTTTTCCTAGAATTAATTCCATTCTACTGCATGGAAACTGTTGCTTTAATCATTGAAAGAAACCTTTCTCTCTTCTCTCTGGAGAACAGCGCTCATATAGCAATGCAGATCCTTGTATAATGGCAGAACAAGCACTTTCTATGACTGATTGATGATTGATTATTGTAGGGCTGTCTCCCTGTAGCGGCTCATCATGATGCTTTTTGATGAGCAGCACTCATTCCCAACACAAGAAACTTGTTTTGATCTGTACTGGTTCTGTTTACTAGTTGCAACAAAACTTAGGCTAATAGCGTTCCTGTTCAGCTGCCATTGTTGATTTATAGTCCAAGTATAAGAAAATTCTGTGCTAATAATAGACCAATATTTTGCAAGATGCTTGTCGTTATTGTTGCTGCTTACCATCTTGCACTGATAGCGATTGTTTTTCCTTTCTTCCACGCTTTTAAAATGCCATTTGCAATACAGCTTCAATACGACTCAATTTACCGTTGGAATGTTCTCCTCGTTACTATGTTGACAGCCCTGCACAAGATTCATCTCCATTTGTTCGTTTGCCAGCTTGGCTCCATAATGCACGCTGCTTCAGCCTTTGGCTTACAGAGGGATTTTTTGCCATTGGTACAAAGCTACCTCTTCTAGCGCTCCAGCCAAAGTGACCAAGATTCTTGGTGCTTGCACTGAAAGCTTACAAATGCGCATATTTGGAACAGGAAAAGGCTTCGTTGTGTGTGTCACTCTGTTGCAAAAGAGAAATGGTTTTCTATAAAGATTGGGCTGTTGGGAACCGCATCAAAGGAGGGGTGTAATTCATGGATATATAATCACGGAATTGCTCTGGACTACTGCGATGACTCTCTTAGATGCAGATATACGTGTGTCTTGGACCCCTCTGTAGCATATAGTACAAAAGCCAATGATATTTTTAGGCAGATCAAACCAGTGATTTCAACTTCTGCTCAAAAACTGTTGGCACAAGAAGACCTAAAGAAAGAAATACACTTTTCTTAGCACAAAGGTGCTCTAGGAGACTCTGATCACTGCCTGTGGCCAGAAAAACTAGGTTTAAAATGTGTCTTTCTGAACTTGCTATGTTTTACCTAGTGGTATAACTAAATTCTAATCCATGGCTTGTGATTTCAATGAAATTATTTCAATTTCTTCACCCTGTACAGAAATATTTTTTTTCAATGTATAATAAAAACACATGTACTTTATACACATACAGCTGTGTCAGTGTTTTATTTTAAAGTTTATTTTGGAGCAAGAGAAAGCTGAAAAAGGTTTGGCAGTTGTAAAACATATGGATGCTGAACCCAAAGCTTATAAACAGGCACTGAACTTGCTGTTCTTGCCGCATTGATTTATCTTATGTGTTTTCTACAGCCTGTTTAACTCATAAGTATATATGTTGTATTTTACCTCAGCCTTCTGAAGGTATTAAGTTTTAAATCAGTTTAAATGTGACAGATAAAAATTAGGACCTGATCCTGCAAATCCTTATTTGCTGGACTTGCCTTTATGTGCCTAATTTTTCCCCTTGATAAATTAATGCGTGTGCAGTGAAATACCTGGACAGTTACTACTGCCCTGAAGTGACTACTCATGTGCAGAAAGGTTGCAGGGTCAGTGTCTTACAGTTTTTTAAAAAGAAAGTTAAGTTTGAGCACAATGCACTGGGGCTTTTTGCACATATTTTACAAAGGCGGTGCTAAACAACTAAACTTTACACAGCCGGTGTGGTTTTAGTTTTCGTTAGCGAATAAACATTACTGACAGTAGCAAAATACTTTTTTTATTTGAATAGAGAATAAAGCAAGTAGGCTTGTAAAAACTGTACTTTATCATTTGTTGGCACAAAGTTTCAAGCCTTCTTGTTCCCCTCTTCCAGCTGTCTCTTCTTACTTCTGCTTCTATTTAGTCCAAAATTCCTGCTGTTTCTTAAATGTGTGTTTGCACATCAACTATTAATGTCCTTTGAATTGTTTGGGTTTGCTTTTGTTTGTCATATTAATGCTACTGTGAAACATTCCAGTTTTAAACCTAAAGACAATACATTATTTCAGAAAGCTGTTAGTGAGCCTGACTTTTTGTTTACTCATTATTTTCATCTTTTCCTAACTTTTTTTATAATTGCCAACTGTACAAAAAGTCAACAGAAGAACAACCCTCCAAATTTCAATGTTCATCCATTCTCAGAGCATCTGCTCTGAGAGATAAATACAAGGGGCACAACAAGGTAAGCTCCAGAGACAAAGGTGCCAGCAAAGCCAAAGGAGCCTTGTGCGAGTCAAGCATTCAAAGCCAGGCTCTCTTTTGTCTCTGACCCTCTTGTGTGGGTGCAGAAAGGAGGGACATCTATGACGCTAAAATACCTTGCTTAAAGGGATGTTGGTCAGGAGTGTAACATTCTTTTCTGGCATAGAGTTTTCTCACAGACATATTTGGGTAGTTACACAGATGGTTATTTCCCACTGATGTCAGAGATGAGGAGGTGAAAGGCAACAAAAGTGAGCTAGCTCTGCACTGAGACAGCATCCACTTTAAAGAAGTAATTGCAGAAAAATGTGTTTTCCTTAAGGTCTTCAAGTAGAATTCATATAAAAATGAGTAAATATAATTATAAAAACTTAACTGATTACAGGTAGCTATTCAAATGGTATTAGAAGGTGGGGTAAGTAGTGCTATGCATGACTGTGGGCTAAAGTCATCACCAGGGGACAAAAATTTTCTGGCTTTGTGTTGTTATTTCTGTCTGACATGATGTGTGTCATCTGCATTTCTCCTGCTTGTTTCCAATGACTGTTTCTTTTCCTCCCTGCTTTTAATTCTTGCTTGTTTGATTGGATTGTGGGGGATTCGGTTTTGGGGTTTCTTTACTCAAACCCCCAATACGCAAGTACCAGAAGATGGATGCAGAGGGAGCACTGGGGAACAAGGATCGTCACCCTGTGCAGAGGTAAAGCATAGCCCCAAAGTAATTGCTGTCAAAGAGAGCTTTAAAGGCAGATTGGAAGGAAGTTAAGGAAGTAATTTCACAGGTATGTATGGGTAACTCTATGTGCAGCATGGTAGAAAGTATGAAGATCTGTATTTCTGTGCCTAACAGGAATATGAGAGAGGATGGAGCTGGGAGCAGACTGAAGACCCTAGGAAGTCAGTTATTTGATAGTGAATGGACATGGGTGATGACGAAGAGCTCTGAAAGCAAAGATCAGTGGCTTTTGTCTGACACTGCAGAGGAGGTGAAAGCACAGAGAAACCAGCCATTGTCAAAGCAATGGGCTGTGAAAATGACCTTAGCAGCAATACTCATCTGGGCAGATATTTGTAGGTCAAACTTGCATTTGCTTCGTCCAAGGATATAGTTGATACTCAAGTTTCACTACACAGACAGACAGGGAATCTGTGTCCTACCTATGTGTTGTAGAAATCAGGCACAAGACCTGAATGTGAAGAAGAGATCTCCAGGAAAAAACACACTGCTCAAACCTAATAGGTAGGAGATGACTGGAAAAATAGAAAGGGGAATCTTTATTTTAGACATGTATTGAGATGATGGTTTGTCATATCAGAGTCAATGTCAGAACAGCAAAGTTAAATTTAAGTTTGGCTGGCAGCTCTGAATCAGAAAGGTAGATGGGCGTGCCAACAGCCTGGGGAGATTACATGCATTTTTTTTAAATAGAAGGATATGATCAGCCAGTGATAAGGTGTAAAATAAAGAGGAGATTCAAGAATAGCTTTAACCAGGGTCTCCAAAGAAAGCTGAGAGAAGGGATGAGGAAGGTCCTGCCAAAGAGGAAAACCGAAGGGAAAAATGAAGAGATTAAAGAACCAGGTGCAGAGGAGCCACAAAAACTAGAAGGGCAGAATGATTATTCTGGATCAACTGGGTCAAAAGGTGAACAATTGGTGAAGTCTTTCTGAGTTCAAGATTGAACTGGGAAACATTGACAGCTGCAATACACAACACGCGTACAAAAACACTTACCTGACCTTGTTTATGACTCCTCAGGGATATTCGTACACTGACAAGCAGCCAGGTTGTGTGAACAGGGGATACCAAACTCCCTGCTGGTATGGGTGGCGAAGTTCCACGCTGCAGGGACCTGTGCTAACCATTTTCAACCAAACTGAGTCATCTCTGGGATGCCCTCTCTTCTGTGATTGTAGTGTCCTATGGCTTCCAGCTGGGATTGTCAAAGAGGTCGGATAGAGGTAGGTGGTTGTAATCTACCGTAA
The DNA here is from genome assembly GCA_009769605.1 of Bucorvus abyssinicus. Lineage (NCBI taxonomy): Eukaryota > Metazoa > Chordata > Aves > Bucerotiformes > Bucorvidae > Bucorvus > Bucorvus abyssinicus. The sequence goes on from CM020026.1 coordinate 58,260,005, forward strand.
GACACAAGAACTGATCCTGACAAGGGTAGGTAGAGTACTGACTCCCCTGCTGAAGTAGAAAAAATAATACCAAAGCAAAACAATTAAATGCCACAAGAAGTTATTATTTTCTCAATATTTGGTATCCTCCCCCCACCTTTAGCTCTTAATTTCCTATCTGCACAACCTCTATCCATTTCCTCATGAACTCCTTTTCTCTGTAAGTGACATTAACAACTCATTTCATCAACCTGTTTTCACCCTGACTTTCCGCATGCTGATCTTGAACTGAGACTTGGAATTTTCCATGGGGGAAGGATGAAAATGAAATGTTCAGAAGGTACTTTTCGAGCTTATTTAGGCTCCTAACTATCATTTGGCAATCACACAGGCATTTAGGAGTTTGGATTAGAGACGAACAGTGAGGAAGAGCATAAAACTTGATGGCAGAACTACAGAGCCAACCTTTGTTCTCTGGCTCTCTGCAATGCTGTGCCACTCTTGCCACTGCCTCCTGCTGGATACAAGGCAAGAAAGTCATCACTCGGTAGACATGAATTTAAGCAGGTATTTCCCCCTTTTTGTAGAGACTTGATTTCAGTTGAAGTGAGTGTGGTGTTGTGGTTCAGGTATCTGATCCGTCACAATAGGCCAAGTAACTAATTTTTTATTCCCAAACCAAACGTGTTTCTGCATGAGAAGAAAAAAAATACTCGTGTGAAACTTATGCTTAAAAAGAGTTTGCTACCTTCCTTTTGGAGGAAGAGTAGAGTACGCAAACAGTATCACAAATCTCGTAGATGGTTTTACTTTTAAAACCACACTCAGTGGCACACAATAACTTTCCATTGACAGATTTGTCCTCTAATTTCTTGGAAATTACTAGTATGTGTGTTTTTAGACATTGTATGGATTCTTGTTTTTACTTTAAAAATAAAAATGCAGCAACACTAATGGTGAAAAATAAGACAAAAACCTGTCATTACAGCCACATGTCTGAGTCCCCCATGCAAACACACAGTAATTACAGCCCTAGCTTGTGGGAAAAGGGGAGGGTTACTATGTGCAACACTGTGATTAAAGCATCTGTTACTAGTCTGTTAATTTTTTTTAAAAGTAACTGCGGTGTACAGGATCTGCATGATTTCCACTTCTCTCATATTCTCAGAAAGGCTAAAATGGATATAATCTCTTTTGAGTCTCAAATGCAGATTCAGCAACATTGAAGCTGGAAGAGAAATAAATGGTATTTAATACAGATACTAGAAACAGGCGAATCTGGAACCAGTGTGGTGAGAGTCAGTATATACAGGGCTGGGCTAAGCACTTTGCTGGTGTAAACAGTGTGGACTCAACTTCACACTTCTGAGTCTTAGGGGCTTAATTACGTCAGATTATTCTCTTGCAAGTTCTGACCTGAGATGAGGGTAAGTTTTTCTCCAGCAATGTAAAATTCCTTGGCTTCTTAAAATTTGAAAATGTGAATCCAGTATAACATAAACAGAGCTTAATTGTCTCAGGTGGTGGAGAGTTGTAGTACTGGCTGAACGGGTGACTTGCCTGTTCAGTTGTGTTCCTGTGGTTGTCTCTCCTGGAGGGATGAAGTAAAATGGAATATTCAGCTGGCTGTGAAGGGTGAGGGTTTTCCATAAAATCCCCCTCAGTGCACTGGAAGGTATAGGTTCAGTATGTACAAATCCATGGAAGCATTTGCCAGCTTTTGAAATCTGCACTAGGATTAATTTTATGAAGACGAAACCCTGCTTGCTGGATGGTCATGTACAGGTCCAACACAGAAACAGTCAAAAGCTCGCTCCACCAAACTTTTATAGGCAAGAAAGAGGGGTTGTCTGTTCTCCCATGCCTTTCCAAGTCCTACACTACAAACTCATATTTACTCCTTTGCTGTTTTTAAAAAGGTACTGCTCATTGCTTCTGGTGTGTGGCTGCAGAGAGGGACTTCAGAGACTGCAGCTCATCTGTGCCGCCTGCCCCTCCATCGCCTGATCCCTTGCAAGAAAGTCCATTTGCTGTCCTGGTTCGTATGTCTCATTCTGAAGGCATAGATCTCTGTTCTACTTTACATGCTAGTGTGGTTTTTACTGGCTTGTTTGGCTTGCTTGTATGACAGCTTATTCATTGGTTTGATTTTTTGCTGTGTGCCTTATTTATGCACTTTCCTGTTGGGGTCTGGAAAGGATTTCCCATAATGGTAGCCTGGCTGGTCAGACTGGATTTTTCAGATTCCTCATAGCGGTGGCACTAAATGTTAGTGATTAAGTATAACCTTATGTCAGATATCAATAACAGTAACCAAGGCTGGTTCAATAACATGTCTAGGGGACCCTTCCTAAAATAAATAAAACATAGTGCTCAAGCCCATAGCTAAAGCTCCCAGGCTTTAGGGACTTAAAATTTAAGCCCTGTAGTCACCTTTACAGGTATTTCTTCCCCAATCTCACTCTTGGGAATATGAAACCACAGGCATACAGCGTAACACAGGTATTTATATTAAAAATGAAATGAAGCATACCGTGAATAATGCAGTGGAGGCAATACCAGCCTCTGATTCACAATTATTATTTGCCCCACTGACCGAGACCTAGTCAAGAATTTCTTATATCCACAGGACACTTGCGCTCTTTTAGTTCAGCCACCTTTCCCCTTAATGTGAATTCTAACAGGCTCTGGATGCCTGACCAGGCTTTAAGGGCTCTGCTCCAGCCCTTGGGCACAACTGGGGAGTCACCCCCAACACAGTTTTTGGAGTTTGACTTCAAGGGCTGGCTGCTGTGTTAGCTGGTCCTGCAGCATCTCTTGCTGGGGATGCTGCTCCACCACCACCCCGACTGAAAGCACGGGATGTGGAGATAGTTCCATCAGGAACAGCCCCATCCGTTCTGCACAAGATATGAGCCTTATCCAGAGTGAAAGAGGAGATCAATTGACTGAACTAATTTCTTCCGGTGTCTGGGTGGGCAGCTTTCTACACCGTATGTGTCTTCTAAAAATTACTGTTTCTTTCCTGCAGCTACCGCACCATCCTGCGCTTCCGCAGTGGTTATAAAACCCAGAAAACATGCAAATATATGGATGCTCTGTTTTGTTTCCAAGAAAAGTGCTCAAAATGTAGGAAATGGCAGAATTAAGCTTTCCTATTGTGCCACTAGAAAAGTAATACCTTTGAATATATGACCATGCACTGCTTTTTTTCCCTACAGTATTCCTATTTGGTGCATGGGTTCAAATACTGGAGTGATGAATTGTCTAAAAGCTATTTTCAGCGAATCATCTTTGTTTGAATGTATCTGGCGAACTGGAAAGCGTTTAGTATTTCTGGCATTCTGGAACACAACATACAGCACAATTAAGGTAATTCAAAGAAGTTTTCTGAATGCTGATTAGGCTTTGTTCTGGAGATACATTGATTTCTGTTGCTGTAAATCGTACAAGGAATGACAACTGGTAGAACAGACACTTAAAACTTATTCTGACTAATTAATATTGTAATAATGAGCAGGATGGCTGCAGATTAATAATTAGAATAGTAGAACAGACATTATTTGACATCATGAATATCAACCTTATTCCTTCCTTTCAACCTTTACAGACACAACAGTTGCCTAATAGGAAGACTGCGAAGAGCTGCCATACAATACATCTTTACCCCTAAAATGATGGTGCTGTATGTGCAGTTTCTAACAGTGCATATAAATAACGGGCTGTTAATTGCAGTTAATATCCTATCTGAAAGATTTCCTAAGCCTATTTATTATTTTGCTGATAAGCAAATATATTGACAGAGGGTATTTTGTCTTACGTGTACTTATTTTAAAATAAACCTCTTGTTATGGTTCGTATAAAGCCTAGATTGTATACATATGCACGCTAACGTGGCTCTTGACAATGTGTGAACTGTGTTGGATACCTGAACAGGTATTTTCAGAGAGATTATTCCTCCGTTTGTATTACTTGCGGTACAGTGTATAGTGAGTAAAAGAAAAAAAAGGAAATCCTACTTTCAGGTATCTCAAAGCAACATTTTCCACTTTTCAAACACAAACCATGCTAGCATTCAGTATTGAAAAGTGGACATTTTTACAAAACATAGATGTATGGTTCAGCATGTTCAGAAATAACTAAAAGTCTGCTGTAGCAAAGTCGGATGCAGCAAAGTTATAATTATTTTTATTAAATACACAATCACACAAAACATACGTAAATGCACCATTGCTACAATACATCTGCCAATAACTTTTAAAGCAGGTGAAGAAAAGATTTTTTTTCTTGTTGTTCTGTGGCAAAACCTTGTGATCTTAAGTGCTTCTGACCACTGATTATTTTATTTCTCCGAGTTAACTAATTTGCAGTGAACCTCCAGACCTTTGCTGAGGAGTGGATGTGCAAACTTATTTATTTGTGCTGGCAGCATCTCCCTCGTAAACTGCTCCAGCCATTGAAAAACAATAAACTGCACATGCTTCTAGAGGAACTCTTGCCTCTCGTTGGTATTACCTCTTTCAAGATGACAGGAGACCTCAAGAGGCCTGAGAGTTCTTGGTTGTATGAGTTTGTGACTAATAGGCGGTTTGATGGGACGAGTGCTCACCACCTAGGGAAATTGAAGCATCTTTGAGCTCGATACCCTTTGTGTCTCGTTCTTTCGTAGGTTATTGTTGTGAGGCCTGTGGGGACCCCATCCACAGTTTGCATCCACAAACAATACACGATCAGCAAAATCTTTTTAGTTTTACTGTTGCTATTGATCTGCTGCTATTCCGTGCTGTGGCTAATTTGCTTGTTAGCAGTAATTTAAAAAGGTAATTACAATTTTATAGTCTGTCCAACACTCATATTTATTTCTTGTCTAATTAAAAGTTACAATCTTAGCAGTAAAAAACTTACTTTTTAGCAAATGAGGGTCAGTGTATTTCATGATTTTTCATTTCACTCTTAATCTGAAGATTGCTCAGAGGATAGATGGAGACAACTGCATAGTTTACTGAGACATTTGCGTTTAGAAACCTAAGTGGTACAAGGTTGGAAATAACATAGTGATTTACCGATGGTAACACAAGAAACTCTTCTGCATGCTAACCAGAGTAATAACTTGTGTGAGATTTCATACTAGCAGAGACCACAGACCGAGGAACGCATCGTTAGGGTCTTGTAAATTTTTCTTGTCACCATACAAGCATGAGATAAAAAGAGAAAGAAATATGATGGCCAAATTACATGCATTTTAAGTTGAATTAAGCTCATCTGAATCTCTGATGTGAATCTATCTAAATCCCCAGTCTTAAAACTGAGCTGGGTTTCTCACTGAATTTGTCTTTCTAATGGAGCTAAAGAGCTGTTTGATTTTAGTATGACTAGAAATATACATTTTGGAAAGGATCTGAGAGGAGATGCTGAGAGGTCTCAAACAGATTTCACCCTTCTCCATGCCTCAGGCAACCCCAGAGTAAATGGGCAGCTGCTCATATGGGCTGGAGGGGCAAAAGCAGCTTCCACTGTTGACAAGAAAGAGAGGAAATGCAGTATTTAATTTTTTTACTCATATCAGTCCAATTCAGTTCGGAAGGGAAAGTTTTGTCCTGTAATTTTGGTAACTGACTTCCATGAAATTCCCATTCCAGTATTTACCCCCAACAACAGGGGGAACCAGAGTCCTCCAATTTTAAAAGTTAACTCTGTTTATTATTTAAAATAAAAAAATCAATCTGAGTTGCACTGGGGATTTGGGAGCACTTGTCTATCACGGTGTTTTCCCAACCTCTTAGCTAGTACCCTACCAGCTTCACAGTTCGGGCCTCGAGCCTCTGCCTGGACAGGCACCACTTCAGCTGCATGAGATTGGTGCACTGGTTTGCTAGGTACTGTGCTGGTAATGGTTTGAAATAACACCACCCGTTTGTCTTACTTTGCTGCGTTCACTCACAGATCTACCAAATTCCTCTCTTGCTCCTCAAGACAGGGGTCCTAGGAAACTCCTGTGATTGCATGCACTGGGCACGCTAGAAAGCTGTGGGCTTGATGGAAAGCTCTGGCGTTGGTCACCTTCGGCAGGTGACCCACACACTTGGTTTAGCCCTTCCTGTTAAAAGCTCACTGAGGTGCTGTGGTTATCCTAGATGCAATTCTCCACAGATTTACAATGAACTGCTAAATTTTACTTGCTGAGGACACTGACACAAAACATTTTGCTAGATAAAGTGGCTAAAGCCCAAAATGGAAAAGAGGGATGAACTGAGTGACCTGCTTGAGCGCTGTTTTACAAGGCACTTGCAGTAACCACCAGCAGATAACAACAGTCTATTGTAATACTTGTGAGACTTGACTTACCCATGGATATAACATGTATTTGCAGTTCCATTAACATACTGTCTGATTGAGGATTCCTGTAAGGGAAGAGAAAATCCTCCAAAAGTGGCATTTCTGCCTTTTCCATTGAATAAGACAATCCCACTTGCCTGCTGGATATCCTCTGGTGGAAGCAAGCAATCTGGCACAGCAACAGGGACCTGCATCCCACCGCTGTGACTCCCCTGGAACTGCCGAGGAGCTGCAAGGTACAGGTGAGGTAAATGCTATTTCATGGCATTTAGACAGCACAGCAAGATCAACCATGAGCCCCCCGAGCCCAGCGGGAGTTAAATTAGTCTAAGTTAATCCTTGAGGGCTAGATGACAACCTTACAACCTTCTAAGGGTAAGGGTCAGGGCATTTTTGTGTTGCCCCTGAAGCAAGGCGGGACAAAGATGGGGGTTTGGGGAGGTTGATTCCTCATAGTGCTCGTACCCTGCACTGCCCTACTCTGTGAGCTGTAGCTCGCTCCCAGATCCACGTCTTTGGTTTATGTTTGCTTCCTGAAAAGTTGCCTTTTATAGCAGATTTTCATTAACAGCTAAACCAGATAACTCAATACTGAAATAGATACGGGTTAAAAAAACAGTCTTGAGAAATGTATGGGCTCACGGAGACCTCTTTGACTAGTTGGACCCTGTCAGTCATCCTAGCAGATCTCCTGGCTCTAAAATAGGTGCTTTTACAACCAAAGTAGTGAAGAAGCTTAAAAACAGACATCCACAACAAACAAGTGGCCAAACAAGCCCAGTTAGCTATTTTTAATTACTTACTGTAGCTGTTATTTGTTTTCAGTCCTTGTCAGTCATCTGGGGCTTGTTAAGCCCATAACCAGAAACTGCTAGAAGTAACTGGCAGACAAGAGACACTTCTAGGTGTCTTCCCCACCTGCAGCTTTTTTTTTTTTAATAATCAAAGAGGGAAGTATAGTGCAGATCTATCTTTTCAATATTCTTTTCCTTATTATTGTTTTCTTTCCACATTCCTCTGATGGCATTCCCAGTTTCTTGATACCTGCTTCTTGACTAGGTCTTAAATCTGCCAGAGCCTGAAGTCACTGGAAACACAAACTGTTTCAAATAAATGGTATTCAGGAAGTGTGCTATGGTCTTCAGTGAAACTTTGGATAATTTTTTATAAGTGAGATCTGGAGGATCCTCTGTCTTGGATCCTGTGAAATTTGCGATAATTCTGAATTTCGTAAACGTTTCATTCCTGTATCAGTTTCCATCTTGGCAGCCATTGGTTAAGCGTGGTCACAGGTGAACAGCTTTGACTGTTCCTGTGACCTGCTTTTGCTGCAGCTGTGCAAGGAATTCTCCCCCACTCCTCTGAGGCATTACCTTTTTTAACTCTTGTGTTTCAGCATTGCCTTGATGAATAAGTGCTAATAGAGCAATTAAAATACATGCAATACTAGGCTTTCATGGATTTGAGAGACGCATTTCCCAGGATCCCAAATTTCTATGCAGTACATAAAGATTCAGCCACTCAGCTCTCATTAAAGCCAGTGAGTTAAAGGACACATAACATTTTGGCAATCTTATTCCAAATAGCTCCAGGATAAATTTTATTCGTGGAAGCTTCTCAGGTGTTTTTGAGACCAGGATAATCTTTCTCTTTTAAAAAAAAAAAAAAAATCATTCTTTGCTTCATATCTGATTTAATGAGACACAACATAGCTTGATTTAATTGCATATCGGACAGCTAATTGACTCTTCAACATAACAAGGCACGATTTCAAATAATAGATGTTAGAACAACCTTTGATTGCCTTTTGGCCTGACTCACATCCCAAAGGACCCCTTTGGGCTCTAATGGATAGGGTGGAGACTTCTGGGTGAAGCCCTTATAGAGGACGTGGGTCTACTGAGGAAAGCTCTGAGGAGGGTGGAAAACAGAGGAGGATGGGAGAGATCCATAAGAGGCTGCCAGGAGTATAATCCAGCATCTGTAAGTGTTCAAAGTCTAATACTTCCTCAGTGAAATCAATAGGATTTTCTCGGCATGAATGATAGCCAGTCCGATGATATTATTATGCTGATTAAGGCAATAGTCCTAGGAAACAAAGTCAAAAGGATTTCTTGCATCAGTTCACTAACACTGACATTTTCAAATACAACAGCTACGAAAAGTTCCAGTAACGCTAATAGTGTGTGGATCTTGTTAATTTGGATTATGATACACAAAAAATCTCAAAGATGGATTTCGGTAAAAAGAAAGTACAGGATACCTAAAAGGAGCTTTCTCACACCTGCTTGTAATGCTTGCATGCACTCTGCCCTGTATAAAGCACAGACTTTCTTGCTTGTGTAACCATAAACATTTATTTTTTTTACATTTGGGAAGGTGCTTTCTAATTTTCAAATCCTTCAATGAACTTCAGCGAACCACTTGCTGAACCCTCCTCACTTACTGCCTCCATGAAGTTCAGAGGTAGATCAGAGCAACTCCAGTTTCTGAGGAAATTTGGTTTGATGTTCTCGTTTTGTGAAACCTTGCGGAGATGAACTACAGCCACAAATGTCAGCCTGCATCTAGTTCCCTCAGCTTTCAAAGAGACTCAGATCCACTGCCTAGAACGCGCCTGCTCAAAATCCAGGCTGGTCTTTTATTTGTATCACACCTCATAAATGTAAGTTTCAGCAGCAATTTCAGTGTACTTAAGTTAGGTATAATGGCTTCCTAATGCTGCCTCCCACTGAAAACAAGCATATTAAATTCAGACTTATAAAAATCCTCATGTCCAATCCCCGTTTAGGTGGGCTGTTTTGTTTGTTTGTTTCCCCCTTAGAAGCAGTGCTGATGTTGGTTTCCTCTCCAGCATAGCTAATAAAAGACATTTTTAAAAGTCCAGGTCATTAAGCTGCCAGGAAATCTATAAGAGGCGTCTCTTCTTGTAGACCAGATTTAAGAAGAATTAAAACTGAAACCTTCATAATGACTTTTTAAGTCTCTGAGTAGTTAAAAAAAAAAAAAAGGAAAGGAAAGAAAAAGACAAGCAAAAGAAAGGAAAGAGTGCAGGAAAGCACTTTATTTTCAGGCATCAGTATGAAAAGTAACTTTTTTTTGCACTACTGTGTGGAATACTGTAGTTATTTAAAAAAAAAAAAAAAAAAGAGTAGTGGAGCTCCTGAAACCTACCAGCAAACCTTATCAGAACAAATGCCCTACATGTTTTGTAAAAGATGTATTCATCTCATCTCACAGGAGCTGTTGCTGTTACAACTAATCCTGGAGTTGTAAAAAAAGCTGTAAAGTGGACTTGATTCCAGAATATTACAAGTTCTGTCATTATGGATAGGATTAACAACATAGCCTGATGGAGGTCTACTGCTTTTAGTGATGCAAGGACAAGAAACGGCTTCGTAATTATAGCTGTCTTAGTGGAAGTAAAAGGGCCAAAGGGAGCACACTGAAATAATTATGGGCAATGGAGATGAATACTTTCAGCAAGGCGGTAGTGAAATAATTTCATGGGGACAGGTTATAGAAAGGGTTATGTCCAAAGTAAGTAACAGTACTTACTTTAATACTGGAATAAAGTCATAATATATTTCTGCATGGCCAAACGATACACCAGAGCATTGCACGACCTGTGAGATTTCTCTTCAGAGCTTTTAGCAGGATTATTGTACAGGCTCCTGTGTGTGTTCTGTTGTCATCCATGACTTTGGGATGTAAACACCAAAGTACACACAGGTGAAGACAATGGGAAGTGCATCACATGCTGGGGGACTTGGGAAGAAATGTTATTTTCTGCTCCGTTTCTTCGCAGGCTGAAGCCTAGTTGTGTGTGCATTGCATATATGACACTTCCTGACATTTAAATTGGTTTTACATACATCAAATTCTTCAGTATTAGTCATCTATTTTTGTAGGTCTGTTATGGATAACTTTCAACCAAGTGGCAGAGTACATAGCTCTTCCTTCATTTACAGTGGTGTGAATCAGGAATACAGGTCTGGAAAACTGATTTAGGCAGTTGGCAAATCAGGGTCTAATTAAGTAGACACTATTTCCAGCCTTGAACTGGCACCCCCAAAACAGGAGGGAATTTTGTCTTTGACTTCAGCAGCAGCAAGGACATCGCTATGCTGGTTCTTGGTGGGCATTGTCATGGATCACAGGGACATCACCAGGGCTGTGGGAACTACCTCTGTTAAACAGTAGCCTCTATAATGTACGTTGGATCCCCAAACCTGCAGTTCTGCTTCCAGTTATGCACCTGTGTGGCACGTTGACTGCCAAAGGTGTGTTCAGCGTTTTCATGTTTTACCAAAGTTTCAATTTCTCATTTGCATTATAGCAGAAAGACAGGGAGGGATAGGATTAAATATAGCACACTGTATTATCTCCACTTAGCCGTACAAATGACATTCATACGTTAGGCCCTTTCCTCTAATTGCATTTTTGCTTCTTCCTTCAGAAAAAAAAAATCTTGATAAAATGAAACTGATCCTTAAGAAACAGGTTTTCATAAGAAATACAGTGTTCTTTTGCTCTTGCTGGCTTTTCCTTCCTGCTGGCTTGTGTTCACCTCGGGTTAGGTCTGTGGTTGGTGGGATAATGTGGTTCATTTGTCTCCATACAATTGTGTACTTGCTGCTAAGTTATGACCACGGAAGCCACAAGTGTGTGGTGGGATGAAAAAATGTATTAGCCTTTAGTCTGCCAAGATCAGGTCCAATTATGCAGTTTGGTTTTGCTTTTGAGCATTAAGAGACAATAGTATATGTGAGACCATCGACACGCTCCCACTCTAAGATGCCCAAACCATAACAGGGAATCCTGGAGAGAGGTTCCTCTAAGACGCGTTCCCAGGTCATGGCTCTGTGAATGAGCAAATCTCACCTAAGCGGCTGGTATTGCCTTACGCAGTAGGGTATCCCTTGAATGTAGGATAGACATAAGCCCCAGTGGCTTCAATGTCCCTTGTCCGTGGCTTCCACGAGTCTGGGTTAGCCTTTAAACAGCAAGGTCATTAATACAGAAAGCCTGTTACTTTAAAACTTCTTCTTAGGGGACCACATTTCATTTTCAGTTTTCTTTAGACTAGCCACAACTACAAATATTTGGGGAAATGTGGGAATGTCAGGAGTGAAGCAAAGCAAGCAAAGGCAATGGTAGATACAGAAATCTGCAGCTGGAGAGAAAGGATGATTTTTCTCATGCATGTTGTTTTATCACAAAGGACCAGAGAGAGAATGTTGGGGTGAATCTGTAACTCAAAGCAGTGACTATTTGGAACAGTTAATAACATTTTTGCTGTCACTTGTTTCTGCAGTCCATTCAGTTTGGTGTCTAATAACAGGGCTATGATCCCTAAGAGCTTGCAATCATTACCTCTGAGTTCAGCTTCCCAATCCATATCGGTGTTAAGAGGGATCATGCAGCTTAAAAGCCAAGGCAGCATTTTAGAAATGGAGTGTTGGATCACTGAGTGCATCCCCTGCCAGTTCTCAACAGCAGGTTATGTTTTTAATTGTCAGCTGTGACACCACTGGTGCTGGAGGTTCGTCATGGCACTGGAATTAGGATGGATCACACACTCAGTCATGTTTGCTAATCTGCCAGAGCCAAGAACAGAAAGAAAATGTGACATCTGAATACCAAGAAAACACAGGAATTAAGGCGAAACCTAGGAATTCTTCATGCATAGTACGTAATACAACACAGGATTAATTTCTGCAGTGAAATAATTCCTTCTGACATCTCAGGTTCATAATTCTTTATGGTAATGTAAATAATTATCATTAATAGATTAAGGGTCTTTTGTATTTGTGGGGAAGAATATTTCTCTCTGAGCACCAGAGATGCATAATATGTCCTGACAGGTAATGTGGATGAAAGACAGGGGAATAAAATTTGGTTAAATACTAGTACCATAGGTCTTAGTCAGAATGCTAACTACTGCTGGGTCTCATTGCACGAGAAGGTCCAACAAGTATTAGTATGCACCAAGGGTTTTTCAGATGTAGTGAAAACACTGATGCTGCCCTGCTGTGGTAATTTATACACAGTATATGGTGTAATGGACTTTGATTATGTATACACCTAATTCCCTCTCTGTGATGGACTGTGATCTGATCTACATTCATAATCCTTTTGTAATGCAGTGGGTGGTTGCTGAAGGTTAATTGATAGCAATGGACTAATAAGGTATTTCACTACTGGAAACATGTGGTGCTCATTTGGAACAAAGTACAGAAGAATCTGAAAAGAGTGAAGCAAAGATATGGTTTATAATTGGAGATATGTGATTTAAAGTGTATCCTCAGAGGAAACTTGTTATCGTAAGGAGGGACAGGACAGCTTCAGAAATCTAGACGGCTTGTTTGTTTTCTACAGACCTTTTCAAGGCATGGGTTGAGTAAAGGACAATATTGTCTGGGGAAGAAACACTGCAAGAGACCACAGAAATGCAGAAAAGTAGTGGGGACTAACTTAAATTGATATTAAAGAAGCTAAATGAGCCTAAGGTACGTATAAATGACATCAATGAATCGTTCTGTTTCTTTCTTCCCCTGCTACCCTGTCAGTACGTCGTGTATGCAAATTGTAGTATTATTAGGAAGAAAGAGTGTACGTGCAATGAGCATGTTCAGTCTGACTCTTGGATTGCTGTAGACCAAGCTACCGCTGATGTTTAAAACCACCCTCTCTAAAACACCGATGAACACATAATTATGTCTTATCAGACTCAGCATCAGTGTCTTAACCCTCTGTTTAATGTTTTAAGCTGTGAGGTTTATTTGAGAATCAGGTGCGCAATTAATCTGAGTGTGTGATTACTGTAGCAAAGTGATTTGTGTGTACCAGCCAAATTACTTTAAACCCTTAATGCTTTTATTCATTGGATTTACGTCTGGTGTTGAATCAGTATGTATACCTACTTCTCTTTTTGATACCATGCCCTCAAACTCTGCATATTTTTGTTTTGTGATACTTTTTATCTTTGACTATACTTAATGTATACTGTTTAGATTAATTTAGTCAGTAATTCCTTAATTATTAGAAACATTGATACAAACTTCAGTATTCCATATATGTTTATGAGTGATTAATTAATATTTTGTGACTATCATCAATTTTTGCTTCTTAAACCCAAATAATAGTAGTTGGAATAATTTAAAATCTTAATCCTAAGTCAGGAGAACATGCCTCTATATAAGACAAAAATACAAATTAAAGAAGGGAGGATCAGCAAAATATTTTTACATTTGTGAGCTTTTTGTACCTCCTTCAGAGAATCTCACAGAATTGCTTCTTGAAAATATTCTCCGTAAAATGTCTTAAAGCTGCAGTGTCAGTGCTTACAATTTTCCACGTAGTACACAAGGCTGAACTTTCATAGGAAAGCAATCAGCCACTTTTCAGCTGTGGTCCAAAGATGGACATTTGTGTTGGAAACGATTTCGTCTCTATACACCGGAAAAGAAAGAGCCACAATTACTAGGGATCAGTATCTATGCACAGGCACACAACGCAGGCTGGCTGAGGCTCTTAAGAGAGCGCTTTGGGGAGATGGGGCCTTAATGTGGAAGATCATGGTGCTACTGCTGCTCATCTCACCCCATCACGGGCAAAGGATTTCCAGAGGCTGCTGTGCCTTTGCTAGGACTGGCATGGTCTTCTCCTGCCCAGAATAGAGATACGGGAAACAATTAATGAATTAAACCCCCAACACAAAAGCAATCACATTACAATAGAGATCCTTCAAATATATTATGCATGGGCTAATTAAAACTGTGACCTGGAATTAACAGGTGGAGGACTGGAGGATCTCACGTGCTGCATACTGTTCATGAGTGGTATACAGGGCAAATAGGACTAGAGTAGCACCGTGTTAATCCTATTAATTCATACCTTGTTTAGCTAAGGGAAGGGCCTCCGCTCCAGAAGTGGGTACAGTTCCATCAAAATGTGTGTGTATAATCGGTAAAGTATCTTGCAGTCACTGGGATATTAAAATTTTGACAGTTCATATTTATGTTTCTTTTAACATCATTGGCATCTGAGCAATTGATATTTAAGGTTTTATTAATGGGACAATTAAAATAGCCCCTGTCTTGGGGAATCAGGTTGCATATAAGGTTTAGAGTTCTCAATAGGAAAAGGCACAACCGTCTTCTACAACAGGCAACGTTACTGTAATGCTGTTGCAGTTGTGCCAAGGGGAGTTTGGCTAGGATCTGACCTGGAGTGGTGGATCCACTGCGCTAGCACAGACCCTCTTGTCCCTGCAAGCACAGATCTTTGTTTTGTCTGCACAAACAAGGTCTCATCTGGAAGGGCATGTAATTATTCTTCCTACAAATCAGTGCATAGGAAAAAAGGTGTGACCTTACGGTTGTCTCCTTGTCATTGACCTGTTCTCTGCAGACACCCCAGAAATGCTCTTTGGGTGGATCTTTGTCCACTCTGCAACTGTGGCTGAAAACGATTCCTCTCTGGTAAGGAGGTAGCAGCACTGACATTTAGATAATTTGGGTTTAGATAACGCGGCCTTATCACATTCATCCTAGGTTGCCATTTCTTATTGCAACCATTGCTTCTATATTTTGTTTTCTCTGGATTTTGGGTTCCAAGAAACATCTCAAAGACTTTTCAAAGCAGAAATTTGCGAACAAACTCTGAATGGTTCCTAACACCATGGGCCTCTGTAAGTAACTGAACAATTAATCACTCCAAATAGAACAAATTGCTACTAAGCAGGACTATACTGAAACACCACACTGTCATAAATTGATATGTAAACTTTGATAGAGCCAACAACAGCTGCTTTATTAGAGATATTGTGACCATCTATCAAGGCTCAATGTCTAAACCCTCTTCGTGGATCATTTTTCCCCGGTCAATCCAGTCCAAAATCTCTGTCCTAGCATGCAGCAAGTACTTCGTTTTTTAAAAAAACTCAGGAGCATTTTTATTTCTTTTCCACATGTCCAGATTTCTTTAGGGAAATGCTTTAATGACAGACTGAAGAGCACTCTGGCCTTCCTGGTTCAGATGGGGTAGACAAAATGAGAGAACAGCAACTTGATAAAACTATTGATTAGCTCTAACTCTAGAAAAAACAGACACGTCTCAGTGAAAAAATTGTTGGACACATAGAAAAGTTGGAAGTCTTTGAGTGACAAGTCTGATATCTCAGTTTGCAGCTGCTGCTTTTGCGTTAAAGACTGGCATCTGAGAGAAAGACCTTACCCAGTGCCCTGAGACTGCGATGGGGGTTCAGCCCCGTTCTGTCTTCAGTCTGCTTTGGTCATGCCTGCCTCTGGTGCTTTCATTGCTCAAATCCCACTGTGTAAATTTTCAAGTTTCTGCCACCCTTTGCTTCACTTCTCAGGTCTCTAAGCAATGCTGGCCATTTGGGGGTTTTATATTTCTAATGTTTTGTAGTGCAAAGATTGAAGATGGTATCTTGTCCATTTCTTTGTCTGTACTACACCTTTATTTTTTTTTCACTTGTAACAGAGCCATCATGAAAAAGAAAGTTCTCCACTTCTGACAGTGCTCAGAAACTCCCTGAGGGGCATTGGTGACTTTGTTTCAGGTCCGTTTATTCAAATTCTCCATTAGGACTTCATTTTCAGAACGTGCCTGTGCGATTCCTGACTTGTAGCTGCTAGTGAGCGCAATGCCAAGGAAGACTTTGGGCAAATTCAGTACGGAGATTAATTACAGCCCTACCTAGGCTGAATTCTGCGACCTAGAAGCGGCGTCTATCCACACGTTATTCATAAACCCTGCACGAGCCCTGATTTGCTTTGCCTTTCTTCTTTGCTGTTCTCTAGCAAATCAAATAAATAAGCATCGAAAGGCGGGAGCTGACGTCCCCAGGTCTCCACTGACTCGCCCACATCAAGTCAGATATGTGAGCTGTGAACCAGGACCACTGTGTCCACCTCGCTGACGGCATGGGGATGCTCAATGAGGTCTCGCCGCCTTCATCTCCTGCTTCAGTTTGTTTGACAGCCTCACAAATGGGTGGGTTTGTTTGTTTGTTTGTTTGTTTGTTCTCGCTTTTTAGCACTGTGCTTCTTCTAGGGAGGTAAATAACAGGGAGGCCGATGATAAATTTCACACATCTTCAGCGCGATTGTGGAGGCCTATGGTCAACTCTCCATCTTAAGGTTTTTATTGGCACTTATTCTTGGGTAAACGAGATGTCGCTCCTAAGTGTCATCATAACTTTTCCTCCAGAAAAACAACCTTGTTTTTTCATCCATATTGTTTCTGGTCTATGGGAACACCCAGCTCCGCAGAAGTCAGTTTGAAAACTTGCAGTATTTTGGTGATTTTTTTTTAACCTCTTTGTGTTTGAAGTTGCTGCGTTCCATACTACTGCTCAGTTTCTGTCCTGGGCACTTCAAGTCTGTTAGGATCTTTTGTAAAGAGAGAAAGTGCAGAGGAGGATGGTGGTTTAGGCAATTAAAACTCGTAGTTTCGTAAGATCAGTGGATTCTGAGGTATCCTTTTTCCAAGGCATTTTCAGGGGGCTTACAGGGTAATGTCAAGATAATGATGGTGGAAATAATGTAGTTGTCAAAAATTACAGATATGCCTGACTCCTCTCATGTTATTAGGAGATTCTTTCTTTTTATCTCTTCTCTTTTTTTTTTTTTTCACCCATCTTCCCCTTGAAATATTCTTATCCATTGAATGCCCAAACATGTAATTTTAGATAGTGGACTTTGGGTATGTGAGCATGCACTGGTTGTGGGGTTTCTGTATAATGACTTGATAAACCTGTCAGGATTTCACCAGCAATGCATAATAAATGTGGTTATTATAGAAGATATCCCTTTTCCAACAGTGGCTATTGGATCTTTAGCAGGTTAGGAATCTTAATTCTTCTATAATCCTCTTTCTCTCTTTTCTCCTCACCTTTTCTCTTCCCCTTGATTGATTAAGGACTTCAGCAGATTGTAGTGTCATATCTTTCAGTCTTCGGGTAGGAAAACCCACTATAGTAGATGTGTAGTTTCGTGTAAATATTGACTTTATATCTATTTTTATAATATTATTTAAATTACACATATTACAAACTGCTTATAATGCAGTTCATTAATTTAAAATGGCCTGTTAATTAGTCCAGTTTGTTGTTATATTACATCACCGCCTTCAAAGCATCAGTCCAAACCTATACCGCCCCCTTAGCCGCTGTTGTTTCCCGGAGGAAACACAATGCTGTAGAAGACTTTTGGAAGCTGCTTGTGCATTCTTCCAAAAGCCTCTGATGATGTGGCGGGGGGTATCGAGTAGAAAGCCGCAAGCCGTTTACAGCGGAGACCTTCGATAACACATGAGCACACATTTCCTGAAAGCCTCTGCTACAGTAATCTTCTAAAGAGGATTATGCATTTTAAACAGCCAATTAGGTGCGATTAGGAAGAAAACCTCGAATCATCCCAGTGACGGGAGAGACGGAATGCAGGCAAACTGACAGCTGTTCAATGAATGAACAAAGCACCATAAATGGTCAAGAAGTTAGAAGCAAAGGGAAAAGAACAGGCCCATGAAGGGAGAGGAAGAAATGACTTGTTTAGGGTCACAGCTTCAAACCAGTAGCAGAATCCTACTAACCTGGGCCCCAGATCAGAACATTAAACTCTCCTGCCTTCACTGAAGTCACAGGAAAAATGCCTGCTTTGCAGGGAGAAAGGAATTATTTACTAACGAGAACTGTGGGAATGTTTTAAGTAACACATGAGCAGTCACAAAACACATCCTTTTGAGAATTCTTTCAGCCTTTTCAGCCATGACTTTTGTACCATTTAAGTGTTTCCTTTATTCAGCTGTATGAAAGATGTGAAATACTACGCCAATCGAGCAAAATTTTGCAGCTCTCACTTCTTCCCTTTATCGCTATACAGCAACCCACATACAAATGGAGATCGCTCCACGCATTTTATAGCTACCACTGACCAAAAAATTCATTCATCCCAATGGGAATCTGTCAGTCCATTTATCAAATACTACTTGAAGTCTTTATGTTAAAAGGCAAGGTTTCCTCTTTTTTCCTGATTAATTTCTGGATAGAGAACACAGCTGAAATTACATCTATGCATAGCTTCAGGTGTTCCTTTCAGTAATTTAACTGAGTATCTAAAGAATAGAACAATTTTTGCAATGAAATATTTTCAGTTTAATGTTGCCTGAGAAGAAGTATGTGGTGGTTTTGTTTGATTTTGTTTGGTTCTTTCTTCTTTTTTTTTTTTTTAATGGGAGATAATTAGAGGTTGGGATAGAGACATAATTTTTCCTGTTGTTGTTTGCCTGCTCTGTAAGCAGTGGAGATAGTGTCTTTCAGTTTTACTCCAAGACCTTGGATGTTTCAGCTACATGCATTGTCCCTGACCTAACATTTATTTTATCTTCCCATTACAAAAAAAAAAAAAAAAAACCAAACCAAACCAAAACAGCAATGAAAAAACCAAAACCAAACCCAAACTTTTGATTTCAGGAATTTGCAGAGAAGTGCATGATGTGGTCGTGATATGTAATTTGGTTTGTAATAGGATATGTAATATGGTTTCTGCTGGAAGCCAGGGTCCAGAACTGCTGCTTTTGCAACTTGCTGGGGTTTTTTTGTTCGGTTGGTTGGGGTTTTTTTTGACAATTCATGCATCTGCAACTTTTGGTGAATTTATGGCTCCTGGATTTTGCCATTCCTTAGAGGAAGATGTTTGAAAACTATGGTAACTGCGAACAAACAGACCAAGCAAACAGAGCTATGCAAACGTGATTTTTTCAGAAGCTTTTTCAGTGAATCATACTGAAATGTACAAAGAAACAAAATTAGGTTCAGTAATTGCTCAGGAGCAAGCTCATCTGTAATAAATAATGTCTTTAATAATTGAAATTTAATTTTCAGAACATGCCATACTCTACACCTATCCATTGAGAAAACTGTAAATTAAATCTGGGTCTCTGCTGAAGTCCTGGTTGACAGAGATGATCCTCTGAAATCCATTCAAGGTACTTTTCTTCTTTCGAGTGAATGTAAGCTTGATTGCTAATGCAGACTTCAATGGCAAACAACTTTTTCTAAATAAATTCCACACTGGATTTCTGGACCTCTCCTCTCTGGCTATGTTTCACCTTGCACAATCTTATGACTAAAGTGGCACGTGTATTGTAAGCTGCTAGGATGGAAGTCCGTTAGCCGAGGTTCTTCAGTGCAGACTACTGCATCCCAGAGAGTGGGCTAACATCGAATGTAGTAAACACTCTGCATTCCTTATCCATTTCTGAGTGTTCTTTAGACGGTGAAGATTCAAGTAGGATCATGATTTTGCCTCCTTTGCCTTTTGCATCTCTGCGAGTTGGTTTTTGAGTTTGAAGAGGCTCTGGTTAGGCCACAACCATGCAAACTTCTCAGTGTCATGTTTAACATGTCCTGTTGGTCTGCTGATTCCCTGCACCCTCAGGAGAAATTTCACTGAATTAAACACAGTCATTCTGCTTTAGTCACCAAGTGGGATCCAAATCTCACCCATTCTGCTGCTATGGGTCAGCCAAGACCTAACAATGCAAGCAAAAGACGTGCAACTGAATAACCTTTGCATGCTTGTGAAATAGTCATGAACCCACCACCATTTTGCAGGAAATATTTGTTAATCAATAGGATTAATTTGTTATTAACGTGATTAAATCATGCCAAGCACACAGAACGTTCTAGTCTTCATAAAAGCGGGGTAGCAGACACTTGAGTTTTGGCATTTGTCATTGCTGTGATGGGTTTCTTTTTTTCTGTGCAGAACAAAAATAATAGATATCACACGTTAACTTAGAGCATTTGTTTCCCACAGCATAGCAGGGAAGGCATTCGTGCTCTCTTACCAAACAAATATATGAGGAAAACGAGTTGAAAAAGTGCGTGCCAAAAAACGCAACATATAATTGACAGACTTCTGCGCTCTGCAGCAGCTATTATTTGAGTTATACATAAATTACAATTTTAATCAAGAATGAAACATAACCAACTTCTGTTTCATTCCCAGCCAATAGATGAGCTCAAGATGCACACAAGTGCAGTGAACCCAAGGAATTTAGAGACCATCATAAAAGCATTTTATTGTGCACTCCAATGCTGTCATCCGCAGCTAGCTAACAAACGTGATAGGTTTTTAATATAATCCACCATGTCCCTGCCAGTGCTCCTCGCCTGTTACGTCATCTTGCTTTGGGCCAAGCGATTGTTTTCCCCAGATGGCCATTGCAAAGCTGCTGACAGCCCTCCTGACTGAGAAGCTGTAGCACCGCAATCTTCCAATTCATTTAGCACTACTGACAAAGGAAAAGCTGTTGATGTCTCAATGTGAAAGCACTCTATCAGGCATTACACAGTGTCTGTGTTCTCAGCATGTTTGGGGCATGATAAGTCATAGCACATGATTTCTTACATCTTCCTGCCTTTCACTGCAGTGTAGGATTTCTTGGAGTTGAAATTCAGGTGGCAGAAAAGATGTAAAAAGCCAAGTGTGACATCATCAGCAACTGGTAGTGGTCATGGAATCATAAATAATATTTTGTAGACTTGGGTGAAAAATAAATCCCCTGAAGGATGTGCACTGTGGTTCCGCTTGCCTAAACTTTTGCCCTCTTGAGCAGCCTGAGTTGCATGGGCTTTTGAAAGTGATATCTAGCAGATCTATTAACATCTAGGGAAGCCGTTCTTCTCTGAGTGCATAAAAAAAGGCTTGCATTAGTCAATAATTATTTTCCATCCTATCCTATCGTATCTGTGGAGTACGGGGGGATTAGGAAGCAGCTAAATGCCCTTATTCCTGTCACAGCCTCACTCCCAAGCTAGCGAGACGGGAGGAGAAAAATGCCAAATTACCACTGCACACGAGAGAGGCTCAGTAGACTGGGGTGTGCTGTGAGGTTGCTCCATCTTGTGCGTGGGATGGCTGGGACGGCAGCAGTTGTGCCTGCTAGGATACACCCTGGGCCTCACCTTCCTACGAGGGCAGCTGAAGCAACCATCTACTCCCGTTTATGAAAATTAGATGCAGCTGTTGGGCTCCTGGCAGCTTGTTAATGCAGGCTTTGCTTAGAGTCTGGACGCCTCCGCTTTAGCATTTTACTGCCAATATTTAGTTTATAACTATTAGGTTTTTAAAATAATGTATATGTTAAATAATTTTCTATAGTACCACAACCAACTCTTTAAATTAAAGTCGAAATAAGTACCGGGAGTTTTTGTCTCTAATTTGTTCAGATACATGTACGCACTGCTGATGATTCAAAATTATCCTGTTTGTCCTCTGTAACGGGCTGGTTGAGCAGGAAATACCCAAGGCTGTCCAGGTACTACACAAAAGGTGAAAGAGTCACTCTGGCATAAGCAGTGAGTGGTCCTCCCCCCGGTCGTCTGCCCACCACAGTCGTTAGGTAGTTTAATCTGTGGCCATCAGTGCCTGTAGCAGCTCCGAGTAAGCACGATTATTTCAACTGTGTTATTTCAAGTGGGATGAATCTCAGTGCCTGAGTTCAAATTGGGTTTAAAACATAAAAGAAAACGTAAAAATCAAGTAACCCTTCCATTTCCTGATCCTCCAGCTTCCAAAATACGCCCAGTTTCTCCAGCTCTCCAGCTAATGCTTCCATGGCTGAAACCGAACGACTCCTGAAAATTATTTTACTCCACCCCAGAAGCTCTTGTGATGATGCTGGCAGACATTTTAGTTCTCAGGTAAAAGGGCTGGTAAACCTGTAGTATAGGCAGCAGCCCCAGGCCCTTCTTCCTAATGATGCTTTTCCCTCTGCTTTTCCAAGAGTGGGGTTTTTGCATTACAGTTTGCTCTTTTTTGAGAAGAGTTAGGATGATGGTAGGAAAAAATAAAATAAAATGTGATATAGTAAAAAGAAATGCTGAATGCTTGGATAACTACAGTAAGACCATTACAATAGGGTCCAAAAGAAGATTAACCAACAAAAAATTCTATGTCAGTGATGAAACATGAAAGGTAAAACCCTGCGTATTTGCATATTCCACTCTAGGTCTCTCTGTATCTGCTAAATAACCCTTTTTTCCTTCGGTTTTGTTTTTCTTCTGTTCTTGAAATTTGGATGTTGGGGCTGTCTTGTGTATTTATCATTGAAATTCATCTTAAAAAGTCAGGGCAGGTCATTCTTGGAAGCATTTATTTGTCAGCGCTCTTGTTTTTCTCTCCAAGTGTCTCTTATGGTTCTCAAAAGGAGAACAATTTGCCATACTGATTGTATGAAATGGGAGCTTCAACATAGTTACCTAAAGAAAGCCCACAGAACAGTCATAGACAGGCAAATTGTAAAAAAAGGGGGGGGAAATCAAGTTCTGAACTGAAAGAGTTCATCTGAAAATAAAATACGTTGTTTTTTCCTTTTTGCTTCCACACTTGATTTATGGAAATGTATGAGCACATCACTTGCACAAACAGAACTGCTTCATGTTGAACACATTGTATTTTTAGACTACGTTTCTAAAGAAATATGTTTGCTCCTGAAACACCAGCCAGCAATCAGTATTCACAACATTAAATGATGGAGAGCTCTTTCTCCCAGTCGAGGGGCTGCTGCTAAAGATCTCAGCAGAAGACTTTCAGGAAACTACGGGAAGATATACACGTGTTTTTTCTTATTCTAATGAAGTTCCCGATTTAGAAGAGCAACCTGTACTTGGTTATTAATTCCTTTCACATGACATACAATGCAATGTGGCATCTTAGCCAAATAAGTGTGGGCTTGAGATGTTACCTTGCCAGGTTCTTCCTAATGTAAGATTGAAAATGTTTCTATTCATAGCATACCTTATTAAGAGTGGAATTGTTTTGGAAGCGTAACCCTCTGTGAGCTACAGGTTAGACTGTTTCTAATGCAAACCCTTTTGTTTTACCTGAGAGCTTATATAAATGCATTGCAGTGAACAGCTGAAGTGTTACGCAGAGCATTGGGTTTCCAAGATTGGCAGATATTACCTGAAACGGGCAACCTTACATGACCATCATCTTTTGTTCATAAGTTTTGAATTTTGAAAAGTCTGTTGTTCCTGGGTGGTCACTGTGGAGATAGCTTCAAGCATACAAAATATAAAAAGTATGCATGAAATATGCCAGTATATTAAATTAACATCCTGCAAAAGCTCCCTTTTTAAAATCCAGATGCTTATATTGCTTTTGACAGACTCTAGGCGGTAAAGTTTTAACTTTAAAGAAGGGGCTTTCTGTTTCTGTTTTCAAGTTAAAAATAATGAAAGGAAAACACACTGAAATTCCCACATTATTAAATAAAACATTTAAGTGGCATGGGGCCAATCATTGTCACGCCATGAACAAATGCCTTACGGTAATATGTTCCATAACTGTTTGCTAAAAACTACCAATTTTAACACATTTGCACATGATTAGACACAATAAAAAGTTACTTATTGAAGCCAGTGCCACAGTAGTGTTATTTAGGCTCGGGGGTGGCGGGGGGGAAACCTAAAGGAGAAGGGTGCTGTGAAATGGGTTCCATGCTGCGAAAACAGACCTTCAGGAGAGACCCCCAGCGATGGACTTGGAGTGGCCAGGAGTCCACAGGACTGCCCCTGCGCTGGGAAGCAGGGCTGAGCAGACGCGTGAGGGGGAAGACTTGGCAACGTGACTGACGGGCTCAAGCAACTACCCAAGAACAGGGACTAAAATGCTCTTTTGAAATGCCCCTCATTGCCCAAGGACTGGTCCACCATAAGGGCACATTTCAAAATGGTTGGGCTGTATCATTGCTCTTGCAAGATTTCTGGGTGCATTCCTCTTTTTCTTAATAATCAAGGAAGGAGCTTCGTAGGTCTGTGTTTGTAGCTGCCAACACATTTGCATGTGTTTATCTCACTGAACCTCATCAACCGGAATGCGACTGACAGGAGATGGGTCTCTCTGTCATAAAGCAAGAAGTTTGGCTTTGCCACTTATGTTTTGCTGATGGAAGGAGTGGAATAGCATTTTCATTATTTTGGACTAGCTTATTCAAAGTGTAATTCTGCATAAATAATCATTCAGATTTCAAATAATTTTTTTGAAGAATATCACAAAATTTAGACCAGGCAATTCCTTTGTATCAGCCTCAAAGACCACTTCAATTTTTGTTTTGTTTTTCTCTTTCAGGGCCTTTAGATTAAGAACCCACCGATACGCTTCTGTTTTGCAGAAAGCGTGGCACTTCACAATCTCCACATTCATGCGAGAAGAGTTATATCGAAACCAGCTGGAATTAACTAAAAGTAAGTGTAATCTCCACAAACATGTGGGAGGGAGCTGGTTAAAAAAAAAAAAAGAGAAAAAAAAAGGAGAGATAAATCTGCAGAGGAAAATTCTAAGTATAAGTTAACGGTAACATTAGCAGAGATAATTTTTGCTTTGCAGCATCTGCACATTGGGATGCATGAGGCAGTTTTTGGCTATTTGGGATTTTACACATCCATCAGCTACTGTAAATCTGAGAAGCCAAGGGAAACATTATATGACCCTGAGCCCTTGCAGGGTTTGGGCCCATAAAGTAATTTATGCATGGCATTTGGGGATAAACATCTGCTTTCAAAGGAGTACCTCCCGAATCTTCCCCTCCCCATGGGGGTTGAACCCAATTCAGAAGATACCCAGGCTTATGAACTATTTCGTTATGACCTCCTTACCTCCAGAAGGTGACGGGGCTCTCCATCCCAGCTGCCTGCCGCTCCCACTGGCTGGAGTTTTCTCCCTGTCTCTAGTGTACATTATTTAAAGCACTAAAAAACCTGTGTGAATGAGTTCCTGGGGCGCAGAGGCGGGCGCGACGCCTGCAGACTGTGGCAGGTAAGTTGTAGTGCCTGTTGCTTGTGCCCCCCAGTAAAACGAGTCACCTGTGTAGCGCTGCTTGCACGCTCCCCTTCCTCACCCAACATGCTGACAGGATTCGGGACTGGCAGTTCCTCCAGCACTCCCACGGTGCGTACGATGAGGTGCCCTTGTTAACAAAATCCTCTTGCCAAGCCCTGGAGACTGAGAGCAAGCGGGCTGCTACTGATCTCTTTTACTGCGTCGGGTGAGTTACGTGTTCAGCAGTGACGCTTTTCTGGCCTGAGCACATACAACGAAAAACCCAGCACCACCAAAAAGTAAACAGATCATTAAGGTGAAGAAAGTTTAAATAAAACAGCCCATCACAGCGCTTCACAGTTTTCTGTGCTGTGAAAAATACTGTCGGTAAGGCAGGAGATGAGCAGGCAATCTGTGTTCTGTCTCCTAAAAAATGTGTCAAGGGCAAGGCATGTTTTTAGCCTTTACAGGACTTTTCGCACTCCCCAGCTTACACCGCTGTTTTCTTTCCGTGTAGGAAAGAGGGGTTTGTGATTCCTCTGTTTCTTGGGTGGCATTGGGGCTGAGGAGTCAATGCTTGGTGTCAGGCGTACGAATAGCAGGTGTTTGCTTTCAGGTCACAGGAGCCAGCCTTCAGGCAAAGCCCTTGACCCTGGTGCCTTGCGCGGGGTAGTGGTGTGCCCCACGCCAGAACCGCACCCTGGGTTTCCACAGGGTGCCTTGTTTATACCTAGCCAGGAGGTTTCATCCAGGCGGCTTCACGCTGAAGAGGAAAGGTGTGGATGCTTTCCAAAATCTGCTTGCAAACTCTTTCTCAGCGTTAACCTTCCCCTTCTCTTGTTTTTGTTTTGGTTGGCAGCAATGAGGCGCAGAAGGAGGGATAACAAACCCAGTTCCTCCCCACTTGCTCCAGCATTGCACTTAGTTCATAGCGGGTCACTCAGAATG
Organism: Bucorvus abyssinicus; assembly: GCA_009769605.1. Classification (NCBI taxonomy): domain Eukaryota; kingdom Metazoa; phylum Chordata; class Aves; order Bucerotiformes; family Bucorvidae; genus Bucorvus; species Bucorvus abyssinicus. Next base: position 58,286,128 of record CM020026.1, read on the forward strand.
AAGATGTACCCGCTCCTCCATTGCCCCTGTGGCTTTTTTCTCTCAAGAAGTCTTACAAAGCAGGATAGCAGCGTGATCCTCGTCTTACAGAAAGGGAGTGAGAGGCAGAGGAAAGGAAACAGTTTCCCTAAAAGCCTGACCACCTTTCAGTTGTGAGGAGCTGCTTGGGCTCCTCACGTCTGAGCATGGCGATGCCTGGTAAAGCATGAATTCAGTGCTACGTATTCTGAAAGCTGTTACAAGACCCATATCCGGCAAACACCTTCTTTACAGTTATTTCCCAAAGGTACATAAGGGACATTGGAAACCAGAGAGCCCTCCTACCACAAAACGTAGCTGTACATGATGCTAACGGCTGAGGGGCACTTTGAAGAAATGAGTGTCACCAAACCAATTTAACCAATCAGAGTAACCCTGTGTCTTTTCTGGTGGTGCCAGCAAGAGGAGAGAACTAGGTGAGAATGGGCGAGTGCCAGTCTTTTTCTTGTGACCTTCCTGAAAAACCTTTCCAGTCAAAACGGCTGAAGACTCAAATTATTGCTGGTCTAGAATCACCTAGGACATCATCTTGCCATTGAGAAGGGATGAATCACGAGCTAAGGAAAAAACTCCCAGCAGTGATTGTTCACTAATACGTGTGATGTGAAAGGCAGCTCTGAGCCGGGATTTGCATGTGTGACTGTCACTTAGTTACTGCATGAAAAGTACAGTGAAACACGCAATCTCAAATTAGTGGGAACAGCTGGAGACAGAGGAAGCTTTCTTTCTAAGCAGCAGAACACACTATATATATATGCACACATATATAGATGTGATAGGTGGGCCTGGTGACAGGGTTATGAGTCCTCATCTGCTGCCTTGAATAATTCTCCCAGCTTGGAATGACCATTTGTGTTGCAACGGAAGAGGGGCTGCCCTGAGACCGTCCCCGCTGCAGCCTGGGAAGCACAACTGCCTTTAAATGCCCAGGCTTGTGGCTTTGGCTCAGAAGTATCTCTGATTCACTAGTCTTGGTGATGCTTTTTGCATTTAAACTCTTCCAAGTTCAAATTGAAAAAGTCAATAGTATTTTGTAACCTCATTGTAGCATATTGAAGCCTCCATCACCTCTTATCAAATGGTAAATTTTGCCTTTATGGACTATATATTAATCTCTCAATTAATTACTATTTCTATAATATTCTACAATTATTACTCCTTAGTTCAATTTCTTGATCTTAAGGCAGGGCTCAGTGCTCAATATAGCCAAGTTTACTTGAAGCGCTTGAAGAAGCTCACCTTGATACTCCCCATCTTTCTGTGACAGCTCATTATAATGAGACCATAGTTTATTATATTTGTACTTGAAGCTTACGTACTTCTTTGGTTTTCCCTAAATGCTTGAAGACACACCAGTTGGTATTAGTTAACTTCGCGTGATTCCTGTTTTCTTATTCATGCTGAGGAGCAGCTTAGTGTGGAAATAATTTCTGGTTTTATTAGGATTGTTTGTGAAGTTATAAATCTACAAAGCAGCACGCAGCGGAAAACAAACCTGCACTTTGTCTGATCGATGTGCTCTGCTGTTTCCTCTTTGACGCAGTCTGGCTGTGCCCTGGGACCTCCAAGGGCCATCCTGTTCCAGATGTGCCCCCTGACCAGTCTCCACCTCCCTGTTTGGACAAGGCTGAGATGCCTTTCCCTTCCCTGTTTCCATGGAAAAGAAACACGGGTGAACAGGCTGAGAGCAAGAGAGTCACGCCATGCTCCAGCTGATCCCTCAGTCCAGGTAACTGGAGCAACACCATCACAAGAGTGTTGCCTGCCGCTCAGGAGCAGACTAAGTGCTGAAGTGCCTTTTTACCGACGGCTGTGGATAGTTCCTGGACTATGCTGTGACGTCAGCTCACGTGTTAAAAAAACATGTCAAAACCTGGTATTTGTCTTTAATGGCCTCTCTTCCCGATGGCCATCTTTCAGATTTCAGCGGTACTGAGCTCTGAGAAGTAATTAAGTGATGGGAGTGCTCAAAAGTTGTGACCAAGTTAGCTTACTCTGAACACGCCTCATAGGAGGCACGTTACACAGTGGTGCTTTTGGAAAGCTTGGCTCTGGTTTGGGCAGAACCATCACGCTGTCACCAGACGCTACCAGTCACGCTCCGCTTTTTGGAGGACTAGCACCCTTAATCTTAGTGGTTGCTTTAGAAGAAGTTTATCTAAGAAGAAGCTTATTTTTCTCCTGTGTTTACTGCCATATCTGCCTCCTCTCTGCTCTGTGTACACTAAGCCTGTGATTACTTTGAGGAGAGGTTGTTGGAGGGAAGGGGAAGGAACACAAGCAGGAAAATACTTATGAGAATGATGCAGGAGCTTGATTTCCAGATGAACAGAAAAAAACACAAATCATCTCTGATGACTAGATTACTGCCGACTCCAGCTTGCTGGCCTGTGAGGACTGCACCCACTTCTTTCTCAGCTGACGATAACGATAGATCAATCTTGATCACAAGCCCAGCCTAAGAGCTCCTTTGATGTGAAACTCTCCCACCTTCACATCCTGGTTTCTTTTCTTTAAAACTGGATGAAGTGGATAGAAAGATGAAAAATGTGATCTCCCATTTTGTCTTAACAAACTGCTTGAAATATCATTTATCTGGAGATGCTCCTGATGCAAACCACTTAGTTTCTGAATTTCTTTAGTCTTGACTCCATTTTTCAAATTATAAGAACACTAGGACCACAATCATAATATTTTTGAGAAAAAAAATACCATAGGAAACTCCTTTTTTTCCTACAACTAGAACATTCAAATTTCTCAATCACCTGTTCTGATCTGATATCGATTTCCTTTAGTATTTCTTATTCCCCCTTAGGGAAATAAATCTGTTTCTGGTATCTATCAGCCAGTCTTCCCTTTGATAAAAAGAATTCATATAATTCTTAAGTAATGCTAAATCTTCTGTCAACAAATTAGTCTTGTCATCAGCCATAAGGGGCCTCATGATCTTCTTGGTGACCTCTTGCTTCTAAAAGACTTGAGAAAAAAATCCATGCATAATAACTCCTGACTATTCCTGTAATGTTTGAACTTTTATTTATAATTTTTTTATGGTGTTGTGAAGCACATTGGCTAGATTTTTTTTTTTCCCCCTCAGAAGAAAAGTGGAAACATAAAAAAATATCCTGTTCATGAGTATGACGGCAGGGGCTTTAGACAGCAAATGAATATATCTGTAAGGTTAATTCAATATGTGCAGGTTAATTCAGTAAAATCAATAATTTAGTGGCTACAGAGCTCGTTGGAGATCTATGGGATGTATGGGATATGGGATCAAGTTTCTGCCTTTGTCCCATTCCAGAAAAGTGCCCAGATCACTAGATTATATGATCAGTCTATCTTTCTCTAGTCAAATAATTAGTTCAGCTCCAGTAAAGAGATATTTGGGTTAATACCTTCCCACGATTCATACATATGCCCTAACTCTTGGGTTATCAGCTGTTCTCTCTACATGCTTTGACCAAAGCCTTAATCAAGAACTGTCTTTACATGATTAAAAAAGGTTTTGACAATTTCTAACCCAAAATTGTTCCATTGAAAAAATGCATCTTTTTTCCAGAGTCCCCCCATCCCATGACATCTCTGGATATTTTGCTGCTTGCATTGAGCGGGCTCGAGACTTCAGTTTTACTGTTTAAGATGTGTCTCTTGCAAGTGGTTTTTCATGACTGGAGGCATAAACACGAAGAACAGGCTCCGTGACTACAGCCATAGTCCATCACAGTGCTATATTGTACTTAAAGGATGTGTCCTCTTGTTAGCATTAATTGCGTTTTTCTTTTTTTCCTCTGGTTTCATATACATACTTACCTGATAATCCATACACCGTTCAAACTCTGTCACGTTTAAAACATGACCTTTTTGCATACAGTATTTTCCTCTGTCTTTTAAATTATTTTTAACATTGTCATTTTTCACTGATGCATTTTTCCATGAAAAAGTATTGTTTGCTTCTAGTTAACATTTAACTGGAACTGTCACACCTAATGCTTTAGTAATCTCTGGACGCACTGTATTGGCCTGAGGCTGCTTAAACTCAGGACTTATGCTGTTGTAAGAGTACTTCTGTCAGACTTTCCAGATTTTCAGTGGTGTGAGTTTGCAGATTTACCTCTTCATCTCCAATATGTGTCCAGCTGATTCTTAAAAACTCTGTCAAAAATTGCTATCATTTCACAATTTATAAAGGACAACACAGCTCTATACCATGTGCTCAAAGCTATTGCTTGATTTATTTCTTCCACTTAATATGCCCCAGGTTATATCCAGTACTTGAATACTCCCATTTCTACTTAGTTTTCTGTCTCCTTTCAAAACCATATTAGTTTATTGTTGCCTCCTGCTCAGATCCATCTCCCACCTTACTTCTCTTAACACAGGGTTTGAACCTTGGTAATTGTAACCAGCTGGTATTATCTCTTGGGGTTTCTGCCCTGGTAAATTGTGCTGCCATTTAGCACCTGGACACATTCTCTGCCTTGCCCACTCTCTGAAGAGCAGAGATTTGAAAGGGGCTGGATGGGAGAGTAACTGCTGCACTTTGCTCTCTTGAACTGGAAGTTTTCAGAATCAAAATGAAACATAAAGCAATTGTATTGTGTGATCTGTATACAATATCAGAATGAAATTTTCTTGTTGGGCATTTCCTCCTCCCTGAAGTCACCATGTCAGCAGGTTCAGTTTCCCGGAGTTTTGCCCCAAACAATCGTCTTCTGTTGGTGTTAGGTGAACAGGTTGTCTCTTTTATTGTGTGTTCTGTGATGGGATTGCCTCTGGTGAAAATCAAAAAAGGTTTCTGTGCGGCAGCTCTTCTAAAAACGGACAACTTACCTTACTTTACAAATTTCTGTTGTTTCTGCATCTTTTGTTTACTTGAAAACCACAGTAGGTTACTGGACTATTGTCACTGTCATATGGACTATACTGAAATAGTCCAGTTATTGTACCTCTTGTGCTTTTTTAAGCTCTAACTACAAGCTTCAACCATATGTATTTTTTCTTCTCCTATGAATAACTAAATGGCAAATGGAGTTAAAGAGTTGTTAATTTGATTTTTAATCATCCATGTTGATTTAAAGCATGTGTAATCATACACCCACCAAGTAACTGGCTTGGATGGGAGCACAATCCATTTCATTAAATAGTATTTCATAGGCTTGCTGCCTGAAAAAAAAAAATCATTCACTAAATCCAGAATCTGCGAATTTACAACATACTGTTTCAGATGTGTTTGTTTGTATACATTAGTTATAGGTTATAAATGTAAAACATTAATCCTGTCTAATTAACTTTGGCTGTACAGGAAAATTGTCATATTAAACACTTGTCTTTTCCCACTGTGATTCATGGCTGTGATGTCATAAGCATGAATTATGAGCTGGACATGGCAGGGAATTTAGACTGGGAATTTAAATGACCTGAAGAAAATTTTGTTCTAACTGTCCTTTTTATTCCCCCAGTAGAAGATGCCCCATGATCTCTGGCAACTCAGGCAGGAGTGGAAAGTGCAATCAGGGGTAGGAAATCTGCTGTAGTCTGCCCCCCCACCCCCCAGCAGAAGACCAAGACCCAAGGCTTACCAGTGACCGAAGAAAGCTGCCATCGCCTGGAAGGGAGCCTGGAGAGCCAGCAGTACTCAGGTAGGCTCTTGCCTTCCCCTTCGCTCCATGGTCCCTGAGTACACGGCCAAATCATGACTGACAGCAGGTGTAGTAGAGACGAACGTGTCTTCTCCACTACTGACCGCTCAGATGACACCTGTCAGGGTGAAAAACTCAGAAGGGGAAGTGGGGAGAGGCTACGTGAAAGACAGCCTACTGTGGCAGAGCCTCTCTTTCCTGAGAGCTCCTTCCACCTGCCCTGTTCTCACGATGAAAAGGTACACCGGACGTTGTCAGGGAAAAGCACGAGATGACATGCAGGGAGGAGACTGCAGAGACTCTGCTTGCAGAGATGGCCTCACAGGTTTGTTAGCAGGAAGAGAGGCGTTTCCAGGCTTGTGGTGCATTTCAGATGGTGGAACCTTTCCTCAGTGCAATGGCTTTAACCAAGCAGCTCAGGATTGCTCACAGAGCTGTCACTGTTGCAGGCACAAGAGGGCTGAAGGCTTGTTTCTGAAGGACTTTGGTGGCCAGTACAGATAATGCAGCATCTGCTCAGGTGTAATTCATGGGGAAGCATTCTAGGAGAGCACGCTGGGACAGCACGCTCTGGAGTGTACATATCATTCAAGTGACCCACCAGTAAGCTCATCTAGGCTTAGCTGTAGTGATATCTGAGCCAGCAAAACATTATTTGCCTAATAAAACCTCCTGGAAGAGCTGAGTACTCATTCGACGTAAACCAGCACGTATATTTTGTTGTTCTTGTCTAGTCTGGAGGGTAGTTACATTTTGTGGGGTTAACAAAATGTGTATGAGGGATCTCACTGCAGGTCCAATAACAGTGTTTACAGCTGTCAAATACATTTGACTGAAAACGGTGATTGCCATCTCCAGTGCTACCAGGCCACTCAGGGTCTCCAGTCAAACCATTATGGACAAGGAGCGTAATGATCACGAGCTCCTGGAAGCTTCCCATTGGAGAAGGGGCATTTTTACCTTCTTTTCAAGATGATTCGCCTTAGACCTGTGGCTTGGGTGTGAACCTGAGGAACTCAGGGTGACAGTTTCTGTCTCGTCCACAACACATCTTTTCAGAGAAATAATATTTTGAGACATAGGAATGTTTACACAGAGCAGAAGGAAGGGGTGCAAATGCTGTCAAGGGAGCTTGTGACTCCTGTGCTGTTGCTTTTTGGAAGGCTGTGCTTGGATTTTGCAGTATTTACCCTGATCCAATTATGCTTTAATATTTCAGTGTGGGGAAAATAATTCTAACGTAGGCAGGCAGCACTCAAGGTCTCTTTCCTCAACGGCACACACACACACACACATACAAACATATATACATATAAAATAAATTAAACCTTACTTTTTCTTCAGGGAAAGATATTCTTGGCAACTTAAATTGGGAAATAACTGGGGTAAAGTAGCTCTCTAAGAAAAGTAAGTAAAGTAGGCACAGGCAGTGACTTTAAATTGGACATTAAACTAATCCAGGGCTATACTTTAATAAAGGCTAGTGCTGGGAATTCTTATGGATTTTCTAGCTCATTGCTGGGATGACAGAGAAATACAATAAATGTTCTATTACTTACACAAGCTGCTGGTTTTCAGAAAATTAGTCACCAGTGACCTTTTACCCTTTATCTTGCTCTCCTTCTGAGTAAAAGTACCTGATCAGAATCAAATGCAGCCCTGGTGTACAATGGCACCCCTCCAGGCTGCGCAGGGCTACCCACCCTTACCATGTGTACGGCTCTTAGTGTAGCAGAAGACCCGCTTATTTTCTGTGTTGTGTAACTGTAATATTGGGGGGCAGGAGGGGAGAGGGAAGGGACAGAGGAAGAAAATAATTTTTTTCATCGTTGGTTGTTATTTTTAACTGTGGAAGAAATCAAAGGCACAACTCCACATTTCTTACCAAGGAATGAAGCCCAAACTGCAAAGCACAGGAAATCAGACTGCTCAGAATTAAAATTTGAGGACCATGACACGGCTTGGTGATATCCCCAGCCTCACAAAGCATAAACCTTTGTGTTTGGTTGATATTTTTTCTTTTCCCCGAGTATCAAAACACGATGTTTATATTCTCTGCAACGGGGCACAGACTTTTGCTGAGGGGGAGGGTTCTATATTGCTTGGTGTGTACCAGCCCTTTGGTAGAATTATATTGATTAGTTTTCCAGTTAGCAGTGAGACCTCCTTCTGACCCTATTTTCTGGGTCAGTAGATCATAATGCAGAAGCACTAAGAGACTAGCGTCCCTCCCCATATTGCTTTTTGAAGAGTGTATGGACCAGAAAATCATCATTTTATAGATATAAAAACATATATGTGTGTGTATGTATAATCTATATATGTACAAAAAGAGTGGGGCTGGACTCTTCTCTGCAAATGCGGGTTTGTTATATATCAATTATAATAACAGTTTGCTGTAAAAAGGAAATACACGCAGTCTCCACTATACAGCTTTAAAACTGAATTTTGTCCTAAGCTGTTGGTTTTTTGAAACAGAAAAGAAATACCTCGTGATTCATCACAGTGAGGAGAGATGTGTCTTTGTGAAAGAGGAACCTGGATCTATATTTGAAACTGAACAAACTATCTGAGATCTTTAGTCTGAGAACTCTCAGACGCGAATATGTAAAGGAAAGAGCTACAAGCTCAGCCCCATTATAGGCACTCTGAGGATGTCCCATGAGCAATCTGTTGGCTTCCATCTTGTATTGTATGTCAACCATACATACCTCTAATTAAACAAGAAATCATTTGTCAAAACTTGCTGCACTTTTCATATCCAACATTTTCCATGGCAGGTGTATAACAGACAAAGACAAGGACAACCTTAAATACCTAAAGAATGCTTTTAGTTGCTATTTTTAATTGCTATTTGAAGCCTACATTTGAAATCCTTAGTTCTGTAAAAGGATAAGGACTGGAGTCAAGGACTCAAATATCCTCGCCCTAACACCAGGACCTTGCAGAATGCTTTTGAACTCTGGTGCTCCCTGAGCGTGCTGTAACTGTAGGAGACAGCGCCACTGCCCCGGTAAGAGCCAGGCTGCTCTTTTCATATTAAGAAAAAGGATCTTGACTTCTAGCAGCTGCTGCCTCTGCTTTTCTGTATATCCTTAATTGAACTACAGACCACATGGAGGTAATTAATATATTCAATGTTAATCATTAAATTGCCACCCGGGGAAGAAAATGACTGGAAATAATTTGGGGTGGGGGGGCGGCGCGGAAGTGAGGCAATGTGTTACAGGCCACAGAGTCTTGTCTGTACCTAGCTAGCCCTAGACTGCAGGGAGTACCTTGGTTCCTCAGGAGACATCACATGGACCACACTTTACCTGTAGCTCTGTTGCCGAAATTTCCTTCTTGGGGCTAGCAGTACTCTGGTCCTGAGACATCTGGTAAAACCAGCTTCCCAGCAATTGTGCCTCACCTTCCTGCTAGCAAAGGCTCCACAGGTCTTGCAGAGAACATGCCAGCACAGCAGCATGCCTGCTGCTTCACATATTCCTGGTGTTCACAAGCCTGGACTCTAGCATTGAGAAACTGCTTAGTCAATAGACACTGCTCTTACATCAGCTTCTTAGTTGTGTTCAGATTTCAGTGTGGTCCACCAGAGACGGCTAAGAAAGTATCCATGCACCACCTCTATACTTCCTTATCTCGTCTTTTAACAGGTCAGAGGTCTGGGCCTCCTGTTTGTGTAGGGATCTCTTAGCTTTGAAATTGAGACACGATGCCGTAATTATTTCTCACAGCAATATGGCACAGGATTTCAGCATCGTGGTTTATGAATGTAAGATGTCCATAAGTGACAAAGTTTATCATCTCCACATGTTTCTCTGCTGAAACAAAGGCAATATCTTCTTCATACTAGTATCTTAACATACTTGGTTTCTTCTGGAAGATTTTCTTGGATTCCGAAAGATTCCTAGCAATGGCTAAACAATTGCCATCGTGGCCTCCTTGCACCTGCGTGCTAATCAGATCAAATAACTTCCAGACAGAGTCATTTTTGTAACAGAAGTGAGCTGACTCCGAAGCACTTGGGTGCTGTAGTGAGCAGCTGGTCCTTCTCCAAATATTCTAGAGCGCAGGTATCACCGAGCAGGCTGTCATTACATCCAGCACGTGTGCCGTCAGTGTTGAAAACAGGCAAACAGCTGCTAGGTGGATAAGAGTGACCATATTCCATGCACTCACACTGCTCCATTTCTTCACCAGCTGGTTCTCAAGGGACCCTCCTCTTTCATGATGGGCGATAGCCCTTAGTGTGTCACAGGGTCTGTTTATATGGCTGTAGTCACCTGCAAAAACTATGTGATTTTCTGATGTGTTCCCCTGCTGCACTTTTCTCTGCAAGGATCATGCAAATATTAATGAAAATGTTACCAATTTTACCCTTTTTGCCTCCATGTCAGTTAGCAGTAAAGAATAATCTGGAATTATTCTGAACCTGTCCTTGGCATTTTGGCTGAATTCATTCACAAAATTATGGTTTAGCGTCTCACTCTCGAAGTGTTTTTCTTTCTTTCTTTTCCTGTCATGGGCTTGTGAAACATTCCACTAACTGGTCATTCAATTGCTACTGAGTACTGACCACTCTGGAGAAATATGAGGGGCTCTGGCACCCTGCGCCTTGGCCAGGGCGACACTTTCTGTCCCAGAGCCATGCCTGCTGAGCTTTCCCCACAGCTGGCACAGCTGGGTAGGTGCTTCTGCTTACTGCAGTGGAGTATGTGACATCAGAAATTCATGTGAAGCTCACCTAATAAAAAAGTCAAGGCAGACAATCAGCTTACTATGCAAATAAATAAGCAAAGTGAGTGGTGCTTCTTACTCTACTTCAGGCCAATTATCTCACTCGACTTAACTTCATCATCCTCTTGCTATGATCCTTCCTGGAGCTTTGGTTAACGTTGCTAATAATTTATCTTAAAACATACCTTTGCTTAATTTTTTCAGTATCGGCAAAAAATAATCTTCATTAAGGGCCATATGTGTAAAGAAAGAATGTTTCTAACACACTGAATTATGAAAAGGGCAAAAATTTCTTTTTTCCTGTAAGGGAAAAAGCATTTTGTTTTCTTTTGGCACTCGTCACCCTGGAAAAAGGGTGGAGGGTAATATCCAATCTCCCTTTCTTCCTTTGCCTTTTCTCTTTTCCCCACTGCCACAGGGCATTTATGATATATTTGGTAAATAAGATTAGGAAGAACACTCCCATCAGTAACAGCAGGAAGGTGTAAGCAACTCTAAGTGGCGACTCTAGCACTGACTATTTTCCAGCTGCACATCGGCTGTACAATGGACTATTCCACATAATCTCTTACCTGCGCAGCTGCAGATCAGGACCCTAACAGCATCCTGCCACAGGTGCAAGACAAAAATTGAGCCTCGATAACATACTCTTCCTGGTACCTCCCTGCTGTTCACAGAGGATAATCTAGAGAAGTCTAATACTGGATGTCTCAGTTTTCTGTTTGGAGGGGTCCCTCCTGCTCCAGCATTTGCAGCAGAGGACAGGCTCTCTGTGCAAAAATAGACCTTTTTGATATATCTCCATGCTGTGGAAATTTAGTACGAAGAGTGTTCTTTGTCTCTACTATTTACCCTACAACATTTTATTGCTTTAACTCAATTATTGGTATTTAGTTGTTGCTATCTGAAAGAGTGAGTATCGTTGCTCCTGTGTGAGCACAGCCTTTTTTTCACAAATTCCCAGTAACAACTTCTTTCTTCACCTTTCTCTGTTCTCTAACTCTGTAGATAATAGAGTGGCAATTATGGTTATTTAGGACGTAAGCCTGCAAACCCTTAATCATGTGGATATTCATTGCTCCCACGGTCTACCTATTTCATTGATCGTGCTAGTTTATTTTTGGTAGGATCAAGTGAGTGATTATAAAACAAGTAAAAACCACAGAAAGGTGACAGAGTCAATTTAGAGTACAGAGAAGCACTTACATCCCGCGCCTCGTGGCTCTTACCCCACCTAAGAGATACTCAATCATAATCATTAAAAAGGGTTAGTCTTTCCGAGACCTGCAATGAGTTTATTTGACTTCAGGGGTGTCTCGCAGCGTGCCTCATGCTGACTTGTTTGCTGCCTGTTTGGCTGGAGAGTGTTGCGGGGCCAGATCCTGCCAGCAGTAGCACAGGTGGGGACTGCTGCAGCCGCCCAGGAGATGGGTTAAATCAGCCGGGTTTATCAAGTGTGCCGTTGGGCTCCTGCTGCTTAACTCCTGACGGTGACTTTTGTTTTCATTTTTCACCCGTAAGTCGTCCCCTCTAGCCCAGACACTTGCACGCTCCTCCGGATCAGCGAGGTGGCTTTATCCACTTTTTGTTTTGGTTTCACTTGACCCTTCTGGAGACGATCAAAGCCCAGATGGAGGCAGATGGGGTGGGGGGAGCTGACCTCCTGCCAAATCCCATCCCAGCCTGAGGCAGAGGGAGGGCTTTCCCCCCCATCAGAGCTTCTCCTCACAGATGGAGAAAGGGTACAGGGCACTGCACACATGAAAGGACCCCCCTTAGCCCTTCCCCGTGCTACCTTGGGGGAGCAAAAGCTTTTCAAAGGCTGGTGGGGAAGGCTGGGACCTCTCCTGGGCACGCAAACAGCTCCAGCCAGGGATGCCTTGGATCCGACCCCTGCTCCCTGGCTGGTGGCCCCAAGGGGGACTTGCGGGTCTGCCAGCTCAACATCCAGCTTTGTGCACGATGAATTAAACAAGGCGGCGCACGGGCGTGCAAACCAAGCAGAATTAGGAATGGGTCCCGGCCAGAAAAGTATGGATTTGAATCTAAATCACAATCCAAACTTTCCCAAAGGGAGCGTTTAGATTTAGGGGCATCCCTTAAAATAAATAATGAACAAATAAGGTCCTGTATAGATTTCTAACTGTGTCACTTTATTAACACTATAGATTTTTCAAACACAGAGGGGCTGTAAGAATTACATATACATTTCATTAGTAGGGAATTTATGACTACAAGAACATTTTATGCACCCTTTTGACCCAGTCCCTTTACTATATTCTGCCCCAATATTATTTTTCATAAGTCAGGAAACATTTTCCATATGTTTTGCAGCATTATCCAAAGGGAGTTTGCAGCTGTACTGTTCATACTTTATCATGTTCTTACTGACTGAAGTGCAGACCCTTCCTAGTGACAGTACCCATCTGAAAGATCATAACAACACATTTTTGGCACATTATTGTTCCACTTTTTTGTCAAGCCTCCCCCATGGAACAAAATTGTTTCACAGTTTTTATTAAAATTTACTATAAATGAACAGCTGAAAAAATAAACAGAAAAGTCTGTGTGTATCTTATTTACTGTCATCACAAAAAGAATATCTGTGCTGGAACATTATAACATAACCTAACAGCCAAAACTAACTTACAGAAATAAGCAGAGACATTAGAAAGGTTGAAGGCCACAGAAGTTCATTATTTTCAGTAAGCTTAAAAGGCAACAAAGGGGGTGGGGGAGAAGTAAAAAAAAAAGGACAGAAGGAAAGTTATGAAGGTACATGGGAGCGGGGGAGCTCTAGGAGGGGAGAACTGAACCAGGAGCCTATGTGGCGCAAGGCAAAAAAAGGGGTAAAAAAGGGACCATTATCTTAGTTACGATGCCTTTCTGCAGCTAAGAAAAGTCTCCGTGTTTAGCTTTCCTTTGGAAAAATAAATGTATTGACCTGAAAAGCTCTAAATAAAAACCCATCCATGAGTTATTTCAGCTGATTGTGGCACTCCACTGCTGGATCCCAAGATCTGAGCTCTTATACCACAGGTTATTCTGTACAGGACATGCATTAGCTCCTACAAGATGACTTTCAGGAACGGTGTTTGGACTTAAATGTAGTGATGTCGGGGAGATTTTCACTAACGTGCCAAGGTCCAAGTAGAGGTGTGGTCTAAGAAGCTGCACCTCTGCCAATGGCTTCTGTGCTTCCCTGTGCTCGTGCATGCTTTCACCAGATCTGAATTTGATCTCCTTGATGCGCTTCAGTGGAAAGAGGTTTCTAATTGTGACTGGAAGGAGATATAGCCAAGGAATCAGTTTTAGTAAATCCCACTGAACTCTGTCATGGCAGAGAGACAGTATAAATGCTCCCCATGAGTCTGCTAATGAAATGCCTGGCAAAGCCAAAAAGGGCAAAGAAAAAATAGAAATCACAGCTGCAATATCAGCTTGAATAATAGAGCTAGGAACCAGAGAGTAATAAAAGATGAGCAAGAGGTCAGAAATAACACAATATGAAGGCAAAGGAAGGAGAGGAATGCTTTCCAAAAAGTGATGCAGAGGAGAAAAAGAGCGTTCTGGGTCCTATGAAATGCTGACGTGAAATGATTTAAAAGAGGAAAACTAAAAATACTGTGAAGGCAAAAGCTAATCAATTACATGAATTTCATGAACTGTAATTTTTAACCCTTCTCAGCTTCATGCTGGGAATATTCCCTGTAGAATCTGTGCTAGAGGCCAGATCCTCAATGCCAAGTCCCTAAAATGCGTCTGAAGAGGCATTTAACTTATGTGTGATACCAAGTACTATTTTGAAGGCTCAGCCACCTTTTTTTCTTTTCTTTTCCTCCTGTTTGGGAATTTTGGCATACAGCTTCTTATTTAACAGAGCCATAATCTCTTTGCTGGGAAATAATTGGCTAAGTTCATTTCAGGGGTTTTATTCATCACTGAACGTAAAGATGAAGGAGCAGGCGCCCATTCCTGCTCCCAGGGTGATGAGGATGGGAAGGAGCCAAGGGGCGCCCAGCAGAGAGCCCATAGAAGTACAAATGGTGGGAAAGGCACTGCGTGGCTGGCACAGCCTGGGTGGGGGTGTCCTCCATCGACTTCATCTGCATAAAGGCCAATTAATCAGGCTTTCCACGAGACCACTGCATTGCACACACGATGCATATTTTTCTACATCTTACAGAAGAAAACAAAGTATGTTCCTCTACAAGTCTTCCAGGGGATGGCTGGAGTTACCTAGATCTTGGTCCTTCCTGTCCTCTGCGCTTCTAAGCACTAAATCAGGCGTCAGCTGCGGAGGTTTAGTATTTGCATAAAAAGTTGTAGTGTATTCCTGTAAAAGCGTGTTCCAGATAAAGTAAAAGGAAAACACTTTTAGTTAACAATTTGCAGCTACAGTGGAAATTATTTACTTGGAAAACAGCATAGTATCTATTCTCTCCTTCAAAATAAACTTGAAAAAAAAAAGATTTTTGGTGAAGTGAATGAGCATTATAAAAATATTTTTCAAGTTAGCTAGTGGATTCTATTTCGTTTGCTGTGATCAGCTAATCATTTCTTCATATTTAATCTGCAATTATAACTCAAGTCTTGGTGTTCGGGAAGGACAAAGACGCAGGTTTTAAAGCGTTAATTTAACCTTAAAATCAGAAATTATAAGGAAGTTATTAGTGAAGCATTCACTTTTTAAATGGCAATACACCAATGAAGACCGTTCAGAGAAGAATGAGAAAGCGCTTTTAAAGGTCGGCTTCCGGACTTGAGGCTTAGAATGAAACAGAATATAAAATATTTCATAAATATACATGTTGAGATACATGCCTTCTAATACTACCTGAATGTGATTTGCTATTCACATACATTGTTTTTGGCATAGCAGAATCATAGATTTTACAATAAGTTTAGAATTCCGCCTGCAGATACCTCGTCTGTGGTGTAAGCAGGCCGTATAGACACAGCTCAGCTGGACAACCCTCCCCATACCACAATTCTTGAATCAAAGGAGCTGAAACTCAGCCAGGGTAAACATGTAAGTGCATTTACATGCAAGCGTAATCACTAGCACATCTGTGCGAACACCTGGCCACGTCCAGGGAGGACAGGGTTGGTCCCCCAGCACTCTGCCTCGCGTCCAGCCCAGGAGTCGGGCTCACTGTTTTCTGCTGCTCTGCGGAGCCTTGAAATCTTGGGTGCCTTCTGCAGACACACTGGTGTGCATTTCCCTGTTTAAAGACAAGTGTTTTCACACTGTCTCTTCCAACAGGACTGGATGTGCAGCCCTACCAACAGACTGTCCGTTACCTGCTTGTACCTTTGTGCAACTAAAAAGCAGTCATGACATATTGGCTGATGTTATTGTCTTCTTAGACTTGGGGAAACAGAGGTGGAAAACGGATTAAAACAGAAATAGTGATTTCTGGAAACAGTGGGGCAGGAGTGCTCCTGGTGGAGGTAAATGTCGTATCATTCCAACAGCGATAAAGAAAAAAATGTTTGAAGTGTCTGTTTCAGGTAACAGCGACTGTCATTAGTTTTGCACTGTATTACCCATCCTTTTCCACAGAAACATACTTTTAGGGGAGAGCCACTAATTATTTTGAGGAAGGCAGAAGAGTTGCCCTATAGCTATTTTTGTGCGCTCTTTGCTAGGAGAACTCTGCATTTAATTAGGTCAAATTGCCATGGTTTTGCACTGGATGGCTAAGGTAAATGTTTGATATGTAGACTATAAAGAGTATGAAGCTTTATTTTTCTCATCTAGCACACTTTGCACCTGAACATTTTTGCATTGGTCCTTTCTCTTCCATTTCCTTTTCTTTTTCTCAATAGCAAGGACTGATCTAGAAAAGCTTGATTTCCTTTTATGTGAATAAACTGCAAAGATCATAGGTGCAAACCCAGGCTACCACACGTGCTAGCGTCTGTTTTGTCTTACGTTATTACAGCCACCCTGTGATTTTCTCTGTCTCTTACTACAAATGTTTGCGCAAATAAAAATGTTAACATACCTATAAAATACTGGTATGTTGCATGCAACCCTGAATGCTATCAAATTTCAGATCTCAACAAAGTGCTTTAAAATCAAATTATCATGCATTTCGAGAAGCTTTGCCAAACCAGGTCTTGGTATTTTTTTCTTCCCGCTAGTAACGGCCACGTGACTCTCGGTGGTCCCCCCTGCCTCCCAGGAGTGCTTGCTGCTAGGCATCAGCAGGCATGGTCCCACCAGGATGCAGCAGTGAGATGCTGAAAGAACATGAATTGCTGAATGAGACGTGTTTCTTTACCACCTGAAAAAGCCTTTTAAGCAATGATTTGCACAGAGCTCTGCTGCTGTTATAAAGGCTCCTCAGCTTTAAATGGGGTATAGGGAAGAGTAGGTATTGCATATTCATACAATATGTGAGTGACTGGGAGATGCAGCCACAGTTTCTGCTCTAAGGGTTGTGATAACCTGGAACGAAGTTATCAGAGAGCCAATGTGCCAGAGTAGGCATCAGGTCCGTACCTGTTTTTAAAGAGCCAAGTAGACAGCCTTTAAAAATGAAGATCAGCCGCAGAAACCCCACCCTTGGATGTTAAACATGCAATGGAAATGCAATAAAATTGGAAAGATAAAATTGCCCAGAAAATCTTGAGCCAAAAAGGGAAGGAAAGCAAAAGTTTACTTAGTGATTATGGGTCAACGCATGGTGTATGAACAAAAATGTACGAGATCTTTATTAGATGAGAGAAATCTGACATGGTTTTGAGGCTTAGACTCTAAATAATAATCCGAAAGCAAATAAAATATCTGATCCAAGAAAAGTATTTTTCATAGCTTTGACATGAATAATTTTAAATTAAGGAATGAAAAGCTGTTCTGTTCTTCAATTGGACAAATAAGTACCTGATCAACGCCAATTATCAGGAAACTATTTGGGTATTTTATTATCTTTGCAAGACTAATGTGTGTTATGGAATGCCGTGAAAATTGTGATTTTTTTTTTTTAGTAGATGTGGACTGGTTTTAACAAGTGTTAAAGAGCAGTTTCCATTTAGTATAAACATATTTGAAAGCAATCAGGACAATAAGTAAAGGTACAATGAACAGAACACACCTATAAGGGAGTCACATCAGAAAACTTCAGGCAGGGGCTTGAAACCTTACCTGAAAAGTCCCAGGGTGCATGTCCTGTACATTTATGAAAGCAACCAGAGAAGACAAAACAAAAATGGACCTTCATCATTCTCACAGGTCTTTTTTTCCCCTATCAATAATAAGACAAGACTTACGGAGGAGCAGGGCAGTAGTCATAACTCCTAGTGAAACAAACTCAGGATTCAATATTACTTATTATTTTTTCTTAGGTTTTCTTTCACAGGCAAAAGAGCTGTCTGTTCTACTCTGAAAAGGCTCCCTGCCATGGTCCTGACTGTCCTGGATGTAGAGTCATATCTGAGATCAAGCAATGTGCAGACTTACTTATTTCCTTGTATCGGTAAGTCCTGGATCTCCACAGTGTTAAAGATCGTCTGCTTAGGTAAATTCGGTGTGCGACACTGATAAAATGAAAAGTGGTCTTTTGCTTTTGGTGCTGCTTAAAGGAATGTGCTTTGCTGCTTATTTGGTTCGTAAAATGGAGTATGTGCATGTGGTTTTGGCTTCTCAAAAGAAGGTATGTGCTGTTATAAAAATGATGCTGTTGGAGAGAACAGTAAATGCCTTCTTTACCTGCTGTTTATCGCTGGAGGATGACTTGGGTAACTGAAGTGGTTTATGCCTGCAGATCAGATTTCAGGTATTTGGAGCTTTACAGTTTGCAGAAAATTTCTGCTCAGCCAACAGATTAATTATTCCCACCATAAAATGGAATAAGCCAGCGATAAGATACTACTTTGTCTTGGCTTTGTTTTCTCAGTCACCACAGTTGACAGTGAAAGACAAATGGTCTCCACTGGCTTTGGCTGACTAAAAGAGGGCTGGGAGGGACAGTTTGGAATAGGCAGGTCCGGCAAGGAAAATTATCTCTGTTTTTAGTTCCTTTAGTCCAGAGATCCCATCTGCCAGCACTGAGTAGAGGGTCAATCATTGCTCCTTCCCCAGCTTTAGTGATTGGATCCCATAGGGTAAATCTGGAGACATTATTGTGCAAGCCAGCAATACAAAAGAGGGTTATCAGTATACAGACAAATAAGAGACGAGTGGAGAGAGCATAAACTATGATTTTTTGGAGTTGTTTGTGCATCTTCTAAGTCCATTGGAAAATGCTACTATTTTGCTTGAACTCTGCAAGCGATTTTCACAGGTAGCCTAAGATCATGAATGAAGCCAGGAATTAACTTACAACGTAAGTCTGTAAGTTGTTAAACCAATGAAGGAGAATGACATTGTTACGTTAGCTTTTTGTCATGGGTGCAAACATACCTGTGCATAACATGTTGGGTTTGCACCTGGTGTAATATGTATAGTTACTTGGATAACTCTTGCTCCATAGGAGTTAAAGTAATTGTTTTCTCTTTTTATAACTAAAGGATAAGCATGTTTAGAAGTACTGTGTGCATTTTGACATCATGCAGAAAAGAATTCCACAAAAGGGACTGTAGCTCAGAGAATTTCCCCCCAGATAATTCAATTCCTGTAGAAGAGATGATTATTTGCTATCCACTTATAGTAGGAGCTACAGTCATCCAGAAGAATGAAATGGTTTCCACACAGTCTTGTAGATTAAGATGGTTTTACTGGGTATTACACTTTATAAAATACTGGGTCCTTTTAACAAGCTGGTGATCCTTTAAGGATGTAAAACCCCATATGGAAAGTGCTAAAGCAAAATATACAACAGGAAGACCATTGGGATTATCTTATGAATGCTTGAAATGAGTGACTGGGCTTACAGATTGTTTATGACTATAATGTCTGAGGCTCTGGTGGAAGGATTGGCCGCACTAATTGATTTTTTTAAAAAATATTATTATATTTTGTCACTGAGTGATTTTTATTTGTCATTGACGGTGCCATTCATTGGTAGTTGCTCTGGAACTACCGCTGTGTGTCTTTTATTGCTCGAAGTACAGAAAAATACACCTTCTTGCAGGGAATTTTTATTTTTTAACTAGTGTTACTGTTTTCTTTCAACCAAAGGATAGCGTTATAGAAACCTCTGACACCAAGCAAAAAGAAGAAAGTGAAAACCACAGAAGCCCTTCAGCAGTTCTCAGAAAAAATGTTCTTCATTTGCACACACCAGCCTGTGAATCCCTGTTTTTTCCAAGCCTGTACTTTAAAAATATATCTATAATAAAAAAATATGTAGAAGAGTTACTAACTAGTTACAGGATAGTGTACTGGCTTAATCCCATGCTGTTTATACAAGGACTTCATTGGGAGGTATCTTCCTGTAAAAGGCACTAAATTAGGCCCAAGGTAGTCTTCAAGCTTTGACCCAAACCCACAGACATAATTATTAGTTTACAAACGTGTCTGTGCTAATATGCTGACCTCACATACCTTGCTGCTGTTGTTGCGTTGGGCATTTTTTAGCATGAGAACATAGTACAGCAGCCTTAATTTCTAGCCTTTGTTATATAATTTTTTAACTGTGGTTAAGAAGCTGGAGTCCTGTTCTTATTTTTTGCACCTCTCCTATCCTCTCTGCTCCACACATGCAGCCAGCAATACTCAATGACTTATGAAATAAATAGCAATAAGTTTGACTTAGCCCACAAAACCAATGAAGTTTATTAAAGCCTAAAATTATGGACAGGCACCTTGGCTTGTATCATGTTATACTACTTAGTCAAAGCAGCTTCTTATTGCAAAACCAGACATTACAGAAGATCATTATAGAGCAGCATGAGCAGTTTGCCTACGTTTTGCAAGAGACTTTTCTACTTCAACACATTTGAAGTGGTTTAATGACTTCAGAGCCAGAAGGGGTCTGGTGGCAAGGATTTCTGGTAGATTGGGTACAATTTCATCTGTTTGAAGCCATCAGAAGGCACACTAGATCTGGATTTTCAGGACAGTAACACGTTAAGTGTATTTCTGTAGTACCCATAAATCACACCTACAACAAGAGGACCAGCTTTAGCACCAAAGGAAATATTTTGCATCCCACAAAAATATTACAATAGCAGCAGCAACAACAAGAACGACAAAACCCCAGAAAACAAGTGCTAAATACAAAACTCAGGCAGCCTGGGAGACTCATGCTGGCGATTGCCCGGAGGGTCGGAGGCTGCAGCCAGCCTTCGATACGTACCTCAAATGTTGGGAGCTTGACCTGAGCCAGTCTGAGCTTTCTACAGCAGTTATAGCCCAAGTCAAGGTTTCATAAGCCAGGATTTGGGGACAAAACATGCTGGTTCACCATTCGTTGGTTCGACTTAAAGCAGGATGCGGCATTCCCTCCTCCTCCCTGATGATGTCTGCACTATTGCCCTCTTCCCACCTCCCACCAGGAGAAGGACATTTCTGCCGTTTTCTGCTGATGCCAACTGATTCCTCTTGCTGACAGACAGAAAAACACTGTAGTCATTTCCACGGTGCTCCCAGAAAGATCTATAGGAAAATGCAGGAAAGGTTCCCAGCAGTCAAGCCAAAGGAATCCTATTTCCACTCCACAGCAGCGATTGGGGGCCTTTATTTAAACAGACAAAAGGTTCGAAATAAGGATGTGAATTCAGGAGAAAAGACGAGTATTAGGATAACAAAATACAGCTCTTTTTGTTTCCGCCAATGTCCTGTAATCACGAATTTGGTCCTGAATTTACTTTCAAGGGGATTAGAGATCAAAAATACAGGTGACGGACCGAGCAACTGTAAGTAAAAGGCGAGTCCAGCCCAGACAGCCTATCAGTAGCATTCTGACAACTGACAGATGTGGGGAAGCCCATCCAAGGAGTGAGCACAACTGGCTGCAGCGCCTGCCAGCATCCAGATGGCCCTGTTGAGAAATATCTTTCAAAAGTTTGGCATCTCTTCTCTGGGTAGTGTGGGGAGCAATGAGCTGAACTGGTGTCTCAGGAGCACGGTGTAATTGTTTTATTGTATTGTGGTTTTATTATTGGTCATATCTGTCTGTATTCCTCAGACTACTGAAAGACTCAGCACAATTACACACACTGCCGGATTTGCAGAAGTGCTGAGCAACGCCTATCAGATAGCATTTGTTTACGAGTGGATTTTCAAAATGTCTCATTATGGTAGTTGTCAAATTTTTTTGAAACCTGTCTGTCCTACTCAGGTACCAAAATAAGTCTGAACTCAGCTATGATTATTGTAGCATCCTAAAAACTCTCATCATATTGCGCAGCAGCCTCACCACCCTGTTTGTACACATCTACTTTCCCTCCCAGTCCTTTATCAGTCTCAATAATGCGAGAACTAGCAACATTTTATTTTCTTATCTTCAAAGTGGGTCTCTGGAGAGGCCAGCTGGATGTAGCAAGGCGTATGTAGCATCCTGGTCTTGCTTCTGATATTACTCTGTATGTCCTCTTGAGTTTTGTAACTGTCTAGTGCAATAATTATACAAACTGATTAGGCTAGCAGCTGCACTTAGAAAGACGATGTCAAAAAGGAATCTCCCCTGGTCTTCAAGATGGCTTATATAAACTTTTGGAAAGCCGTTTGGGTTTTTCACCATGAATGCTCACAGAGAAGTTGCTGAAAGGCTTCGTTATAGATATACTTGACATCTACTTTGTGTTTTCTGGAAGACAGGGAAATAGAAAAATAGGCTTCTTTTGGATAATTTGTGGAGAACCATTTTAGAAATGTATAACATCATAGTACAGCTATTCCCTTCTGTCCTTCCTCCTTTCTCCTCCTTCTCCTCCACCTCCTTTCCCTTCTTATCCCTCTTTTTTCTGCTTTCTCTCTTCCTCTCTCTGTTGCATCTGTGTGAATAAGAAAGTCTTGCATAACAAGCCACATCGATAACAAAGATTATTGTTTCTGCAATAAACTAGCAAGGTCCTAACCTTGCGGTCCTTAGGGAAACAACTGCACTGAAGTAGTAAAGGAAAGGCTGAGCACTGGGCATGTGTTAATGCAACTTAACGCCTGCCAGAAGTTCTACCCCTACTTGGGTGTATTAGCGCACAGAGACTCTACTTGATTAATAAGAAATCGATAACCACCCTATGCAAGTCAGACAACAGCGATACACATATATATGACCACGTGGGCTACACAAGTGTTTGTTTTGTACGTGAGTACTAAACCTTCAAATGGCAGCTTAGTGTGGTTTTAGACAAACCGAGCATGATGCATTAAGTGTTTAACTGTATTAAATGCCTTTTTTCCTGTTTACATAGTGATATGCTGTGTTTATCTTACAAGCACTGTAAAAATATTAGTTAGCAGCCATAAATATAGTTCTGATAAGACGATACTACTTTCCAGAACTGCTAATCTGTGTTAATGCCACTTTGGTATGGGTCCTGTAACAGCTGTTAGAATTTTGTCCCCTGTAGGTCAGAGAGAGAAGATGGGAAAATCCTTAATAAAATGTTGTTAGAAGCTACAGGTGGGAAATAAAGAAGCTCTTGTGACCTATAATCTTACTCCCTCATAAAGTCATGGAGTGCACAGCAACTTCTGTGGCTGAAATTAGACAACACGCTAGCGGCTTTTCCATCTCAACTTTTGCAGTTCAGTTATATCATTTTCAGTGAAGAACAAATGAAGGATACAGCAGGCAGTGCCCCTGACCTTCCTTGCTGTTTTTAATAAGCACATTCAACAGCATGAGCTTCTCTGTCTTAAGAATTACTGTATATCTGTGTATTGGAAAGACAATACAGTGGTGTTTATCTTCTGTATACATTGTACTATCAGATTTTAATTAACTCTCAGCCTCAGGTAAAGAAAATATGCTAATTTTAATAGTTGTATAATTACTGCGGGCCAGCTTCCACCATCCAAATGCAGATGGGTATCCAGTCTTGCACAGAGCCTCGACAGCTTCAATGGAGCTAACCAGAGAGGAAAGGGCCACCACCATCCCATTTTGCTTCTGCAGGAAAGAGAAAATGGAAAGGTACAATAGGTAAAAGTCAGGAATGAAGCAACGAATGGGTCATCTATTACAGATTATGTTATGGAACAAGTATACTTTTATGTTTCAGATACTTTACAATCAGCTTCCTATGGAATTCATTTTTCTCTTTAAATGATGGGTAGATTCCACCCATAGACAATATATACTCTTGGGATACTATGACTCTTGCAGGCCTCAACTTTGCATCCTCTTATTCTTTCCTTTTGATATCTCTGTTGCCCTTCATCAGATTACAGTACTAGGGAGTGTGAAAATGAGTATTTTTTTTCCGTTGCCTTTATTAAATAAAATTTAAAAAAAAAAGTGTGGGTTAATATATGGGGTAATACACAGCTCTCTCCACGTCTATGGTAAAACTTCTTCAGCTGAGAGAGAAGTATTTTCCAATTTAAACGTTTAAGCTAGCTGAATGAAATGGAGCCACACACAGAGTGAGCTTTCTTTTTATATTGTTTTCATCAAAAGTACAAAACAACTTGTTTAAAAATATGCAGTTAATACACTGTATAATACAATCAAATATTTGCAGTTTTAAAGTCACAATAATTTGTTCAAATATAATTATGTGTAATTACTTATTAGTAAAATGGTGGAGGATTGCACAGAAATATGATAGAAAACAGTATAATTAATTGGCTCCTGATGCAATGACTTGTCATTTCTGAAAATTTAATGTCATCAAAGCTCTTTTTCCAATAGCACAAGGAGCACTATTGCTAATAGACTTCAGAGCTTGAAATAAATAAATCTTTGGAATCCTGTTGCATCTCTTGGGGTGTGACATTTGACAGTCTTTTATAGCGCAGAACGAAACAAGTTTGTGAGCTGGAATTCAATTGTGGTGTATTGATTCCTTGCATCAGTCATTATTCCCTGCTGATTGACAGCTGAAAATTGGTTACGTTAAGTATTTCATATGTTATATTGGCTGACATTTGCTTGCCTGCTCCTGTGTCAATATTGTTGTAAAGATCTCCAGCTCTATGAGATAGCAATATACACTGACTGTGGCTTTTGTGTGATGTTCCAGTGTTTTTCCTGACATAATTTAAGACATATTAAAAACCAGCAGCATCTTCCCTCTTGAGAAGCTTAATGCCAATATTATTGTCTTCCAAGGGAAGATCATGTATGCTCATAATCGGGTGCTAATTTCCACCTATACGCTCATGTTTAGGCATTAGGCACTATAACTGTAAAATTGAGCCTGTTTGATTGATTCATGTCAAGCCTCATCTCGGCTCCTGCAGTGGAAGTCATCCAGCTGACCCTTTTTACACTAAAAGAAGAGATTTGTGGTCCTTTCTTTCACCTGGAACCATCAAATTGACTGAATAATCTGTAATACATTAGTGCTGACATTTGTTAGGCAAGAATTAAACAAGACACAGTAATCATTCCCCTGAATAAAAATTGTGTTTGATTTCCAGCAGAGTTCCATTAAAAGGACAGCACAACCCATCTCCTCCAAAGTGGAAAACAGCGAATATTTTTTATGTTAATGAACCAAATTAACACTTTAATGACAGATGGACGATCCCTAGTCGCTCCTGACAAAAGCTGCTGTGGAGTTTTGGAGGGGGATGTGGTTCCTGTGCCTGCCATGAGGATTACAACAAGCTCTATGGAAATTCTTCATGCTGAACATTTAAAGATGACCATAGTAAATCTTGACCATTTATCTAAAAAGAGAAAAAAGAAAGAATGATGGCTTTCCTACAGCTAGAGCTGGCTTGCTTCGGGAAAACCGGTTGCTGAAGTCAATAGGGCAGAATTTCCTTTTTACTGTCAACCTTAATAAATACTACACTGTAAAAAGGTGGCATCGGTGGCATCGATTCCCGTCTCCTCTGTGACAATACAGTAAGAAGAGTGGAGGAATTCCACCCGAAGGCAGCACAGTTGAGGCCAGGCTGTAGCGGTGTTACAGTTGTATCATATGTCTACCCTTTTGGGGATAACCCTAAAGGTCAGATACGAAAGTACCATTTGGAGAAGCACATGTTGGCTATGTAGATGACCTGACCAGTTTGCACCTCAGAGGTTCATTTAGAAACACACTTTTTCCTCGTCCTGCTCTGGAAGCTAGATCTTTTCCATCTGGGTTCTTCTGGCAAGCTGAAAGTGAAGATGGGCTGCAGAAGCAGCATACTCTGGAAATGGGCTTTTCCCCTTCATTAGCCTGCATGGTGGAATATGGGAGCATCACCAGTATGCTGATGTGCCTCTGGGCTGACCACATCAGAACCACAGCACAAATGCAGGAAAAAAACCTTGGGGGGGAAAAAAAAAAAAAAGCTGGAGCCCTAAGCAAAGGGAAATTTTTCCTCCTGACTGCTGCTGCAGCACCGTTGTTTTCCCTTTGCTTTGGGCTGGAGAGCACCAGCCTAACCCAGAGTAGCAAAAGCTAGTAGGAATTGCAATTCATTGCTTATGAGCACCTGAAGCCTTTTAAGGAGCAAGTAAAGTGGGGCTGGTTTGTGCAATCAGGCTGCCTGGGGCACCTGCTGCTTGTTGTATTTCGGGCAGCTGCCCTGCAGGGGGAAGGAGAGGTGGTGGGTGGTTTTCAGAAGTGGGTTCTGCTGGTTTGGGGTGGCTGGAGATGATGCCCGCCCCCCGGGAAATACCCCAGTGGATAAATTTAAGGCTTGAATGTGCTCACAAGAAATTCTCTGTGAAGGGGGAAGCAATGTAAAAATGAGTTAACTGACCCGAGTGGATGTGTCAGACCTTAGATGGTGCGGAGTCTGTGGAGATGTGCCTGACCCAGCCAAGAGGGCTGCAGCTGAGCGGCTTTGGCGTCTTGCTGCTAGAAGATGGATGTTGCAGTGAGAACTTTATCCTGGTCTTTTTACGCTTAGTCTGTGCTGTCCCTTAGGAGGGAGGGTGTCTTCTGGCTCAGCCACTGCATTTCTCCCTGGATTTTGCTTGAGCAAGCGCTACCCTTTCCAGTAGTGTTTCCCCGTAGCCTGCCCCAAACGCTGCCTGTGCTGTGGGGTGGACTTCTCTTGGTAAAGTGCTCGTACCCAGCTCTTATTTTGGTTCTGCTCCAGGAGAGCTGTGGGATTGCTGTCCCTTCCTCCAGTGTGTGTTTCTTCTGTTGTAGGCCCTCTGTCTTTTGGGCTGCTTCGCTTGTAACTTTTGCTTTTAGCTACCGTAGCTCCTGTAGCAGTCTGTGTTGAATGTCGTCCTGGGTGCTTATGGTGCAGGAGAATAATTTTTTGGCATTCTTATTAAATATTAGAAAACCTTGGCGGGTTGCAGCACAACCAAGTGTTATGAACATCTGAAAAACATCCAGGTTCTCAACGCAGGCACTAGTTTCTGAGCATACAGCTTGTTTTAGTCTATCTGGGGCGCAAAGGTATGCGTTGAAATGATTCCCAGAACATAAAATTTTGAGCGTTACTTGCTCTCAGATTTGTAATTTCCCTATTTAAATTTCAATTATGGAACAAACAATTGCGGTCTTATTCCTTGTGCCATACAACTCATTAAATGTTTTAAATATTTCATGGACCAAAACTGTTCCTGTTAATCTGTGAATATATTGTTATAAATAACTAATAGGTGTATAATGAATTGTGGCAATGATTTCTGAAAGATTCACAGATAGGAAAAAGAAGTATGCTGAAAAATACAAGGGAAAATACTGCTGCATTAGCTCTTTCATCCCGGGCAAACAATCACTTCTTGTGCTTTACACCCCACTCCTGGTTTTGCACTACATTCAGAACAATAACTAATCTGTGGGGGGCTGTACTTTTTAAAAGCTTTGAAATGAGTTAGCCCGTTTTATGTCAGCCCTTGCCCAATTCTGTGATGTTTTATAATGTGGATGTTGAAGAGAATGGGTATCTGCAGGTTCTTAAAAGACCAATAACAAAAGGTTACAGAGAGTGGGGAGAAAGACTACAGAAATAGTGTGAGAAATCAACAGCTAAATACCTTCCCTGGACCTAAAACACCAAGTATTCTGCTGGTGTCCCCACCATTGCTGAGCATCCCCTGTCTGTGTGTTCACATCTGGTAAAGGAGAGGGAGGTAAAAGACATTCAAAGCAGTAAAAGTTATGAAGCACTTACATTTATGGTTAAGTGAAAGAGGTAGGAAGATGAAATGGTTAGAGAAATGTGAAGAATTCTGTACTTGATATTAAAAAAAAAAATCTAAACCAGTAAAAGACTGGTTTCAGCTGGGATGAAAAAATTTTCAGTCCCTGAGGTATCAAAAGTTTGATGGCCTGACTAAAAGTGCGATAGGATCCTAATAACAGCAATAGTCTGTTCTATCTGTTGAAAGATCCAGGATTAATCTCCACCAAAAATAAGATTCTACCAGACCAGAGAGGTCATATAATTACAGCTGAGTCATCAGGGAAATAATTGTTGTTGGGCATTGCAAGCCTGCTGGCAAACCTAAGCTATTGCAAACCTGGTAGGTCACCTTCAACTCAGGTGTGCAGCAAGCACAGCAGAGTAATGTGCTCAGCAAACTCAACAAAACCCCAGTCCTCAGGAAAGAAATGGAAAAAAGTAAGGAAAGGCAACATAGAGCAAGGTGTTCACAGCTCATTGGTGATGGGTATCTTCAGGTCGTGTAACAAAGAGGGTGAAGGTAATAGCAGTTGCTCAGACAATTCCTTTATAGGCATATGTATGTTGGGTGGGGTAGCAATATGTAATTAAGGAAAGCTTTTAAAGGTTTTTATAGAGTAATTGTGCCTGGTTACATCAAAGCCAGTGGAATGCTAGAAATGGTAATATTAGCCCTAAAAGAAAAAGTTGGCAAAGACATTTAAAACTTAGTTTTTACAGCAATGAGAATATTCTTGTGGGCTGGGACCAACCCCTGGGTGGAGTAAACGAGTTTCTAATAGTGTTGACTAAAAGAGAACTGAAAAAATGTGCCTGGGCAGGCTTGAATGATGAAATTTTGAGGAAAGCTAAGTGCCTAATGGGAAGTGGGACTTAATTACATAAAGTGATTCACGGTGAACAGAGCTTTCTTCACAATTAAGTGATAAACCAAAGTGTTTAACAATACCTAACAGGTGTGTTACATCCATGTGGTTTCAAAGTGAATGGCTTAGTTTCTATTAAGAGATTTGACTCGTCATGGGTTACCATGAGTTTCTGAGCTATGACTTTGTGAATGCTAAAAGAAATTAGGTTCTTGCGCTAACAGTTTCTCTTACTGAGTAACTAAAACACTGACTGATTCTGCACTCCCGCTGGTTTTAGTGAGAGTGGCCAACTTCTGTCTTGGGATTTGGTTCAATGATAGCAAAATAGGTGTGAAATATCAACAGAGTAAATGTTGGTTGCAGTAGTATGGTAAATCCTGAATAATGTCCATGGATGCAGCCAGGCTGCATAAAGGAATTGGTCCTTGCAGTGCAGGTAGCTCTTTATCTGCAAGTCATAGCGTGTGATGCGCAAGCGATCATAAACTTGCTGAGGAAGTGGAGGTGTGTGAAGAGCCTGAATTGAAAGAAAACGAAAATTTTAATTAGTTCTATGAAAATGATACTTTCATGAAGAAAAAGAATGCAGTCCTGTACTGCAGTCCCGTACTGTAACTTCTTCCAAGCCAGGAAAAAACCTGTCCCTACTAAAATAGCTTCCCGAGGAGGTAGCTGCCCTTCTGGCATTTCTCTGAGAGAGCCGAGCCTCGCAGCACTAAGAGAAAACAAGGTTATTTACCACAGGGCAGTAATGCTGCCTCAGATGGAAGGGCTCTATCATCCTCATTTTGCTTCTAGTGTGACTGCTAGGTAAACTAGATCAAGATAAGGGAAACTGTAGCTACCTCGTGAAGGAGTTCACAGCCTGCACCTTGGAACATGGCCAGGCTGAACCGACTGAACTGATGCCTGAAATCCAGAGGAAACAATCAGTGAACCTTCAGAATGAATGATGAGGGACGAAAAAGAAAAAAGATGGAGAATTATAAGCGTTATAAACAATGTCTATCCGTTTGATCCCCTAGTGTTCTATTTTATATATGATTACAATATAGTTGCTTTCTTGATATTATGCGACAATGGCTTTAAAACAACAGGAAAACCCGTGTGTTCTGATATTCTCCTGTTCTGACAGTGTCTGCTGAGTGCCTATCACATAACCAGCACTGTGCATGTTGGCCTTGAAAAGCTTGCAGTGCCTCCTAGGCTTCTTGTGACAAATGGGAGTTGGTACAAGAACAAGATAAATAGTGCAGAAAAATAGCAAGTGATGAACTTGCCTCAGTAACATTTTCTGTAAGCATTTATGTGAGTGTTTTTGTTTGCAAGAAAGTCCATGTGGAGTGGTATATCCCTGGATGTATGCGAGGGTTCATGCCATGAACCTTTGCAAGACAATCTCGAGTTCCCTACTCCTGTTTATAAAAGGTTCAGTCAATCGATCCGGGAACAAAAGCAATAGTGCGTGTCTTAGGTGAAGAGTTAGCTGCCAAACAGCGCATAACAACCAGGGCAGCAGGTCTGCCTCACAAGGCAGCGTCAGCCAGCGGTTACCCTGGGCTCTAGAATCAGGGCAGGGACTCGGGCAACGCAGAAGAGCAGATCAGAGGGTTGGGCAAGCGGCGGATTTCTGGCAGATTTGAGTTCGTAATGTGCTGTTACAGAAAACTCCAGGTTGTTTGTTTTGTTTGACTTTTTTCTTTTTCCTTTTGCTCTAATGGTGAGGTTTTGTTACTTTTATTTTTTTTGCAAAAGGTCACCTCTCTGCATTCTGATAAAACTATGCCCTCTGAT
Organism: Bucorvus abyssinicus; assembly: GCA_009769605.1. Lineage (NCBI taxonomy): Eukaryota > Metazoa > Chordata > Aves > Bucerotiformes > Bucorvidae > Bucorvus > Bucorvus abyssinicus. The sequence goes on from CM020026.1 coordinate 58,316,358, forward strand.
ACGGTGCTTAGCCGACATGGAGAGACATCCTGAGCCGGCTAATCACCAAAGGGACATACTTTGGAGACTTTCTTGACCTGTCTGAAGCCAATGACAGGGCATGTCATTGGTGCACAATGAGTGGGTTCCTCTGACCCAAAGCAGTGCTGCCACGTGTCACTTGGGCGAGGAAAAAAGGGGGGAGTTAGAAGGTGGGAGGTAAGTCCTGCAAATGTTTTCTGCTGATCTAGTAGAACTAATTCTGTGTCTTCGATACAGAAACGTACTTTGTTCCCTGCAAGTAGCAACCAGCCCAGCATATACTTTATGCTCAGTACTGAAAACAACTCTTTAAAGAAGCTGTCCGTGGCATAGGCTACAGCTCGGAGGCTGTTTGGGTGCCTGCAGACTTGCCTTATGGGCTCTGTTTGAGGACCAAGAACCTGAGAGTTATCTGGTTAGTTACAGGTCACGCTCGGTACCATGGTACTTCAATTCTTTAATGGAATTACCCCCAACCACACAAAATTTGATATTCCAAACATTATGAATAACACATTAATTTACATTTGTGTCTTCTTTTTCAAAAGTAAACACTTCTCTGCCCCAGACTGAGTAGTACAATAGTGTGGATAGATGCGGTTTCTGGTGGCTAAAAGGAGTATCATGTACTATAAACCTAATGCTATGGATCACGGCCAGCCAGAGGAGGATGCTGATAGCTGTGAGTCCCACATCTAGATGAGTATCCTCAGAGACAGGTAACCATTACAGCCCTATTTATGATCCTGAAATCTTAAAGAGAGTTCGAGCAGAAAACCTTTGCACACAACAATACCAAACTGGCTCCTAGGAGAGCCATCTGATGTAAAGGTCAGTTCTGGTGCCTATTTGATAGTACCCACTAAGCAACGTATTTGCCCAATAAGGCTGCTGGCACAAATTTGATTAGATTAAAGCTCGAGGACTGCCATGGAACAAAGTCAGCTCTGTAACTGCATTTGCACACATACCATTGCCTCCTGTGTTCCCCCTGCCAGCTGCAGCTTGGGATGTGCCAAATACTTTAAGGGCAGGAGCAGCACGTTTGGAAGAGGCTGTAGTGCAAGGATAGGGGCAGAGCAGGGGGAAAATGGTAGTGGTGGGAGGCAGCGTGATAGATTTGACTGCACTCTTACTGCATATTCACTATAGGGTGGTGATGCTTTTACAAACATCATTCCAGCAGAATTGTGGCATGCTAAATACTTGTGATTTTTACATTCCAATTGGCCACACCAAGAGACATTTGCTTGATATGCGTGTGCTTACAACAGATGCAATATCCTAGAGAACTGTCTGCGTTGTAAGGGGAGTATATGTTTAAATACAATTCTATGAGCAATGTGTGAAATAACATACTTAGTCCAATCCAAGTTTGTTAGTTCTGTTCTTTTAGTGGCATCGTTACTATTAACACAACAAAACTGAATTCTGATAGTCATTTTCTCCTGGAAAAATTAGAAGCTTTTAGTAACTTAGCTCACACTTCAGCCTTTGGAGATTACGGTATAGCATCACTTTTCTTCACATTTTTGTCAAACCAGACAGAACCCATCCACCCCAGTTAAAGAGCAAAATGATTTATTGTCACAAGCTACAAGTGCTGCTTGTGCTAAAGCTTTATCTTGTCGTCAGCCTGAAAGACTATTCCAATTAATGCCCGTTTGCACTTGCCATGTAGCTGCTGAGGGTGATGGGCCTCAATTTCCGCTGTTGCTATCTGATAGCCAGTGCCTGTCACTGGAAATTTAACAGATCATTCAATGCTAGTCAACAAAAGACCCATGAAGCCTCATTTCACACCAATTACTGTTTAGCATATGTACACAAATTGATTTTTAAAAAATTCTCGGGGACTTCTCTATGCTATAATCTGGCCACATGTGTCCCTGCAGCCTGGAGGCTGGTCCAATAGCATCCCTCCCGAGCAGGTCCTGCCCATCGCAGAAACGGGCGCTGCTGCTTGCCACTGCAGCTCTATCATCAGACCTGGTCTGCCCCAGCACTATTTAAACTCCCTGTTTCCAAAGGAGCGTTTTGGGGCTGGAAAGCCTCAGATCTGCAAAGCCTGCAGCGTGTGGGCTCCTGGCCACGCTCCAGCTGTAGGTGCTGCTGAGTGGATGCTCCACTCCTCCTGCTGCTGCCGGCACCCTTTCAAAAGGGCCTCCTCCCACCCCTACTTTTCTGCTTGTTTTGGACACTGATGCTTTGGTAGATTTTACAATATTTCTTAATGATTTTCATGCCTGAACTGCTACAGATGTTTGTTTCACACCTTGAGTATTTTCTTTGTGATAAGAGAATAGGGGTTTATTATTTGTCACTATTGATTTCAAATATAACTATTTAAGTGCTAAGTGCCCATCTTGAGGTTTTAAATTTCCATCTAATTGTTCTTTTATTCTCTAGTTCGTAGACCTAATTTCTAGAGAGTGAGGTTTTTAAGAGGGAACTTCCTTTATCAGTAGAAAAAAAACCCAACCAAACAAAAAATACCCCAAAATCTCAACAAAAACCTGCATGAAAACACATGGTTTTGGCCCAGTAGCATAACTTTTTAAAAGATCTCTGGGAAACTGGGACAATCGCAGGGTGCAAATAATGCTTTGTTCTCACAAGGGGAGAACCTGTGGGGTTTTTTCTTGGGTCCCCGCCCCCCATTTCTAAATTGCCATGAGAGTAAAGTTGCCTGCAGCGACTGGTAGGCTCAGTATTTGCCGTCCATCTCCTGAGTGTCACCTGCTAAGGTGAGGAGTCTGAAAAAGCCTCGACACATTATGTATGGGTGGCCTTTTGTTTATGACAGACAAAGGCAAAATCCTCTGGATTACTGGAAGATATCATATGACACACAAGATGGAGTTACTATTATTCTTTTCTAAGACATATTGTGTTTCCCTTGGGCAGAGAAAAGAAAGTGCAGCCAATCCTGGGAGGGCAGCTCCTATTAAAGATTTATGCAAGCCTGAATTATTTGGCTTTAAACTTTTTTCTCTCTCTAATAAGAGGGATGCTTTCTTTAGGTACAGCATACTGAAGGAGATGGTATCACTGGTAATCCTTGGCTTAGGCACAGAGGTCCTAAATGGTTTGAATTAGGTAAAAGATTAGACTTTTTTTTTTTGTCCCCATTCTGTTTTGTTTCTGCATTTAAGGTTTCACTGCAGAATTTCCCACTGAAGTAGCAATTTGGTGGGGTTTTGCCGTCTGTGTAAGTCTTTTTTTTTAGGCATATTCATTCAGCGAAACAGCTTTGAAGCTGTTGAACTGTGTAAATGTTATATTAACATTTTCTTTTGCAATTATAGACATTTACTTGCTCTTGTTGAAATAGCTCTTTCAAGGGGAAAGGAAGAAAGCAGGAAGTGAAAGTACACAAAGAAATGAAAAAGTAGCTGCGTGCTCAATTTAATTTTTGAAATAAATCATTTCATTTTCTAATTTGCACTTCTCTAAGATAGTGGCTAAGGATAGACAAACAAAGAATACGGGAAGAAATAATTTCATTTTGTTCCTTTGTTACACTAAATCATTTAATTTTCACGTGTTTGGTTTGCATATGGAGATTTGGCCAATGAGTCCTGCTCTTTGTGCTTGTTAAGCGACGTGGAGGAAAGCTCCAGGAGGCTCATGTCCATCAGCCTGCAATTCAAAAATGACAAAATGGCAAGCAATTGCCCAAAATAAAGATGACAAATAATGTGAATTATCTATTAGTTCAGAGGGTTTCAAGCTCCTGTGGATTGATTAAATTAAGTCTAGTGTGCTTAACTCAAAGTGGCAACTGATCCTTTAGGAAAAAGCCCTATATAATCCAATACAAATTATGATCTTTTTATAGGTTATTTAAAACATCCAATACATTTAATAGAAGAATTTTTCTGTGGCATTCCACTGGGTCATGTTATAATTTCTATGTAATGTAGTAATTTCTGCGGATAATTGCACAGAACTCGGTTTAACCTCTCCTCATTTGCTCTGACAACGCTTTATTTCATGTTTCTCATACTAGTGATATTTGTTCTTTGAATACGCTTTACCATGTGACTATTGCCTCTATGACAGGATTTCTGATGGAAAGTGTAACTAATATTTCAGTGTGAACACAGTTTGTGTGATGTAGCTTCTTTTCTATTGATGATTACCATCTCAACAGATTATTTTTTTCGGCTGCCAAGCCAATGCCAGGAGCATATTTGTAGTGTTACTGTTGCTCAGCAACTGTGATCTCTTCACTAGGTCTGACAGTTGCTTTCTCCCCAGGAGAGCAGAGATGCAAGAAGGACAGATGCATTGATCCTCAACGTATTATCAGATCTTGTCACACACCCGCTTTGAGAAGGGGTGATAGCATCTAATAATCTTACTCAAGGGTCATTTTACACATCGTTGAGCTTTTACAGTTAAACTTAGAAAAATGCATTGTCTTGTTCTGTCAAGGCAGGGAGGTCAATAATTAGGCCACTCTTCATCCAAAGAAATAAACTATATGCTTTTAAAGTGGCTTGGTCCATATAGAAGTGTATTTTGTCCCATTTAGAAGCTGCAGACACATTAAGATCTACATCATTCCTCATCAGTGATCCGCGCTTTGATTCTAGAGGCCTTTGTGTGGTGCAGCTTCTGGTCAACAGTGTAAGCCACGGTATCAATCAGAAAATGAGTTGTATTGTTGTATTTTAATCCAGGATAAGTAGGAACAATAATTACACTAGCCTCATAGGAATCTATTACAGGTGAAAAGATACTCCTTAAACTGTAGAAGGGATATCCAAAAGAGAAAAATACAGAGGAGCCTTAATTCTGTAAAATTAAAATGCTAGCCTGCGGGCAAGTAGGTTAAGACTAAAGAACTTGCCAAGTGACTGAATATTACTAATACTGTATTAGTATTCAGCATAAAACCCAATGACAGAAAAACCTGCAGAACAATCTGTAAGCCTGGTGAATAATTGAAGAGTAAAAAGAGCATTTAAGACTGGAAAAGCCATTGTAAAGAAAAACGAGTTATTATCTGTCTATAGATAGGACTTGCACTGGAGATGCTTTGTGGTGCTCTGACCTCTGCTTTATGTCATGGGGAACACACCAGGGGTATCACCTCAAGTCCATGCCAGAAAAAGGGATTTAGGGCCAAATCTGTAAAATAGGTACTACAAATCAGCAGGCTCGGACATCACTTACCTAGAGTTTAAGGGGTCTCTGCATAAACTTGCTGAGCTGTGAACTGTGGCTCTCAATGTCACCTTTGAATATTTTATACAATAACAGTCAGTGTTGCTCCAGCAGAGGAGGGAAGCAATGAGCTACTACTCCCCCGGAGTTCTTGAAAGCTGTTGATGGTGGTGGCCGCTACAGGCTATAACTAGTGTGTACCTCCTGGCGAACCAGGCTGGAGACCACCCTCACACCTCTTCAGCCCCAACACTTGGTTTTCATTTCATGGAAAGCAAATGCAAAGAAACACCCATCTTGCCAAGGCAAGGAGGCGTGACTCAGTAATCACCCACCTCCAGACCTGAGTTAGGGGAACTTTATAGGTCCTAGTAATTTAAGCACCATTCTGGTTACTGCAGGGTGGGAGGGAACCTTTTCATACAGTCACTGGAAGCAAGGGGGGACAAAGCCGGAAAAACCTCACAAAACACTAAAGGAACTTAAGTTGTTATGAGACCAAAGGGAAAATACTTTCATGGGATGGGTGAGAAACAAAGCAAATTAAGAGTGAGACTAAATGATGAGAGGTACAGAACAATCTCTGAAGAGGCTTAGCTGAAGTGCATTTTAAAAGATAGAAATTGGGGAAGAGGTTGACAGAAGCCAGGACAGCCATGTGGAAGATTGGGTGAAAAGCAGTGGTGTTGCTTGTAACGCATGAACTAGGGTGTACTACATAGAAAATCACTAAGCAGCAAGTTTAAAACAACTACTGGGAGTGCGATTTCTTGCCCGTGGTAAATCATGGTTTATGTTAAATCGTGAAACTTAGTGTTACAGGGTGCGCTGGGTGCTGAAGTTACGAAAACGTTCACATCCTGATTTGACAGTCATAGAAAAAAGGTTAATCTAAGAGCTTTAAACGTGATGGGGTGACCACAGTCCTCTGGAAGGAAAGAGGGGGTGTGTTAACCTTCCGCTCGTGCCTGGGAACTGCAACAGGAAGGAGTATCTTGGTGCAAGTCAAGCGTGTGTCAGGGCCACTGCGGGAGAATCACATTTCAGTTCAGTGCCTGGACGCGTTCCTGGGTGTCTTAATTTCCTTTATCTGTATTTCGCTGGAGAGGATGAACTCTTGCAAAAATCTGATGCGCCGTTTGTGAGGTGTTGGCCAGTTACTGCACATAGGTTAAGGTCCTAGTGAACTTCAGGCTAAGAAACAACAAAAAGCAAAGACTGACAGTCAAACACTGAAGAGCACATGTTAAGTGGGACCTGGATTTTAAAGGAGACTTATAAATTATCAAAGCTATTCCATAGACCTTTGTCAATTTGAAACTGCAGTCACCAAGAGATGCTCTTTTCAAATGAGACTCCTGAACTAATGTACAGAGAGCTGGAGAAGCAGCAGCAGTACTTTATGGTCTCTTGGTATTTGCATGCACACACAGGACCCAAAAATGCTCTATAACCCTAGAAAAACATTTTTCTAATATGAATAAAGCGTATATGTGTTACAAACTTGGAGCAGGAGTTACTGGTTTTTCCTCAATATTCAAATTAAGACCTCTCTGATGCCATTTCCCTGTGGTGAGGCGGGAGCAGTTCCATGCCATCTGGTGACCAGGAGGTCACAAGCCTTCATGTGTAACACCTACAAACAAATCTAAAGTAACTTGTATACTGGTCCCAGTTTCCATCTACGAAATAAACTGCTAAGCCTTCTGGGCTTCCTTTACTGTTTTGGAGGTTTCTTCACAGTTCATTGGCAGCAGGAAAAAGCAGCCGCTTCCTTCACCATACAAAGCAAGCAGTCAGCTGGAAGATAGCATGGGTCAGTAAAATAAAGCAGACTACATCCATGGGTAGTCTGGCTTAAATTTTTTTATTGTCATTAAGGTAAAGGGGAGGATTTGAAGTAAAACATCGGCATGGTTTTAGAGACACTTGCAGGGTTATTTGTCTTTTTAATGTTCATGGAAGCAAAATGGAATAAACCATGAATTTCCCTGCCTGGCAAAGCAGGCTGCTCATGGGAGCTGACTCCCGGAGCTCACCAAAGCTTGAGAAGCTGGGTGGAGATGGACTTCAAACAGAGTTCACGTGAAAGACGGGCTCTTCAGAGCCAGTTCACAACGGTTGAAAGCGTGCTTTCCCCAGCACTCATCTGGGCTCTCACTAAATGTTCCCAATTAGCATGGAGGCTGAGAGATGAGGAAACATCCCTTACATGTTGCACAAAACATATAACGTTACTCACCGCATTTGTGCCTAAATCTCTCTGTGAGTTTCTAGAGTTCAGATGACAGCCCTGAAAACAAATAGCTGTAGCCTTCTGCTGTGTGGGGTTTTTTATTATTTTAACCTTTAGGTTTTACTACTCAACCAGTTCCCTAATTGCTAGGTCAGTTTAACTCTTGCAGGAGCGTGCACTGGCCCGTGATCAGTCTTTCACACTGAATTTGCATGTCTGAAAGCGCAGTAGCAGCATCTCCTCCTCTCTTAAGCATCGTATGGATTTTTTCCATCGGTTTGGCCTACAGTGAGCCAGTTGGTGCCTTGCAGACTTTGTAACGGGGAAAAACACTTTTCCCATGTGAACATTACTGTGGAAACTATTAGGAAGGAGTCCTTGCTTTGACATCAAGGACAGAACTGCTGGATCCCTCCCTTGAGTCAGCTGTACATTGCTCTGTAATGGCTTCATGGGTGGAGAACAGATTTAACAGTGCATTGAACTGAAATACTGAGTAGACACAATTCTTTTAAAGTCAGTGGCATTCCTTACCAGACTGAAAACTATGCAGGTTCCTATTCAGGGAATAAAGCGTAATATGTGATTATTGCCAATATTCTGCTTCTTGAGTGGCCATATGTAGCTCAAGTCTTCTACATCAATAAATACTTTAAAAGGTAAATGAAAAGAGGTATTTCATAACAAAAAAAACTCTAGTATGTTGGTTTGTGTAGAAAAAAAATCCTTTTTTTGTCGAGATATCTGAAAGGTTGTGTCTGGAATCCCTGCTGCCTGCCGCCTTCTGCACAAGGAGTATTTTGTTTATTACAGTTTAAGGAATGATAAAGTAGCCCATGATTGAGCTCAGTTGTTTGTTTATCTGCATTATAATTTGAGGCATGATTTCATTAGGCTTAAAGACTATGCTTAATCTATGTTTATTTTTCTTATGATTTGATGTATTACTCAATACCTCAGTGTAGTATTAGCTGATCTTAATGTAACTTTTTAGTACGGTTTGATCTTTTTCATGTTTCAGGTGGTTTGCCTGAGTTTCAGGCAGAGCTTCTACTGCACTACAGAAGCTGCTTGTTAATGCATTGAAAGGATGTGTCACTGGAAAACCTTATGCACTATCACAGGAAATAGGTATCTAGCTTGTACCATAGAAATTATAGTTGGAAACAAACCTGTGAGAATCCCACAGTGTTGGGTTTTTTGGTTTGGTGGTTTTATTTTTTTAAAAAAGGTAGGAGAGTAGGTGATAAAAATGAGCGAAATCGTAACAAAATTGGGTCACATTGAAGTAAGGTTCTCAAGGCAGCATTTAAACTAGATCTCTGATACTCAGAAGCATCCATCTAAAAGGAAAATTTTGTTGTCAAAAGAGGGAAACAAGGAAAAACTACTGTAGAGAGTACACTTTTTTGTCCTATATGCATTTCTATCTCTAGCTATATTTCCTAAGCACTTCGCAAATCATACAGACGATAGTTAGATGTGTGCTACCTGTGATTCATAATTATAGGTTTCCCTATTTCAATATTATTATCAATGATCTTTGTTGCCATTTTCCTCCTCATTCTCTGATCCACACTGAGGTATAATATTTTTGTACATTAATTCCTCTCAAGGAAACAAAAATATTTTGGCAGCTGAGCTGGCCTATTTGTTATGAATAATAGGCAAAAATTGTGTTTAAATCACATGCAAGATGTTTTGGGTGGGGTGAGGGAAAGTAAAACTGCTGAAAACAAGGTTTTTACCATTTGTAAAAAACCTAGAAATTAACAGTGATTTTTTTTTTTTTTCCCCCCCCCACCAACCAGTATGGGTCGTTTCTCCTGGGCCAAAAAACACAGGACCCAAGGTACCATTTCCTTCCTCTCCACTCATGCACCTCCTCACATGCTTCATCTCTTTGAAACCAGGGAAGCCATACGGAGGGTTAGATATAGCCTCAGCGCAGCAAGGGGTTGTGCTTAGTGTGAAGTTCTGATATAGCCTTGGGCTCTGACAATTCATTGAAGTCCTTTTTGTTGTAATGCAGGTGACAATACTGCCAGGGTTGCCTACCAAAGTAGACAAAATCTGAAAAAAACCTTAATGAAAATGAATGTTGTCAATTTTAACAAAAGGTGGACTGTTCAGCAATCCAAATGAGCCAAATAATGGCATATCTGGTGTTTATCAGATACTTGTTTTCTCGGTATTGTGATCCGAATCCCACAGAGATGTCCTGGTAATTACCAACAGGGTACCAAAGCTGTGCTGAGGTAAACCAGGCTCCTGTTACAAATGGACCATAAAGCAATAAGTGGGTATGTCCTTCAGAGTTCTTTCCTTTTTAATAGAAGGTGTTAACATTGCAAGTGAACAAAAATCCCACAAACTTTTTTTAAAGGACATTTACCAAGGCATCACCATCTTCAATTTTTAAGCGAGAATCTTGACACAACAAGCCGCAACAAAGATTGGCCTGTTCACTTCTGGGCCCTCAAAACTTTGGGATCCCGTTGTTTACCTGCAGAGAGCCATCAACATACAGATGTCTTGGACATCCACGGAAATAATGACGGCACAAAATTCTCGTGTGAGCAAATGCAGCCTGACCATCTACATTGAAAATGAGACTGAGCTCTTGAAAAAGTTATTGTTGTAAATATTAGTGCTAGCTTACTACGTTTTTAGCAGATGTATGTGATACGAGCAAGTTAAACATAATATCTTCCCTGGTCTTTGTGTGGTCTCATTTAGACTGGGTTTGGTCCTCTGAAGCAGTGTCTCTTTCTCGTTATGTCTAACTATGTCATACAATTTTAACTTGCATTTAGAAAAACAACTATCTGCTCATCCAACTCTAGACTTTCAGCTGCTTGTCTGAGGTCATTGGCTTTGCCGTGATTCCCTGTTTACTGCCAAACATGCGATGATATCAGAAAATAATGAAGTAATTAAAATAATCTTTCAAGCATGGATTTATGTTCATAATAGTATTTGCACACCTATACAAAACAATTGTTCTCACAGAATAATTTGATTTCAAAATGCTTGCCCATGTAAATATTCACGTCTCAACTGGGTGCTTTTTGAAAGGAAAAAAAAACAAACACATTTTGGAAATATTAACTAGGAATTCCAGTAAGGAAAAAAAGCAGTGCAAAGGAAAAACTGATGTTTACCTGCCACCTTGCATCACTGAGATGTCTTATTTTGTAATTCTGTGATTCCGGTCGCAGAAAAATACCCTTTCCTGTGTTGAAATTCCAAGGCAGAAAAAAAAAACTATCGGCTAACTTTTCATGCACTTCTTGCAGTTTAGTGTGTAGTCCAGAAAAGATGCTCTCGGTAACATTTGATGCAAAGCATAGATGTTTTACTCATGACTGAAGTTTCTCCCCAAGTTTTTAATCTTTGTGCGTGGTAGTTTTACCAGTACCTACCATCTGGCTGAATTTTGAAAGCGGCAGCAGGCTCGCCAACTTTAGTGAAAGACGGGTGAAGCATTTGTAATGCTGAGACTATTGCTGGGGATTGTAGGAGACAACTGGCTGTGTGATAAGGCGCGTAGTGCGACTGCTACATTATCACCAGCCACGAGTGTGGAGCGGGGGAAGGGACGTGTTGGAAAAATTACAGTCGAACATAAGTAGGTGTCGGGAGGTTTTGTTTGGGCATATACCAAAGCCATTGATTATGAAGAGATTTACTGTTCAAGGCTCCTTTATTTACAATATAACTGAAGTCAACTATTGCAGTCCTAAAGCAAGGACTGTGATTTTTAGAGGTTTTTAATGGGCTTCCGTGGAGTCACAAGCATAAACTTTGAAATAACGTTGGATAAGAAAGGCAATATCTGTTCCTTTTCACATATTTGTTGTGTTGCATTCTGCTCTGTTACACAAAGTACAAATCTGGCGTTAGTTCCATGATGCTCAAAGCGTTGATTCCCCCATATACACCAGTGTTACCGACAGCAGAAATGGGGCTAGGCGACTTATTAAACTCTTCAGAGGTTGATTCTATCCTACCCACTGCCTTTTTTCAAAGTTATATTATTGGCTAGTTTCAGCAGAGCCTCACATGTCATTTTCAGTGCAATCTTTTATTTTTTCCCTTACAGTATATTTTCCCCTTGTAGCCCGTACAAGTAGATTTTGCAACACAAAACATCGGAAAAATGTGCCGAGTTCTTCTGGTTGATGCTAGGGCGGAAGATTATGTTACTCTGCACACATGGAATTTCTCCTTCGGATGCTACCAAAATATGTAAACGCATATCACTGATTCTTGCAGTTTGCACGGTGTGCTTTTTTGGGGGAAGGGTAGTAAGGTGGGAAGATAAACGTGGATTAAACAAGCAGGTGAAGGGGCTGTTCCAAAATAGCATCACTGGAAGGGAATGAGCTGATGAATTGTAAGCTGTGAGGATTAACAGGCTTTAATAACATCTAACCTCACTAGGGAAGCAAGGTCATGACAAAACACTCAAAAATGGAGTATGAAAGAAAAGTGAAATCATGCACATGTGTCCAGGGGTCTCACTAATCCAATAAGGTGCTAACTGTGTCTTGAAAGTTATGTTTCTATCATTTTGGGAAAGGCATTTTCATAAGTTCATGTGTGTTTTCAAGGAACTGGAAGAGTACCAATAAAACTTTTTGACTAGGTAGACTGCTGCGAAAGCCCTTTTTTCCCTTTTAAATGTATAAAACGTGAAGTTAACTGGTTTGGGCAGACAGAACAGGCCTGCACCTTATCTCCCCAATGTGCTAGAATTGAGTAGAGCAGAAAGAAGTCTGTAAAACACAAAGCAGCTTCTGCAGATGGCTGGTACACACACGAAGGAATGCTACAAGGTGTAGCTGCTACTGTCTTAAATACTTCCAACGTTTCTCTAGCACAGCATCAGCAATTTGTGGTTTACCAGCAAGGCTTCCATGGCCAGGCTTTCAAGAAAAAGTGTCTGAGTTTAGTTTTTTACTGTGGCTTTTGCCATTATCTCATGCACATAATTACGCAAACCCCCAGATGGAAAAAATCTTTAACATCCATTTACGTACAAATACACGATACAGACAAGAACAGAAAGGAAGAACGCTGTACTGAGGCAGCCCTTTCTGCTGGTACTGCTATGTGAAATAACTCCGCTAAAATACTGTTCGCAGTTAATCTCAGTGTATGGTACAGGTAACTGCTAATTTTATTTCATTGCAGTTTAAAATTAGCAGGGAATGCTGAGTCAAACACCGTAGACTTAAGTCTTAGAAGCAAATAAGTTGCTGATACGATGTCAGGTGTGTGTAGGTGCTCTTCCCACAACAACAGAGTTGAAGTTACGCTCCTAACTACTTCTTAATCTCTAAGCCTTTTGCTAAAGATGGCAATGCTTTATGTAAAGTGTTTTATATGTCTGCAACGTATTATTTAGGTAGATCTGGGACTAGAAAAATATACTGGGTCTGTACTAAGTGGGAGGGATGGGGTACCATTTTTGAGGAAAAAAGGAGTTGTTCAGCTTTCACAAATTGTTTGATTTTTTTCAATGTGATCCCTTTGTAATGAACAGAAGAGTTTGATTTTTGGACTTTCTAGTATATCACATGGAAAAAAAATTGAGGGACCATATGAGTTTGCCCTTACTTCCTTAATCTTACTCATTAAATACTAGCTCTCTCTCATGTGTACCTCTGACAGTATTAGCCACCTTTGTTAACTGGTTCAGTATGCTAAAAAAAAAAACCAACAACTTTTTCCAGTAGGTTATAGGTTCAGGAGGTTACTCAGGTCAGTTCGCTGCTGACAATTAGTTTTCACAGAGAAACTCTTAACCTCAGCCTGATCAAGAAGCGCAGAACTTAATCTGTTTTAAAAAGTCATTTGTCACTGTAGGGTGACTTTGACAGGTAACACAGAGTTAGTGACAAAACCCTGAGCTCTTCTGGTCAACAGCAGAACACTAGCTGCCAGGAGTGCATGTCACAGGCTGAATATCAGCTAGGGAACTCTTCAGTAACCTTTGAACTCCAGAAGCCTTTCCATGTAGGAGAAGCCCCATGATTTTGGAGCAACAAGTTTGGGATAGCTTGCTCTGCTGCCACCATCGTGGTCCATAAATGAAGACTTCATGCTGTAGATCTGGTTTCTTTCATAAGAATTAAGCTCTCTTCTCCCTGTTAAGCATATGGCAAAGCAAAGAGAACAAACTGTACTAAAGTGAGAAAGCAATCGGTGGAAATGGCAATGCTTAGTAACGCCGCATTCACCGTGGTTTTTGAAGACAGGACATGAAAAATGAAGAATTAGGTCAACAAGAATGCTGCAAGCTTTCTGTTGTGGTGTGCTGCTAATGATCCTTGTGGCAATCGTGTAATGGGTGTTAGAGGCAGTTTAAACATCGGCTATTCAAAGCTGGAGTGAAGCTAATTAACCATCCACTCTCCTGTGGTTATGCATGCCCAGTGGATATAGGATTCCAACACAACTCTAAACTGCATAAGAATAAAGAGCTCCTTTTTACTCATTTACTTAAAACCAGTTTGTTTAAAAAAAAAAAAAAAAAAGCCAAAACCTTAACAGACTTCCAAATAAAACCCCATAGGTCCTGTTAGCTTTTTAATAGCTGCTGAGAAGAGTTTTGATACCCTAGTAAACACCAGACTGTATGTTCCGGTACATATTAGAATATCATTATGTGCTAAAGTACTGGATGACTTCACTTTGATCACCTAAAAATGAAAAAACTTTTGTCATTGACATGAGCATGAATACTGTTCCCTGTCCCCCCGCAAGGTTTGACAATGGAATAATCCTGTTCAATCAAGTACTGAGTTGCAGCTTAGATAAGAAGGACTGAGTTTTATAATAAAGGCCCAACTGATTTGGGAAAAAAGGAGTTGTTTCCCAAGGAAAGTAAATAAGAGCTGTCTGAAAAACACAGAGGAGGAAAAGAGTGTCTGAATTTTTTTAAAAAGTCAGAAGAAAAGGGAGAAGGACTGTTTGTACTGGACAGTGATAATAAATCAAGAAAAACTTTGGCATAAGTTCAAAAGGAAAATGGTTAGACAAGGATTCTCTGGTAAGCTCCAGCAGCTTAGCTCTGGTCATGCAGACTGGCCATAAACTCAGTTTTAACACTCCAAGTAAGTCAAGCTTGCAGCTGCTTTGCATCACTGAGTGCTGCAAAGAATTGCAGCAAGCCCGTGAATCCAGCCTCTTGCGGGGTTATTCAGATAATGCTTTTCTCACACAGTACAAGGGCAGTCAGACACGCAAGTGACAGGCTGAGAAACGAGCACAGTCGTCTCACCTTCTCATAAATTGTGCAAGTTTCCTCTTGCAAGAAAGAGCGGGGAGCAAGTGCTCTTGGGCACTGCACTTCTGTTGGGGTGTTTTTTTTTTTTTTCTCCCCTGCCTGTCCTGCCAGGGAAGCTTGTTCTGTCTCAGTCTCACTCTCCTGTATAAAGACTGGCATGTAAACACATGCCAAACTGTATGAGGCAGTTGCGTTACAGGCAAACATCCAAGAAGGATCCCAACAAGACCATCACACTACTTTCTTCTGTAACTCACAGAAGGCTGAGCTCACATGTTGGAGTCCTATAGACCAACACAGCATGCCCTGTTGTCAAGGCTTTCACCCTTTTTTTTGGTTTTTAAGACTTTTTTTTTGAAGAATGGCACTTGCCTGTCTGCCAGTTCCCTTTGTTTCCACACACACGCTTTTGCACCCACCAGCTCATTTTGACCCAAGCTGACAAAGGGCTGAAGATCTTGGAGATGATGTTTGCACAGGCTTTATTAATCTGTGAGGAACAATTAAGGGAATTAAATGCAAAATTACTATTATGTCTCCACACCTTCTGTGCAGCAACAACACATGTGTTGCCCACTCACCAGCCACAGCTTTTGAAAGGGAAGAGGTGTTAGGGGACAAAGCTAAGTCTGCTAAAAATGATGTAGAGCACAAATTTGTAGGAAACCAGGCTGTGCCAGTCCTGCATGTTATAGGACAGTTGATCTAATATTTACAATAGCCTGATTTTTTCCATAGGTGTTTTAACCTAAATTGAATTTCTTCAGCTGACAAATAAGATCAACTGTACTAGCTGTAAATAGATGGATTTCATCTTTCCTCTTTTTTAGTTACTTCAGGTAGTTATTTCTGTGTTTGCAAGTTTTAGGTTGTGTTGTTCATGACCCAGCACAGAGAAGCAGGCTCAGCTCTGCTGCATGAAATAGCAACAGCAGTTTCCTGAAAGCACGGGTGAGAATGTGGCGCCTTTTTTGCTTGTGGTTGTGTGTGGGTCGGGAGCATAGAACAGATCCTCATCTCCTCAGTGGCACAAGCTGAACAGCAACTGTGAAGGTGTCTGCCACAGATACTTTTAAAATTGGAGGTTTTTCCCTTGTACTAGTTTGCAGCACCATGTACCTGCACAGATGTTGCTGGCAGAGCGAGCCCCACACATCCCGTAAACACCTGGGGCAGTAGATCATGTGCTAGGGAAAAAGGAGGGGAATGATTAAGACAATATATCATTTGACTGTCCCCACCTGGTAATCAGTCACGAAAGACAGATACACATTTGCTTCACCCCAAAGTGGTGCTGAGCCTGTGTCAGCAGTGGGGAGATGTTATCGGCACAGGGCAAACCCTGCACCTCCTATAAGGACCGTGAAACTTGGACGTGCTCTATGCTCTGCTTCTGCAGCTCTAACATACCGCTGAACTTGGGTTGTCTAACGTGAGCTTTTAAAACTGCCGGTAAACAAAATTGCAACCATTATGTGCACAAACCCCCGTGTGCTAGGGCTGTGAAGGAAAAGCCACGGGAGCATGGAGGATCATTAATTTTTCCCATGGTGTTTGACTTGGCATGTGATCTTTTGGCCAGAAAAATACTTGAGGCAGTGCAGTTCGTAACACTTCTCCCAGAGGCTGTCATAACCATGCTTTAGACACTGAGTCACAGATGTTTACTCAATCATCATCACACACCCTGGTTTCTAAGAATTACACAGCGATGGGTTCAGCAAGACTCGTTTCGTGAATGGCCTTTTCTGATAGCAGGCACCCCATGTATAAATTCTCCCCATACATTCTCCTGCAGTTCGAATTACAGTGCTTGATTAATTGATTTGAGTGAAGAGAATGCACCAAGTAAAGTTCAAATGGAAAGAGTAAGCAGCTGGACACATGTTCACTTTCTTTCACAGTCTTGTTAGTTAATTTTGGCTGACGCAAACTGTGGTACTGAAGTGTATTCACAGCACTGTCTCACTGAACATAGATAATGTTCCCGAGCTGTTGGAAGTGTGAAATACATTTCGTATAAGGCCAAATTCTAGTCCTGTTGATATCTGTGGGAGAATTGCTATGCTTGCAGGGGATCGGTATTCAGCTCTTGATGTCCTCTTTGAAAGTTGTTGGTTTGGATTGTTTTTTTATTTTTTTAATTTTCTACAAGAAATGAGCATTCAGCAAATATCTGACTCATCAGAAATGTTCTGTTGTTGCATATATAGAATTCCTCTCAACAGAATGATTTTAACAAGCTTGTGGAAGAGATTTCTAAATCATTCAGACAGAAGAGTTGCTTTAAAATTGTGGTTTATGCTTTTTAAAGGAAGTTGATATCATCGAATTTCAAAGGAGTAGGAGACTTGCTGCCTTTTTGTACTGTAAGCAAGCTTCCTTCTAGAAGTCCCAAACCTAAAGCTGGCAAAGCCTGTGATATATCTATGATAGCTCTTTGGTTTGAGTTTTTATTGCGTGCCATCAATATGCAAAAACAGACTTTACTGAATTCAGAATACTGACTAGCCCTGAAGTCCTATAGTGGTATTTTACATCCTTTCCCCCCAGCAAAATTTTGCATTCAGTGCAACTTGATAGTAAATCAAAATAATCCTCTGCATCAGGAAACATTTAGACATTTCTATAAATTAATTATTATTCTTTCCTTAAGACTGACACCTGTGTATCACCAGCCCCCAGTGACGCTACAGGGTGCTAAGCTAAATACTGTCAGAAGGACGAAGCAGAAACTACCCTTTCCTAAGGAGAAAGGCGGTGTTAGGTAGGAAGTGTCACTGTGAGCAAGCAGTGGGCTGCCAGGTACACCCAGTCTGTCACTGCTACTCTGCCTACAGAGGTGAGACAGACACACGTGAAAAACAACCTGTCTCTTTCTCACGTGCACTGCACAAAACCTCTGTGCAACAGTATCTGCATTAATTACTAATCTCAAGCAAGGTGACAAGGTCTGAGTGAAGAAGAGTTTTAAAGAACATAAAAAAAAAAACGCAGCAGAGGCTGGAGAAGCAGCTGTGGGTACTCTAACTATGCCCCAAAACTATCAATCTACCGCTCAGCTGTGTGAAATGCATTTTCCCTTCAGTCTCACCAAGTTTTCCTTCACTGTCAAAGACTGTCTTCCTTCCTGGGCACTTCTTGTGGAAAAACGAAGGACAATTTTGCTCTGGCAGCAGAAGACAGAAGTTAAGGTTCACCTTCAGAAATGAGATGTGATGAAAGAGGTTTAGTAGACCACACCTGCTCTAAATTAATGGCTAAGTTAGAGTTTTACCTTGGTGAAATTTTAGCAAAATACATACTACATTTCTCTCCAGCCTGGACTTTGATAATGAGAACACAACTTGTGTTTGTAGATCAGCAGAACAGCTAATGTTGGGGGTTTTTTTGTCTTTCTAAACAAATAGTACAAGATACTGTGTAACCCTGTGTGTGGGGGGGAATTGCAGCACAGCTGATAGCTGCTTGGAAGGGATTTTCCTGAAAATATTTCTCACTTTTCACTACATTTTTATGTTTTGTGACAGGAAAGGTCAATAGGGATGGAAAGGTTTAGATTTCACTTTCACATACATCAGCTTCTCAAAGGGTAAATATTTACTAAAACTTGTTAATGTGAATTTTGGAGACATGAAAATAGTTGCTGAATCGATTTTTGGAAAAGCACACCTTCTCCACTGTCACCACTACAGCTACATCTGAACTGCACTGTGGACTTGAGTCAGCACAAGTCTGAGTATTAGGGAGCCCTACAGGGATGTCACATTTCGGGTACTACTGTACCTTTCCTATATGGTGACGTGTCTCCAGTAGGTAGTTCACTGCACTTAGCTAAACACACATCTAGAGGAATCAAGTTGCCCTTCCTTCTCCATAAATTAAAGCAGCAGCATGAAAGCTAAGTGAGTCAAACCCCGTGGGAGTTACATCTTATATGGTCTCTCTTACGTGTTCATAGCTGGACTGATGCAGCTGGAGATGTGGCTGCTGTGAAGCTGCAGGATTTACAGCAGCCCAAGACTGAACCTGGGCTAGTCCTCAATAGGAAAGTGTAATACATTAAATAGGAACTTGTATCTGATGTAGCGTGTAACAGCAGATTTCACTCCTAAGCTGGGTTTTAAAAACCACTGAGTACCTTATAATACCTGAGCACTTTCAGTGGAGCTGAGAAGCATGTGCAGGGTGCAGGCGATGGGTCAGCTGTTCCTCCCACGGTCCGCAATGCCACAGGAGGAATGGCAGCGACAAGAAAGATGTTGTCAACCTGGACAGATTGATACAAGGGATTTGACCTCTTTAAGTGCTGGCAAAGAGAAACCAAAACTCAAACATAGCATGCATGTTAGTCTTTGTGTCAGATCAAATAATATGCACCTCTGGAGCTCAAAGGATATTAATGGATTTCTGTGGTTAAAAAGAAAAAAAAATTTAAAAAGAAGGATGACTAAAATATGTATATGTATCTTGACAGTATATTTTCTTTTAGGAAAAATCTGGAATAAAAGCAACATTTATGCACACTAAGCAGATGTTTATGATTAGTTCTTAGTTAACATCCCGCAGCTGGCCATGGATGGCTTTATGGAAGGGAGAGCATGTGAGAATATCACGTTTATATAAATCAAGAACATGGCAGCCGTGATACTGGGGCAAAAGTGCTACATTTCCCATTTTAGGTAACTCACTCAAATCACATCACAGGACAGTGAAGTAGGCTGTCACCAACACAGTGTTTCCAGTAACGATATGATCCATATCTCTATGCATTAAAGTTCATTCGGAGGATTAGACAGAGACATGTAGTATATGCACCTGTGTCTGTAAAAAATCTTCTGTCAAATTTGAGGAAATCAATAGGTAATAAAACATTAGAGGTGTTCTTTTAATTATTTGATAAACTATTATTAGTTGAGGATATACTTAATTTTAAATACACTGGCTTGAATATAATCTACTACTGGTAACGCATAATTTGGATAATAGTTCTTTTCATATTTTCTTGATGGGAAGTGAGATGGACTATGATATTTTATAAGTGTGAAGTGTTCATCAGGACCTTAAACTGTTGTCTTGTTTATGGAAAACATCCCTTTACAGGAAAATTATGCACTGATTGCATGGGCAACCATCTAATATAGGAATGTAAACGATAATTTTGTGCACAATATATGTGCCTTACCCCTAGTCATAGGATTACAAATTAGGACATATTTGCAGAAATACATAGAAAGTACTTAGCTCCTAGTTACTAAAAAATACTAAGACAAAACTGATCCAATTGGATGAGAAGAATGAATGAATCTGTCACTTGTTTCTTGATAGAGTTTTTATTCTTTGTTCAAAAGAGTTCTGTAAATTTTCACTCTATATTAAGTACATAATGTTGGTGATACTAATTCCTGCTCTGAAAAAAAAAGTCTATTAATTTAACTCTAAATAAATGTTTGTCAGGCTTTTCATGTAGGTTTCATCCTGTGCTGGATTGAAGTCATGTGCTCAGATGAGTCCTTGACCCAGTTTCCGTATCTATCAAACAAGAACAATCATAGTTCATTTGAAAGCAAAGTGTGCTACCGTAATCAAAGCTATTGCAAACATGTGGCATGTTGTTCAATTAAAACATACAAAGGAAGGGAAAGAGGAGTAGGGCGTGTAGCTTAAAAGTTTTCTTTCACAACTCCTTGCTTCTCAGTTTCTTTGGAGAAAATTTGGACGAGAGCACTCCTCCACAAATCTGAATCACAGCTATTTACCTTCTTCCATGACTAACCACGGCTGTCGTATTTGAAACTTTTTCCATTCCAAGGTGTCTTTCTAGTATGTTAGTATGAAACTTGTTTTGAAAATATTCAAAAAGGTTGTTATGGTTCTAATTTAAATAAAGCACTTTTTATAATTGAACTTTAAAAAAAAGGGAGGGGACAGCATTTTTGTTTACGAAGAAATGGACTTAATTATTTTTTTGGTATCTGGTTTCCATTCCCTGAACTTCATGGACACTCAGTCACTTCACTCTGTCTTGTTTTACAAACCTGGATGCAGAACTAGAGGGGTTTTGGAAGAGAAGACCATTCTGGCAAGACGAACCCAAAGAGTAGCCACAGAGTTTCCCAGAGCCCATGGCTGGTGTTGGGCATAGTGGGTGTGGTGGGAGCTGCATGGGCGACACCACGGGTGGGCAGAGGAGCGGTTTTGCAGGGGTGAGGAGTTCTGCCCCAGCTGCACTGCACCCAACACTGGTAAATCTGGTACCAATCCTGCTGCTGAATTGTTCCTCTGGGCAATGTGTTATTGCCTTTATCCACGTTTGTCAGGAAGGTTCTTCCTGCTCAGGAGTGTCTCAGAGCAACCCTCTTGGCAAGGGATAATATCTGAGTGGGACAGAAGCACAGGCTTCCTTTTCTCATATGTGAAAAGGATGTGTCACACCTACCGTTCTCAAGGTATGGTGCATCTAAACCCACAGATGAGACCCTTTTGAGTGGCTGGGCATGCAGCAAGTGCAGTGGGCAACTGCTCTACACCTACAGGTCCCGCCACTGATATGGAAAAAAAATCAAGTGTGCCTTCCTTGCTTTCTAACATTTGTCAATCTGTTTGAGGTGTTTTGATTAGCTTGTAATCCAGTAACATCCCGAAGTAATATCTTCAGTATAAATGTGCCCTTCATTAAAGGTGCTGTGCTAGAATGGTATGCTCACCTGGACATTACCCAGGACCATCGCCCTGCAGAGCTGCCCAGTGCATAAGCAATGGAGCTCTTCCATACAGATACTATTGGGACTCCAGAAGCAGAGCGAGACCTGTTGGGTGAGACCAGCAAAGGCCCTATTTTGCTTTTAGGTACTCTACTGTTATTCAACGTGAATCAAAAGCTGCTTGTAAGCATTAACCCCTTTTTGAAGGAATATTGCTATCACATATAGCTTTTCCAGGGAAATGTTCAGGTACAGTACAAAGACTCCACTCTCCAGTTGAAATAAGTTAAAACACAAGTACTATTGTCTAAAAATAATAGACCCTTTTGTCTGTCTTCACATCCACAAGGAGTTTGATTTAATTTCACATTTAGGTTTACATGATTTTTTCTTTCATTTTTGTAATGTGGAGTGAGTTACAATTAATACAAGGTATATACATGTATTTTGTGCTGCATAGAAATACTGTTTTTAAATTGTGTTGTTGTTATGTAGTCTAGCACAAGTCAACTTGTTGTTCTTCTGGACAGCTTATATTGGGCTAATTAAGAGCATATTAATTTCTAGAATGATAGGTTTTGGGTTTTATCTGGCCTCATTCTGCTAGCATGTCTTATGCAGAAGAATAACCATCTTCTTGCACCTATGTGTGCAGACATGAGTAGAAGATTAAAGGATGAGGATGATGATGAGAGATTATTACAATGAAACTGGAGCATAAATAAATTATTCCAGAAAGGAGCCAGTACTTCTAAAGCACAATCTGTGTATCTAAATGACATCACTAAACCTGGATACGGAAGACTGCAATTCATCCTCTGGTCTGCAGAAATGTACGTATGTTGCTCTGAAAGTAAGGCTGAACAACAAACCACTAAAATTTTTCTTCCCTTATGTTCAGGCAGCCAATTATTATCCAGGGTGCAGAAAACAGAAACTGGATCCTAAAAAAAAAAAAAAAACAACCCCATAGTAGCGGTAAACTGAGCAATGCCAATGATTCTTGTTTAGTTCATGTCATGGGTTAGGGCTGGGCTGGCCACTAGACGAACAACAGAGGCTCTCTATTAACCCCTCTCCCTTCCCAAAGGGGTTAATTTTCTTTGAAAAGAAAATTAAAACAGCTTTTATGAAAATAATAACAATAAAATGGAATACATATACACAAAACCACTGCCAAACCCAACCCCACCAATGGCAATTAGATCACCATCAGCACTGACACTGTGGACAGGCACTGGGCAAGTCCCATACTGTGTGGCAGACAGGAACTGACTTCAGGAGCTGGATTCTGGAACTGGATTCAGGGGTGCACAGATTAGGATCAAAAGCAGAACAGAGTCCTCCTTGGTCACCAGCCCTTGAAGAAGAGGCTTGATTGACCCTTGTGACCCCTCAGCTTTATACTGAACATGACGTCTATGGGATGGAACACCTTGCTGGTCAGTTTGGGGTCACCCATCCTGTCTGCTCCTCCCCGCAGGTGTGACCTCTCACTCACTGCACCCCCACTGTGGTACACAGGATTTAGCAGTGACCTGGGTCTGCACAGGAGCAAGTATAAGCCAGAGCCTTTCTGCAGACCAGTCCCTGGTAGTGACTGTAAACATCAAGTGTTATCACTGCTAGAAGCAGAGACTGTCTGCAAAAATTTGCCGTTAACTTCAGCCAGTGCAGTTAGTTAGAAGAGACTGAGCTGGAAAGTGAAATCACTGAACAGAATCAGTTCTGTTCTAACCAAAACCAGGACAGTGCACAAACAAATTTTCCTTTTGTACAGATGTACTTGCTTTGACACCACCAACCTGGATTAATATTAGGACCCTGAAAAGAATAAGTAAACATATCACAATGTTTTTAAATCAGTTTTTAAAAATACATAGCTGAAAATGGCAACTTATTTCTCTAAAGTTCATAAGTTCATGCATTTTAAATTTAGTTGGCTAATTTTGTATATAAAATAAAAAAGGATAGAATGACCTTTTTGACTTTCAGGTAAAAAGATCATTATGTTCAGCCTGATTTTCACCAGCTGTTATTTGGTTTTGTGGGGTTTTTTTGCTTAGTCAGAGTGCCGTGTTCTCCCTCTGTTGGTATGTAGGAGAATTTTGGCTATTGACTTCAGCTGCAGCAGGACCAGACCCTTTATTAATGATGTTTTCTTCAGGCATTCAAAAAGAAAAATGTTTGAAATGTTCAGATTCTTTTGGAGATACAACCTTTTGGAAAAGTTTGTCTCTGCCATACATATTAATCACAGTGCAGTGCTTGGTCTATAATGTTCAACAGATGGGATTTAAATGGCTTGGAAGGAGTCTGCAGTTACCAGTTTTGAACAACAAATGGACGTCCAGATTAGAGCATTTACTTTGTCTTATGGTAATTAGGTTTCAACACTCCAGTACCGGAGGCCCTGCGGTGTATTTCCACTCAGCAGAAGAACTCCGCCATTGCCACATGGGAACGCAGCCCTGGCTGTTGTTAGCACGTGTGTTGGGTTTCTCCCCAATGGGGACCAGAGTTCTTCCCCTGCCTCCGCAAGCCACCTTCCTGGAGGGACCTGAAGTGTCCCGAGTGGCTCAGTGAAGGGTCCTCACAAAGAGCCCTCTGCTCTGCGGGTTTGAAGACCCCTTGTGCACTGTGGTGGGAAGTGCTGGGAAAGGCTGAGTTCAGTAAACAGTAGAAACCTCGGGAAAGCTTGATTCTCCATTTGGAGATAAACTTGTTTCCCTTGCTGTAATCCAACAGGGATTTTCTTTTCCCCCAACTTTCCTCAAGGGTTTCTACAAGAAGACCCTGACAGACCAGTTAAGGTTTTATTCCACTGTGTAAAAAGGAGCATATCCTGACGCAGTACATGATAACGATGTGAAAAGCAACTTGATTTTTACAGGTGGTTTCCATGCTGCTTCTCTGGTTTTTTAATCTCTATATAATGTATCAACAGTAAACAATTTAGCTTGAAGCCCAGACCCTACCCCCTGTATCAGTAGATATGTGAATTACAGCCTTTCCAGTGTTGTGTGAAACTCCTGAAAATCTGAATGTGTTTGTAGAAATCATCTCATATGAAGTCAGTGAACTAACTCCATGTGTCAGTTCAGTGTCCCGATCTGTTTTAATTGCTAATTCAGTATGTTCAGCAATGCCTCCATTTCCATCTTGGGCCAGCAGTTGACTTCCAGGTCTGGCTGAGTCAAAGCTATCAAAAAAAGACGGGCAAATTCAGGAGTTTTCTTCAAAATATCCACTCCGATAATCAGTTTGTGAAGGTGTTATCTTAAAATGTTAGTGTGACTTAACATTGTCTTTGCTAAATCATACACTCATAGAATGCTTTGGGCTGGAAGGCACCTTCAAAGGTCATCTAGTCCAATCCCCCTGCACTGAGAAGGGACATCTTCAGCCAGAGTCTTGTCCAACCTGACCTTGAACGTTTCCAGGGATGGAGCATCTACCACTTCTCCAGGCAACCTGTTTCAGGGTTTCACCACCCTTATCGTAAAAGGTGTCAGAGGTCAGGCTGACAGGTCAGTAGTTCCCAGGCTCCTCCTTTCCACCCTTTTTAAAAATGAGTGGAGTGTTTCCCTTTTCCCAGTCACCAGGGAGTTCACCTGACTGCCAGGATTTTTCAAATATCATGGAGAGTGGCTTGGCAACTACATCAGCCAATTCCCTTAGGACTCTGGGATGCAGCTCATCAGGTCCCATGGAATTATGTACGTTCAGGTTCCTCAGGTGGTCATGAATCTGATATTCTCTTACAGTGGGACAGATTTTTCCAACCCCGGGGCCCTGTCTTGTGGCCCGTCAATTTGGGAGGTTGTCAGTGAAGACTGAGGCAAAAAAAGTTGTTAAGTACCTCACCCTTCTCATCTGTTGTGAAACTAAAAGAAACTTTTAGCTTCCTTTATGGGGGTGTGTGTGGTGCATATCAGCAGACAGCTCTAGCTGAAGTGGTAACAGTGCTTAGTGCCAGCAGATTTAAGAAGTGAATTCATTAGCTGAACAGGAGTATTTTCAAGCAATAGAGGTCTTTCAAAACCATCTCCTCAGATCCAAGCAACTACAGTTTGTCCTACCGGCTCCTGTGTTCGTAGTGAGGATGAATTCTCACCTAGAACAAAGCGGTCAGAGTATGAAGTACATAGGAGTGTAATACTAACACTACTTTCGTCTTAGACATACGATATGAGTAAATGTGGTTTAGATTCCCAAAACAAAGTTATATAAACATAACACACTGGGTTTGTGAACCACTAGACAGGTATGTTCTTACACATGCTTTATGTCACTAGAGGAGTTATTTTCAAAATGCCTACAATACTAGCTGTAGTGTCACAGATATGGCAATGGACATGCAAGCTTCAATGAGAAAAAGGAACTGTTAATGTAACACAATGGTATATAACAAGGGCATGGATTTAAAGAGGAGAAATCAGTTTGCTTACATGCTATATGTGTTTTTTCACATGAGCCAGGTTATAACTCAGGGACTCAAAAGTCTGCAAACCATCTGTGCATCTTCTCTTTTTTCAGAGTTTAAGTACTTGGTTACACAAAAACCTCTGTGGGTTTTGTGGTTCTTTGTTTTTTCCCCCCAAACACTCTAATGTCCCATGACATATTTAGATAATTGATGTCACTTCCATTAGGATGCAATACGCGTTCCCAAGGAAAGTGGCAAAAACCTCAGATTTCAAATCATTTAAATCTGCGTAGGGGGAGTTCAGCAAAATAAAACAACCTTACACAGTTAAGCTGATGTTTAGTTTTGCCCAGCATCCTCCTTCTGCTGGTAGTTCCTGTGATTCTGCCACAATGAATTGTGCTGCCCTCAAAATGAATATAAGAAATGGTATGACTATGAAAATGGCCAGGCACCACCCCCTTGACTGGAGTAAGAACAGAAGGTTGCAAATTTTTAATACTCTTCTAAAACAGACGTTCCCTGGGATAAAAAAAAAAATACCTCTGCTGAGTGCCTGGGTATACCACTTTTTTTGTAAACTAGGAATAATAAAGTCCTGATAAATTTTAAAGTGAGAAACCAGTCTGTGCAGCTTCAGAAATGGTACCTGGGGCAATTAATAGTGACTGTTAAGCAGCTTCCTTTGGGTATTAGCACTGACGTACTTGAGTGTAGATGTACCAATGCCCTTGTGTGGCTGATGCCAGTGCTTCTGTACCTGGTTTGCATTTCATTGCTAAACATCACTCCTGTTCTTCTGTTTCATCCCTGAAAGCTAACATATGCTAATATTTAGTTCCTATCAGTGCTTACTCTATCATAGAATACAGCATGGCTGAAATAAATCACTGAACCATGAATTGAGTTCTAGTCTTGTAGGGATGGAAAGATTTTTTTTTGCCCCTTTCAAAGGGAAGATTGAGTACAAAATATGTGGGTTTTTTTTTTTTTTTTTTAGGGGTAGCTACGTATGTGCTAGCTGCATTTATGGGTAAAACAAAAACCTAAAGAAACTTCTATGGCAGCAATAGTTCACATACTCTTCAGAAGTACAAACAAGTGACCCACATTATTCAGTTTTCTGTACTCCTTAACTGTACAAAACCAGTGCCATCACTATAATACATAAAGGTTGTGTTTATGAAAGAACACGAACTTCACAGATCAGCCAGGTTTGTAAATTTTTAATTTATTCTTCTCTCAAGCAGGAGTGTAGAACACAGCTCTGATGGAGTTTCAAGTCGAACTTTTTCATTCATATGAAAGTAAGGAGCTGCTGATGAACTGGGTGCTCATTACCCTCATTGACACTTGGCAGAAGGGCTGCAGGAAGGATGAGTCATCAAATGGTCTTTGTCAAAGCTTTTGGCATATTGATGGTTAGAGAACATACACTGACAGAATCCTTCAGATGAATGCCCCGGTGATATACGTCAGTTTTCTGTCAGCTTAAAATGCCAGAAATCTAATCCTAACTGTGAGTGTGGAAGAGAAAGCAGTTTTCAATAATAGTTATTGTTCAAGTAACTAAAATGATGACTGTTCAAAACAGCATTCTGCACAACATTTTGCAAACTAGATTTATATTTCTGTTGAAATACGAATTTTTTTAAACTTTATATTTACAAGAATTCCTTTAGACTTTAAGATTCCCAGAGAAACATCCCAAATCTAGGTAAGTTTTCTTCCTGAATTTTATAGAGAACAGGTCATTTCACACCATGCCGGACTTAACCTTATCCACGTACAGCATACGTTGCCTGGGTCAATGAATATCTGCAGTGTCAGGAAAGGTATTGGGGAGATTACTTTCTCTTGAAAGTAATGTCCTCAGCTTCATGTTTCTTAGAGCACATTGTCTTGAAATAGGTCTGTCTCAGAAATTGGTATGGAAATCTGTGAGTGGTCACAGAGGGAAAGTACATTGTTATTCTCAGTCTTGGACAGATTGGTGTCGTAATTTACTTTTAAATGCAAAAGATCTTGAATACTTTTTTCTAATGTTCCCTAGAGATTGTTTCAAGCTTTAGAGTTAGACGTGCGATGTACACTGTTTTCGAAGCAAAATATACATCAGTTTTAAATTCTGCTCTTCATGTTAAATTTGTTTTAAAGTTCTTGATCAAATACCTCAAAGGTGATGATAGTGTAGAATATGTTTCTTTGCTCTCTCCAGTGAAAACTATTTTCTAATTCAGGCAGTCATCACATTTACACTTGGGCATGGTGGAAAGGATACGGCATATATGTGTACGGGATGATATGTCTGTGCAAAGGCAGGAGCATAAAGCCTGATAATGTTGGTAAGAGACAAGCAAGAGGCTTCTCAAAGCAATTCCGCAGTACCTCAGGTTGCAATGGCAAGCCTTCTCTGCTGTTCCAGCTCTTGGGAAGATGCTGCGGTGCCACAGGCCCTTTGGTAGCTCAGTGCGAAGTGGGTGGAGGCTCACTGGAGATGTGGCTGGTGCTGCAAATTATTTTATTCATGAATGGAGCAGTGCTTGAAGCCCCACTATCAGTTCCTGGCACTGCTGACACCAGTGAGACTTTGCTGTAGACTTGAACGGAACCAGGGTTTCACCTCGGGTCTCCCGATGTGAAAGGTTAATGCATTAACCCACTGCACCATTTAGCTCCCCAGGCCTGATACCTATTTCAATATACTTTAGTGTAAGTCTGTAAATATGACATTCAGAGGTGGTTCCCGAGAGAACTGGGTACATCAGAAATGGTGCTGGAGTGAATAATGCATATCACAAGGATTTGCGAGACTGTCAAAAGGGAGATACGACTTACGCAGAGCCTGTGTTTGAGGTAGTACTCTAGGAATTGTAAGTTGACAGAGCCTTTAAGAATTTCTACATGCATAAACATATTTGTATGACAGTGATATCTGGAGTCCCCAGTAGATTATCTGGGCCCCATTGTGCCAGGCACTATACATATACAGAGAATCTTCCTCCACAGAACTTAGAGTAAGCACATAAGATGTATAAAGTGTTGGATAATTAATTGTTATTTTTATTTTACAAATTGGGAACTAAGGTGTAGAAAGGTTAGGCGATTTGCCCAGGAGCACATAGGATGTCTGTAGTAGAGCTAACGTTGGAATCCAGATTATGAACTTCCTCAATCCAGTTCCTTAATGAAATAAGTGCTTAATAAAGCATAATCGAAACTATCGTTACTTAAAACCCTATACTGACACCAGAAGGAAAAATAAACCTGACGGTTCTTCCAACAGCATCATGATTATCCACTGAAAGTATTAATACATCTGGAACCTGAAGTGATATACACTTGCTTTTATGCCTGCTTTTGTAACTTGAGTTCGGGGGGGGAAAAAAAAAATAAAAAAATAAAAATTTTTTTTTAATGAAACAGAATGGAAGTTATAGTACTCTCTATTTCATTGACTGGTTATCCCACACACGCCGATGTTTTATAGTACGCACAGTACTATGCTAATGCAGCAGGAAAGTTTAAAGTCTTGTGTGTATTCACGTGATGCATACCTAAACCAGCTAAAATGAGGATTCAGTTTGGACTGACCTGTTCCCAGTGAACTATATTAACTAGAGTGTGGTGTGTATTTTATGTGGTAAACTGCACCTTCTTTGCACATCACCCTCCCCAGGTGGCCAAGGAGCCACCTAATGTAGCTTTCTCAGAGCTTGAGGAGCTGCAGTGCTTCAGGGCAGGAACTTCTTATTTTAAGAATGTTAAATCCTGGGATCTAGTTTGTAACCTCTCCAGGGTCCCGTTGTTTCTCTATTTTCCAAGGTGCAGGAAAAAAAAAGTCATTAACTCTTCCACTGCCTTCTGTCAGTGTAAATTGAGGAAACAGGTGCATGTCCAGTCTTACTCAACTTGCATAGCTACTGTCCAGATGAAAAAATTATACTTTCCTGTGAAACTTTTTTATCCATTAGTGTTTCAATAACATCAGAAATTTTTAAAGAGGTTTTTGCAGCCAAGAGAATGTCGATTTACTTTTCAGATCATTGACTTTGTTTATTTAAAACCTTTTCTTTTCTCAAATAATTTCAGTTCCAACTTTCCTTTTCTCTTTTTTTTTTTCTGTGAAAAAAGACCACACAAAGGAAGAATTTGAAAACTTTTAAAAATAGTAACAAGATGAATGTAAAATCATGCAAAGCACCTGGGCCATCATCAAAACTACTTTAAAACTACTTTTTTCCATGTTTCATTAACCCCTCTAGATCTCAGGTAGACAAGACTCTGCAACAGAATTCATTAACAACTGATTGTAGATAGAAAAATAACTAATTAAAACCAGTGAGAGCTGAGAGGTTGAATGCATGCTTTAGCTCTAACACCACCAAATTCAGAACAGCTAGCTAAACAAGTTTACAAGCAGATCCAGTTTTGCAAACTCTTCCATTTGCCTTTAACCTCACTCCAGCAAAACTATTGCCTTATGACTAAGAAGCAGAGAAAGCTACAGACTAATGGAAAGCCTGAAAAAGACAATTCGCAGTTTATCAATAGTAGAACACCACCCAAAAGTGGGCTTTAGAGACACCTTAAATTCAGAATAGACACGAAAGAGTTTTAAGAAGTTCAAAAGCTAGTAATAAGTGTGAAAATCTCCCCCCGCCCATGAAATTATGATGTTGTAAAGTTCAATTCACATACCAAACGATCCCTTTAAGAGTTGCCTGTGAAAGCGTCCCACGCATCAAGCTCCCAACTTTCAGCTGCCACTCTCTTTGTTCACTAGACAAAGAAAAAGGCACAGACGTACATCAGGTGCAGTCCTGGTCTGAAAAATCAAGTAATTCCGCAAATTACATTCACTTGCTCCAGAAACCTGATCACTGCATAGGTAGCTGTGCCTAACTTCTGTGAGAAAATCAATTCTTACTACCCTTTAATCCTGCTCACCCCTCAAAGCCAAGGGAGTGATTGGAAAGGGAGTTCAGACTTCGTGTCCTCTGTGCAACAGTTTTCTCCTTCCCATCTGTCCATGCCAGCCATGAATGGCGCTAACATTACAAAGAGGTAAACTACAGCCTTGATTGGCCTTTCAAATACTGACTAGTAGCAGCAATAAGAAATGGCAAATGTTCAGGGAAATCTGCAGAGCTGATGGGGAAAAGGACATTGTCTACTGGGTAGGTGACCACTTAAAACTGGAAAGGAACAGAGAATGGACTGGGATCTTGCAACGCTATTTTTACAGAGGTGGAAGCAGAACTCTGCTTTACGAGAGTTGCTCAGGATGAGAGAGGATGTATCTGGTAGCCCCGTCTCCAGACATCCATTGCAGTAACTTTGGGGTTATTTTCCCTGAACGGTACTTCTGCACTGGTAGGGGAAACTGTATCTTTAGAGGTGACTGTTCTTGGTTCTCACAGAAAAGGCTATGCAAATCCCTCAATGTCTTACCAAAGACTTTCAGATGCAGCTTGCTTCCAAATCCAAGCAAGAAATTGTGGTTATTTGTTTCTCTTGCTTTAAGATCAAGATATGAATTATGTTTAAAGGAGATCTTCAGGAGTGCTTAAGTGAAAATGTGTGTTAGTGAATTTGGATAAGAATTCGAACTCTTCTGAGGAACTTGTGGAGACACTTTGCAAAATCCAAGTATGCAATTCAGAATGAAACCTCTTTCTCAGAAACGGTGAATCACACACCTGAAAACTTGACACTAGGCCAAAGTAGATGGAAGCTTTTTAGCTAGCTTACTGTTGCGTAATGAGTAATAGTCTTTTGACTTACTGTCTTGGAACTTGTAACCATGTGCTTTGTTTTAGTGCCGAGCTGATATTTGACGATTAGTAAATCCAGGAGATATCAACACAGTCTGAAAATGAAATTCACAGTGCATTCACTGCTCAACTGACAAAAAAAAAATCGAATTCATGGTTCGGTTCTCTCAGATGGAACGAAAATGGCAAGGGTTACTGGCTGGCTCTGTGCAGCATGTGGAATACTGTAATTTTACTGTGCAATAATCATTGCTTCAGAACCTGTTTTCAATTACCAGCAAGTTCCAAATCTGCTGACTCTGTCCCAGACATACAGTGTGGCACGAATTGGAACATTGCGAAACACAGAATGGAAGCTAAACCAAGCTCTCTAAAGAGACAGGTAATTTCCCAAACACTGTTAGTCTTCTAACCTGTGAGAAAACTCTCTTATTCTGAGAAGTTAAGCGTTGAGATTGCCTCCAACTTGAAGTCATTAGGCTCTGTTTTATTAATTTGGCCTATGTGATGCCGATCTCTATCACTTGTTTTTCTTAATTTATGTCCATTAAAGCATTGCCCAGAGGCTTCAGACATGTAGAGAGTGCTTTCAGAAGGACAGAACATCAATGCCTACCAGTGAATGAAATAATTCACGGGAGCAAGAGTTCATTCCTTGCCTTAAATAGGCGACTGAAGTCTTCAAAGGATATGTCTATGGAAGCCAATCTCCAAACAGCAAAAATGAGAGGAGCTGGCTAAGGAGAAAGGAAGTTAATAATGACTGTGAGGACTAAGAACCAGAGAAGTGGCTGGGAAAAGCATTTTAAAAAGTGGGGGGAAGGGATTTACTGATTAACAGAAGAGGCTTTTTTTTTTTTTTTTTTTTGTAAATAACTGATGTGCAGATTCAGGGTCTGAGGCACAATTCAGTTATAATGGCTTCAGGTGTTCTAACATATGAACTACTCTACTCCGGGCATCTCTCAGTCCAGTTGCTCTAACCCTGCTGTGACTGCAAGATCCCATGAATTAGTAAGAACTAAACCACATTACCTTGCAGTTGAGGTGGACAAAGAGTTCACACATGACTTGTTAATACAGGTCAACTGCTGCTACCTCTTCCATCACTGTAACTTAAGACAGCCAAGCCCTAGGGGACAAAAAGAGACAGAACTCATTGCGATGGATCTGGAAAACTGTTCAGGGAATGAAGACTATTTTTGACATTCTTCTCTTCCTACATGTCTAATGCTGATGTTTGTTCTGATATGACAAACACTATTACAAACCTGAACCCTTACTAGTCCAATAGATATTCTGTGCTGTATTATAAGTGCCCTCTGTGTGTGCAACCTTCATGCTTCTACTTTCCATTAGTTGCTCTTCTGTAAGAACTGTTTGGAGCTGAGCTGGAGGGGGGTGGATTGTGGCTGGGACTGTTTCAGTTGTCAAGCCAGCATGTATGCTGGCAATGACCAACCAGTATATCTAACAATGACATGGCTGCTATTGTTAACCTCAGTATTTCTACCTTCTCTTCCAGGTAACTTTGAATTTTACGGAGTGCTTAAGCTTTGACATATTTTGGCAACAGCTCTATATCAGCTTCATTTAATAACCAGTATTTCCCTAAGGCATTTACTTTCAAAGGCTCTTAGGCTCCTTTCTGTACTTTTGGTAGATTTCCAGCTTTTATGTTTTTGGAATAAAATGGAGATAACACTGTTGGGTCTATATAAATGTCCATGTAATGATAATAATATATCAACGGAATCTTTGCTAGAAGAGGACCCTGTAAAATGTAGTTGTAACGGCACTCTCAGGTAGAATGTACCAGACAGAACAAACAAGTAGAAGGAGACCAAGAATATTCTTCATTTAAGATGTGAATGTTGGCAACTGGACCTGGTCCACCTCTACACAAACCAACTGAAGCAGCTGAAAAATTATATACACATAGCTCACATACTAAGCTAAAATCTGATGTGCAGTGTACTGCACAGCATCCCAAAGTAGTTTAGAAAGAATGAGGGGGACGTATACGGCAGGGGCAACGGGGGGATGCAACAACACTAAAATATTTAATATTTCCAGGAAGAATTCAAGGCTGGCCATGGCAGGTATTAAGTTGATTACTAGGCATCACAGTACTGGCAGATGGCAATCCAAATATTTTTGAGCCACTAGGTTTGCCTTTATAATTGTAAGGAGAGTTCAGGTAAAAACAAAAAAGATTCAGCACTTTCCCTTTTTGGGGATTAGAGTTAGTTATTTCTGAATTAATAGGGTATTAGGCAAGTATGAACACACTATGATTGATTCAGTGTGTTCCGACTGATTCTTTAACAAGAACTTCTAAAATGAAAGTATATCCATAAAACTACCTTTAGGAAACACTGGTATTGTTTAACCATAAATAAAATGCATCAGCTTTTCTTTAACTCAAGTGTGATAAAAAGCAACCAGTAAGAGACATTTTTCTAGCACCTGGGGAAAAAAAAAAAAAAATCTGACAGATGGTTTCCATTTACAAAAGAAATATGGTGACCAAAAATCTGTTTGCTTAAAACCAAAATTAATATAACCTACTTAATCTATATCTATGTATAGCTAATACCAGTGAGAATTTTTCAGCCTTGGAATAATGAAATGTTTTCATAAACATGGAGTATTTGACCTGAATAAATAGGGGTTTTTTTTTTCCCCTGTCTAAACTGGAATTTATAATCAGTGTGAAACTTTTGAACTGAATAAGATAACTGTTTCTATGCATGAATATATATTTACCTTATTTAAGATTAATCATTGCCACTGAAGCTTAGGGCAAAAATTCTGGAATGTATGCAAGGTTTACTTTCAAATGGTAACTCCTATCTGACACAACTCCTTGCTGCAGCTCCGCTTGCTTTTACTATTTTCACCAAAGAAAGCAAGCAAACTCCAGTAGTTCCTGTGTAAATTCATTTGAAGAAACAGTAGCAACTGTCCAGTATTGTGCCTGGTCACAGACAGTTTAATTTCTATTTAAACTGAAAGGGTATTATTTTTTCTCAGATGAATTGGGGGATAATTAATGTGCTGTCAAAATTACAGCAAAAGATACCTTTAAAGGACTTTTCTTATCATCAGTGTGATGTATTCCCTCTGGCAACGGTCGTGGTAGGAAATCCTTGGTTTCTTATATTTCCTCTCCAAGAAGCAGATTTGAGCTGAGGATGCCTTTACAAAATGGGTCTGCAGCATGATGCGGTAGTTTGCATCCTCTTGGCACTTGAGGACATGGTGTGGGATCAGAATGCACTCCCTCGTCCTGCTGGTTTTGCTGGGATGCATGTATATGTTTTGGGAGAGGGAAAGACGATACACCACTCCCAGTCTCCTAGCATGTGTCCCAGCATTGATGCGAAATGAGCCCGAGAAGGTTATGGGACTCCGGAGCAGCAGCTCTGTATCAGGCTCGTGAAGGCTGTGAAGATGAAGACCTGGCCTTTTAACTCTGGGGCAGGACAGAAAAGCATATTGCTTCCAAGCAAAACTAATTCAGCCCTTCTCTATCAGCCCCATTTGTAGCAGTGGGAAGCTTAAACTGAAGAGATGCTTTGGGGCACGTTTAGAAGCAGTGACTTTAAATAAGAAATGTGGATGGAGGTGAAGGACTTCAAATGTTATGCCTCATCTACAAACATTTAGACTACAGCTGTTTGGGGGAGAGGAACTGAAAAAATCCTTTTCTTCTTGGTTTACATCAATTCATGTTTTGAAGACTTCTCTAGGGGACTAAGCTTAGAAACACATACTTCAAAATTGCAGCATTTGGCTTTCCGGGAAGGTAAATCTGGCTCTGTAAATGGGATATCGTAATGCAGTATCCTGGGCTGCATCGAAAGAAGCATGGCTGGCAGGTCAAGGGAAGTGATTCTGCCCCTCTGCACTGCTCCAGTGGATGAAACCTGGAGTACTGTGTCCAGCACAGGAAGCACATGGACCTGTTGGAGCAGGTCCAGAGGAGGGCCACAAAAGTGATTAGAGGAATGGAGCACCTCTCCTGTGCGGACAGGCTGAGAGAGATGGGGTTGTTCAGTCTGGAGAACAGAAGGATCTGGGGAGACCTTATGGCAGACTTCCAGTACTTAAAGGGGGCTTATAAGAAAGATGGGGACAATCTTTTTAGCAAGACTTGTTGCAACAGGATGGGGGTAATGGTTTTAAACTGAAAGAGGGGAGATTCAGACTAGGTATGAGGAAGAAATTTTTTATGATGAGGGGGGTGAAACCCTGGCACAGGTTGCCCAGAGAGGTTGTAGATGCCCCATCCCTGAAAACATTCAAGGTCAGATTGGAAGGGGCTTTCAGTAACCTGAGCTAGTTGAAGATGTCCCGGCTCACTGCAGGACAGTTGGACTAGATGATCTTTGAAGGTCCCTTTCAAAAAAAACCATTCTGATTCTATGTTTCATTCTTTTCAAATCTGGAAGTGATAAAAGCTTTAAGTTTACATCATACAGTAGGGCACACTTTCTGCAAAACATTAATCTCTGAATGTAAAGAAGGAGGAGAGGTTGTTACTTCTGTGATATATCAATTCTTCAATTCATAACCTGTGCCCTGTGTTTCCATCCACCCCACAATTTGCACTTCTTTGATAATGTCAGGAAGCAAAGGAAACTTTCTCTTGAACAGTTTTTGTAATTGTTAACTTGTTAGCTAGGAAGAGGTTTCCACCTGTATTTTTATTTTTCTCCTTAATATAATTTCCATTGGGATCTGGATAGGATGGATTGATGGGCCA
Source organism: Bucorvus abyssinicus (assembly GCA_009769605.1). Taxonomy (NCBI): domain Eukaryota; kingdom Metazoa; phylum Chordata; class Aves; order Bucerotiformes; family Bucorvidae; genus Bucorvus; species Bucorvus abyssinicus. The sequence continues at coordinate 58,352,768 of CM020026.1, forward strand.
AGGCCAGTGGTATGAGTTTCAACAAGGCCAAGTGCTGGGCCCTGCACTTGGGTCACAACAACCCTCTGCAGTGCTACAGGCTTGGGGAAGTGTCTGGAAAGCTGCCCAGTGGAAAAGGACCTGGGGGTGTTGATTGACAGCTGATCGAATATGAGCCAGCAGCGTGCCCAGGTGGCAGATGTGGCCAAGAGCATCCTGGCTGCTATCAGAAATAGTGCAGCCAGCAGGAGGAGGGAATTGATTGTCCTCCTGTACTCAGCTCTGGTGAGGTTCCACCTCAAATTCTGTGTTCAGTTTTGCACCCTTCACTACAAGAAGGACATAGGTGCTGGAGCATGTCCAAAGATGGGCAATGAAGCTGGTGAAGGGTCTGGAGAACAAGTCTTAAGAAGGAACTGGGTTTGTTTAGCCTGGAGGAAAGGAGGCTCAGGGGAGACCTTCTTGCTCTCTACCACCCCCTGAAAGGTGGTTGTAGTGAGGTGGAGGTCGGTCTCTTTTGCCAAATATCAAGTGATAGGACAAGGAGAAATAGCCTCAAGTTGTGCCAGGGGAGGTTTAGACTGAATATTAAAGAAAAGTTCTTCACCAAAAGGGTTATCAAACACTGGAATAGGCTGCCCAGAGAAGTGGCAAGGTCGACATTCCTGGAGGTATTTAAAAGACGTGTGGACATGGCACTTAGGGACGTGATTTAGTGTTAGGTTTGGCAGTGTTAGGTTTACGGTTGGACTCGATGATCTTAAGGGTCTTTTCCAGTCTAAACATTTCTATGATTTCTTATGTCCAATTACAGAAAAGTATGGTTTTAATCTCAGGTTTCTATGCTTTTTTTGGGGGAAAGGCAACTGCCACAGTATTTTTGGTCCTTCTCTGAAATACAGAGTAATTGGGAACCTAGAGGAAGCCATCTGAAGCATAATTTCTGACTAGGTCTTCAGGTTAAGAGAGTTTTAACCAAGACTTGGATTCTTACCCAATCTGAATAATCACTCTTTTTGGAAGTTCATGTTTGAGGTTCACCTGTAGCCAAAATTAGACTATCTTGCTTTCTGCCCCTTGGAAACCCTTGTTGCAGTTGATCTTGATCATCTTGACTCTGCTAAATATGCGTATATCAGTTATTCCTTCTGTGCAGTGAAACGTTCATTGCAGAAGGACAAAACAAAAACGGAATTTTCATATTTTCCTACAAATACATCATCATAATGATTTGCTATCAAGGTTAAAATCCAACTGATTTCATTATTTCCAGATGCAGTGAATTGAGGACTGTTACATCAATATTTATGTAAGCAGACTGTACAGGCTTTGATTGTCAATTACTTTTTAAAAGCCAGATTCTGAGATGTCCCATTTAAAAGGAAAATCTGAAGAAAAAATATTCAGTGGGTTTTAGCATTCTTTTGGTCCTTTAAATAGCAAGTTAAGAAATATGAACAAAGCAGGTGTCCTTTGTATGCACCAGCCCATAAGTGCTCATATGTTGCTATCATTTCTCTTGGAACCTGAAGTCAGGGATATTTCCGTGGCTGCATTTTCAGCTTTTCCTTTTCTGTTACGTTCACTCTTCACATGACTGGGACTCTGGTTTTTTGGTTGGTTGGTTTTGGTTTGGTTTTCATAGAATTCACTAAAACAGCAAAGATCTTGTTCATAAAAACATGTATTATTCAAGCAACATCTGACAAATGTTATCTTTACAATGTGGAATATGTTTGCATATGACCAAACATGGTTTGTAGATCAGTTAATCACACTTCCTTTAAGTACAAGTGTGAACCTCTTGGCTATTCAGGGAATAGTAGGAACTGGGTAAAAAAAGGCACTGAAGTTCAAGACAGGCACATTTGATAAAAAGTAAAGAGACACTGCCCCTTTCTTCCTTTTTTTGTTCACAAACAGAAGAGCATAAACTGAAAAGCTAGACTGGGAATAAACTGCACATAAGCCAATAACAAAATTCATGAATTAATTTACTTAGCAACTGAAATAAGACCTCCTAGGTTTGTCCTACTCTCGCTTTAGCCTATACTAGATGCTGTGGAACAAAGTGAAAATTCAAATAATGCATCTCCAATTCTGCATATACGCTATATATTGAAGAGAAACTATTGTTTCAAGCAAACCCCACAAGCAGCTGTGTGTCATGTTAAACTGCTGTAGGTAAACTAATTCAGTCCTGTGAACATTTATATTCTCTCACATGATGTGAGTCATGGGTAATTGTACTGAAATCATCTTGTGCTGGTACAATTTCAATCAAGGTGGCATTGAGAATAATTAATTCCAGGATGAAAAAGATGTGAAAGCTGTTGGAACATTTAATAGAAAACGTGACTGATTGATAGTGCTCCCACCCTGTCAATGCCTGGGAATAAGGTCTTCTAGTAACCCTCTTAAGAGTTTAGATTTTCTTCAGACTTGGTTACGCATATCCAACACTTTAGTATTTGCTTCAGACCCACCTCTGATATAAGTACACAAAAGAACGATGGCTGCACCAGAGAGATGCACAGAATCCGCAAGATCAGGGAGGACTCTGCACTCCTGCGGACTTCAGGGAGCATAATATGTTCTGCCCAGAGACAGGAATTGCAGTTGTGTGCAATATTTGGCAATAATATGTTGATGATAGTAAATTGGCTTCTTCAAATCATTAAAAATATGTTTGACATATGAGCTACACTTGGGTAAATTCTCTCATAAAACAGTGTTTTCTTATGGAGCAGGACTAATGTCACACGTTAGCTCCATTCACAGATAGCAGAACACTCGTGGCAATGGATTGGCTCTTCTCCATCAAAAATTTCTTGTGTGCAAAAGCTTCATGACTCTAAATCATACTCTTAACAATTTAATTTTTGTATAAAAAATGTCTGGGGCAAGGGCTAGGCCATCTTTTTTTTTTTTTTTGGTAAGAATTTAGCAATCTCTAGATGCTAAGGGATACTGGTGTGGTCTAGTCTGTTCTGGTGTTGGAACATTTAGAATGGTGTTGAAAAATTGGAAAGGGCAAAGAGGACACAAAATGAGTTAAGGACAAAGGGAGAAAATGTGCTGCAGTGAGGGAATTAAGGAGCTCTAGTTTATTGAATGGTAGTTACACAGTTGTCATTGAATTACAAAGTTAAATGTCTTTATGGGGAGAAGAGGGCTGGATAGTAAAAGGGCTTTTTAATCTAGTAGAGAAGCATGACAAGAAGCAATGTCCTTCTAGTTAAAATTGAATCACAAAGGTTGGAATGAAAACGTCCAGCTGGGGGGGGAAAGTCCTCAGTGGTAACAAAGGAGTCAACTCTCCATCTTTTACTTTCTTCAAATTTAAGATGAAATCCATTTCTAGAATAAATCCTGTACTCAGACGTGAACTTTTGGACTTAATGTAGGCACACTTGAGTTACTTTTCTCGCTTTTGTGGGAAAATGTAAAAGATTGGTGTTTCCTAGATCATTAATGTTTTGTTGGTTTGAGGTTTTTTAATTCATGAAATAAAGCTAATAACCCTGGGATGCCTTATCTGTATAATGGGTTTCAAGGTACCCCTAATATGCTTTATCAATATCTTGGACCACCTCACAACAATCTCGAGTAGTGTAAGAGGTTCTCCAGACTGCTCAAGTAACCTGCATTGCCTCTCTATGTTCCTTACAGGTCCTGGTTTTTAGAGTTAGGCTGTAGCAGCCACAGCTTTTTCTGCTCCGTATTTCTAGCAGAAAGAGATGCTTAGATGAAAAAAATAGATCTCAGCCTTTTGTTCCTTTTTCACCCCAAATCTTAAAAGATTGGGGTTTTTTTTTGTCCTGAACTTTGCCTAAAGTTTCTCAGTCTCTAGTGATCTTTCAGTCTGCCCAAAATGCAAGTGTAGATTAGGTGCACAGCTGGCCTGAACTGGTGTTGAAATCAAGCTTTTTGGCTGCCTCGTGCCTCCTTTGCTCCCTGGAGCTGCTTTTTCTTACCCTTCACTGATTTTGGCGCGGTGTATCATCAGAAAAATCTGAGTGCATCTGTGCTTTTTTGCAGTGCTTTTCCAAGAGGGGGCCCTGTGAATAAGTTATGATATGTCCTATCCTCACAGTACACAAGCCTGCATATTGGCACCAAAATTATATTATGACCCTGATACTACTGAACCATGTGGATAAAAGGATAGCTAGACTTGAGAGCATCATGCAGAGGAGAGTGGTCATAGGCTTGTATGTGTCTGTCTCCTCATAATCAGTCCTCCCCCTTTTATGGGAAGAATTTTTCCAGCACACTTGTGTTGCAGTTGCTCCAGTGCAATCGGATGCTGGAGAAATAACCTGGCTTGTTTTGTTCAGCAGATAATGTGTAGCGCTACTCCCTGGTTTTGTGGGGTTTATAGTTTATTCCATAGAACTAATAACACACGACAGTAACTGCAGGAGGGGCTTTGGGGTCTAACAGGGAGTTCTTCCTCTCTCATTTTTTTTTATTTTCCTTCTCCTCCTTTTTTCCCCCAGCTGTTTTGAGATTTGCTACAACAGCACAATCCCCACTTTGAACAAGATGACCAATGTGAACACACCCCTTACTTCTACTTTGGTCTGACCTTTTGCTGGGGTAGAGGATGGGAGAGAGGTAGTGTGTCCTGACTCGGTAACTCTCTTGCCTGCCTTACCAGAGCAAATGGCCAAGCAGAGCTAAATAGCCAGTTAAGGGTCCAGGCAGGATTTAGACAGGAAAATGGGAGGTTAGCGACTGAGGAAGAGGCGTAGCAGGGAAAGGCTAGGCTGCGCCAGGCTGTACATTTAGTGCAGAACTGGTAACAGTATTTACGTTAGTAATAACGATGTCCTTTGGGCTTGTGAGTGTTTAGAAGCTCAGTAAAAATGAATATCAATATCAGACAAAAAAACAAACCAGCCAACCAACTGGGACTCAGCAGAGACTCTCTGCTAACTAAGGACCTGCTTCTGGCTATCCACTCCTGCTAAAACTGGCTACAGAATTCCTGTGAGGAATACATGCAGTGTGGAGCATATGCAAGAATAGGGTTAGACTGAGAAACAAGTGTCATTAGAGCCTGACAAAACACAGGTGTCACAAATGCTGGCTGGCTTTTAGACATTTTGATGGCTTGTGTCACACCAGAAGCCCAGCTTTTCTTCTGCGTTTGGCCAAACTACTCTTCCTTTCAAGTACAAGCGGTATTGACAGGGCTGTTTCCGTAAATAGTCTATACATTTTGGGAAAGACTTTTCACGTGCACTTTCTTAACCCTGAAGAGTCAATAGATAAAATGATTTTATAACATGTTTTTCCTGTGAGGCTACTACTACTTGTTGTATAGTGCATACTGTGAGAAGCTGTACCTTTTTTAATTTAAAATCTGCAAAACATGCAGTTATTGCATCGATATATTTTTTGCTATAAAGGCCAAAATATGTTTCTGAAATTTATTTTTCTCAGATTTTTATTTTGAATCAGAAACTTTTCAGATCAAAATTTATGTAGAATTAATGACCTGCAGAAATGACACACATCTTTAGTCGGTGTTTTATGGGAATGCTATACTCTTTAACAAGGATCTTAAGGATTAGAATTGTTTGTCCTCACACAGAAGTTTCACGGGGTAAAAAAACTTGTGATCAATTTAGACTGTAATGGAAAGAGCAATACCAATAACGATACAGAAAAGCGTGTACCCTTTTCCAATTATGTTTAAACACTTAGACATTCATTACCTCCCCAAAATGCTTTAAAAAATGCAATAGCCTTAGACTGCTAAACAACATTATTGATTAGTTTTAAGGACAATGGCTATATAGCATAAAATCAGTCGGCGGTTGCAGTTGCTCTAAAAAACCCCAGTATAACTATAACCACTTGTATCAGACTGCAAGGTTTAATTCCATTCCTCATGTTTCCAACCCATTAACCACTACTGAGAGCATATTGCCACAGAGTCTGTGTTGCCACGTCGGTGCCATCGGCACCGGGGACTGGAGGCAGAAGGGGAGAGAGAGAGGGAGGGCCTGGGAATTCCAATGCCACATCTGCTCAGGTCACTCAGTGCCTTGCAAGTTTAATCAGGCTTTCTTCATCCTCCATTACACTCATTAGGTCCTGTTATGTTAGTGCTCAATGTTGATCTGTATCTTGGTCAAGACAATTGATGTTGATTAACTATAATTACCAGTAATGGTTCCCAACCTGCTTTCAAGCAGGCTGTTGCTGTCATCTTGTTCAGGCCCCTGCTCGGTGATGAGCAGTCCAAATCTGCTAACCAATTGCTTGCCTGCTTGCTGTTTGAACCTACAAGTTGCTTCTTGTGTGGGCTCATCCCCTCACCCTTGTACTTGCCGTCTATAAACATCCCAACTCTGCTTAAGGTATGTAAAAATGTAAAGAAAACAGGAGTGACTGGTATGGGGAGGGGGGAAGAGCAGAAGCAAAGAATTAAAAATAAAATACCAAATAGGACAAATAACTAAGGATTACAAAGGCTATGAAGCTCAATACTAACAAAGGAATCCAGCACTTTGTACTTTGTAATCCAAAGTAATAAATTACCAACGAGTGCCCAATCTCAAAACATGTCCTTGGGTGAATACTCTTCGAGTCAGCTCTCCTTTGCATTTCCAGATTTTTTGTGGAGTAGCTGTCCTTAGGATCAGACCTTTTATATCGCAAATGTTGCTTAAGGCAATTTTAACTTGTGGACGGTTTTCTGGTTAGACTGATGAAAGCCACTATATGCTTAAACTTCACAAAGGCCATCAATAACCATGAGTCAAGCCAGAATTTACAGTTAATTGTGGTATGAATGCCAAGGTCACGTTAATGTTTATGTTCCCAATTCATAGTTACAAATAATGCCCGATAATGTCCAACTGACTTTAACTACAAATAATTTGGAGAATGAATCTGAACCCTAGTTATTTATGCCTCTTTTCTCCAGGCATCAAAAGAATTATTATCTTAAAACAAAAACAACTGAAAAGAAGCATTAGGGTAATGGGTAAGCATGCGTAAACTTTCAAAACTCTGAGCACGTAGCCGTGATCACAAAGCACAGAATTCAGTGCGCACCTGATACTGCAGTTTGGAGGGCAAATGCAGTAACTGTACCTAGAGGGCAAATCCTCACACAGTCCTCACTTCGGTCTAACAATCTCTTGTGTGTTTGTTGACAAGCCCGTAATTGCACCTTCTGGTGCCAGTTCTCGCATTGAGATGAGCAGTGTGGACGGTGTAAGCAATAGCTCCCTCAGCCAGCGCCGTAAGCTACAAGCCACCTCCAGACTCAACGCTGTATGTCACATCACGAGGTCCCGTGGTGGTGGCAGCGCAAGCTAATGTGGTCACATAACTCCCAGGTAGAATGTGGCTGACCAGGCTGCAGTGTAGAAGGCAGAGCATGTGTGCACTGGTGTGTACCTGGCAGATTTGACATGGACAAGAATTGGAGATCCTGGAGTTTCATACAGACTGCAGCAGCTCCATTATGTGAACTTCCAAATTATACTTGGGAATAAGAATAATTAAAGGCAAGAAATGTATGAGGAGGGAGGAGACAGTGAAATAGACCCAATATTTATATATTTACTCAACATGTATCTTAAATAGAAATTTTCCTTCCGGGTAAGAGAAAGCCATTTTGGATGCAAAGTTAAAAGCTCGAATGTTGCTTCTGTTCGTCTAGCATTAATTCCATCGGGAGGTGCTCTCTCTCAAAGCATTGAATAAGGCAAGGAAAATTAATATTGTCATGTAATTAAAGACTATAGTGTATATATAGTGTATATACATATATAAACTACTATACAGTGGTTTTTATATATATATGATCAAAGAATTGATTGGCACTTCTAACCATGGCATTTTTTTACTTTCAAATACTTGATTTTGCATCTGAAATATTTTTTCTAACATATTCAGCATTCACCACACTACATTTAAGTGAAAAATAAAACTTTCTGCTACTCTAGCAGGCCTAACTATGGGTACAATTTGACCAGTTTCCAAGCTACCTAATTTTGCTTACACCAGCATGCATCCAGAGGAATTGCCATTTTTAAAGACAACTGTGCTCTTACCATGAGAATGCCTCTTGTATGTTCCTTCTTTATGTGGCAAGACATAATGGCAACCGGTACTGGTTCACAGCTGCTTTATGTCTCTGCGACAGGTGCATATCTTTGAATGCAGCAAAATACAAGAAGCTGCTTGTTTGTTTTTTAAATAAACTTTGCAAAAAATGACCTTTCTGTAGCACACATAGTGCAGGCAGTGGGTATAGTAACTTGGAATAGCACCCATTATCTGCTCAATCCTGGGATGAGGCAAGTAGATTTCTCCTCTATAGTTTTCCCTGAAACATGTGCATCTCGAATTTCCTCATGAAAGAATCTTTTATAACACACCAAAGAACCTCCAATGTATAATACAGACAAGGCTTATCCATATATATGTAATGTAGTCATTCTGGTGTACACAAATACATGCTGCATAAACGTACATGTTCCAAGTCCAGGAGTATTTACAGTCCTAATACATAGGTACTTTCAGAATCTGTGCATTTATGTACCTAGATACTTGTGTAAGACGTATATGCGCTTTATAGATGCAGACATAAAACACACCACGAGCTCCATGTAGTTTAATTTTTCTGTCAAGTGCTTTAATTCCGTGTTGAAGTGAATATTTGGCCTGTACGATTAAGTCAATCTCTAGGCAAAAAATAATAAAATTTTAGCATAAAGAAATTTACTGGACATAGTAAGTAGTAAGTACATTCACATTGTGACTATCAAATTACAGTTCATCAAGACTGGCCTGTATTTTTTAAAAAATTGGCAATAGCTTTAGAGGGGATTCTTTTATACACATATACATACGTGTGTGTGTATATATATATAAAAGATATTTTATTTTTTTAATCCCCAAATCACTAACTCTCTTTGCCGTTTATGGAAGGAAATGAAGACTGTTGGCCAGGAAATCATATCCCAGAAAGATCACGTTCTTGTGACAATTTATCATGGCAAAAGCTGGGTCTTTCAATTGAGATGTAGAGCTGTGGTCTTGCAGTTTGTGGTCAATGAAGTTGCTTGGGGATTTTTTTGCTATCTCTTGCAAGAAAAAGGTTATTAGCCCCTGAAGTCTTGGTTACATTCCAGTTTTAATAACTATATTTTGCCTACATAATTCCCACTGTAGCTTCAGGTGGATTGTGGAATTTTCTTCACTTCCTGTCATAAACTATTCCGCGGTGTTGCTGTGCGCTGCGTAACAGCTGCTGTGCTCCTCTGCTACTGTTCAGTGCTTCTCCCCAAACTTCTGACCTTCTTTATTTAATCTTACATCATCTTTTGTTGAGTTTGTACCAGTATTTCAAACAGCACGTATTACAAATTACAATATTACAAATGGGAGTTAATACAAAAGCTTTATGTACTATTTTCCAGTTGCATCTTTTATATCTGCTTGACACTCTACACATGGCCTATCTAGCACTTCAAAAATATTAGAAGCAAACAATATAGACTTTAGGGGCTCCCATTTCCTCTGTGAGTCTCATCCATTAATGATAAACTGAGATTAAACAGCAATTAAATGCATTTCAGACAGGTTGCACACATGCAGTGTCATTAGCACTCTTGAACTTGGAGCACGTAACTCCTGCAGAAGCAGCTGAGGCAGCAGGGCAAAAAGAGGTGTTAGCTGATGATACTTCTTTTTTTTTCCTTCCTGCCCACCAAAATAACAATTTTTTACTGTAATTTTGGTAAAAAAAATATTTCAGATTTTTGCTCTTTTCTGTTCTAGTTTTGGGGATCTTGTTGAGAGAAAATATGTTTATTATTTACAAGTTTTCTCCAATAATTTATTACTTGACTAACCTGAGGGTTTTTACACTTTGTTATCCATTTCATCTGATCTTCTCAGTTCATATGTGTTCTTGCTTTTATTGAATAGCCAGAGCAGTATCCTTTTCTGTTTAGCATTGATTGACAGTGGAATATTCTGGCTAAGAGCTACAGAGTCAAACCACAGAGCAAGACACTGAACAGACTGTACATCCTTGGCGTCTGTCAGCAGGCCGTTCCTTGCAAAATATTACCAAGTCTAACTATGAATTCTGGAATAACACTTTCTTGGCTATTTGTAAAGACAATGTGGAGTATAGTTAGTAGGTTTACATTTCTTGCCAAAAAACTATAATCTGATGCTTGAGGCAATACATTGTTAAACTTTGCTTTGATTATTTGTTGGCAGTTGTTTTGCGTGTCAGAAGTGCGTGCTCCCATTCATAGCGTACTCTGTGCTTGTACGTCCTTTGGGCCTCCTTGTTCCCAGGTTGGTGGACTAGGGAGTATTGATCACAAATTGCAGCGCCTTCCAGCAATACTTTCCTCGCAGTGGCAGCACGTGGATGCTGCTTTCTGGATGATCACCATCTCCTTTGTCCTTCCCTTCTAACAGCACCTGTGCGAGTTGTACCTACATGAGATAGATATTGCTCCTCTGGATGAGCAATACTGTGGGGCAAAGGAATCAAAATGAGCAGATTCTGCCTGTAGCTGGTTTTACAGGGCTTGGTGCATTGGGAGAGCTGACGTGGGCAGGCTCCATTGGTGCTGAGGCCAGGCAGGTCCCTGCCGTGCAGGTGGAAGGGCAGGGGGGTAGCAGCTTAGAGCCCCTTTCTGCAAAATGGGCTAAACCAAACTATGTACAAAAAGTTAACAAACTTGAATTACACATTAAGAACTCCCATTTCCTCATTATTATCCCTAAATAAATACCACTGAGACTGGCTTTTAACGATCATTTTGAAGGACTTAGCATTGCTGCTGTCTGAGCTGCTAATAAGTTGTAAGTAATTTGTCTTGCAAAGAAAAAAATTTTGTAAAAAAAAAAAGTTAGCACACGAGCAGCACTGTGAAAAACGTATTACTCCACCTCTTTGAACTCAGTCTTACTGCTACCGAGGTCAAGGGAGGAAATCCCACCCTCTTCCCCTGCAGCAGGCTCTACTTCAATATTTACCTTCTTCTGAGATGGCAGACCACGTTATTTCCATCACTTGTGCCGCGGTGGTTTTGTCTCTAGTCTGAGCCTCGCTATGTTTGGGGTCGGTGTTTTAATACATTCTTTGCGTACTCCCGCGCGTACCTGAGGGTGTTGTTACAACCGCAGACGGCCCCACACGCCCGGCCTGGCCCTATGCGCCGCTGGTGAAGCTCGAAGCCCGTTTCTGTAGCCCGGGGCGCGCAGCACGAGCCAGCGTTCCCGCGGCCGGGGCGGCGCCCGCGCCCTCGCTCCCCTCAGCCCGCCCGGGCCGCAGCACTGCGGGCGCCATGTTCCGGCATTCCGCAAGCGGGTGCTGCCATCTAGCGCCACGGCCGGGGCTGCGCCCCGCGGGCACTGCCGCTCCGCAGGCGACGGCGGTAAATCGCCGCCAAACCTGGGAGCGAGCGGGGATATTTTGGGACCAGCGTGGCCCTCCCTGCCGATGCCCGATCGTCCATAGATACAGCCCGGGGAGGGGAGGGGGCGGCCGCAGCTGAGGGCTGGCGGGCTCTGGGGCCGCTCTGCCCCGCGCGCGCGTCCCTTAACGCCACCCCGGCCCTCATGGTGGCCGGGGTCCCTCCGCCGCCCGCGCCCTGAAACCTCTCCCCCGAGTCGCTTGCGACCGGGGGAATCGGCGTTTCGTCCGCCGCCTCAGCCGTGCGGCAGCAGCGTGGCTCTGCCCCGGGAAGGGCCCGCCGGGGGCTGCGTCGGCGACGAGCTGTCACTCGTCACGGGGCTCCCGGCAGACCCCCGGGAAGGGCCTGTCCCCCGTGCGGGGGACGGAGCCTCAAGGTCCGGTTCATTACATTCGCATTTTGGTAGCGCGGTCTTGGTGTAGTTGTGCATTGGGTTTTCATATCGTGGGGTGCTTTTGGTCTTTAAAGCTCGAGTAGAATCAGTCTGGCACTCGGGTATTGTTAGTAACAACAGGGGGTTTAGAAAACCCGGCATAAGGAGGCACACTTTGAGTTTGCTGTTTAGGGCAGAGAAGTGGGATTTGGTTAAAATTCGATTTAGAAACTTTGCTGCTGTTTTTCCAAATCCTGAACGACGATGCTCCCAGTAATGACAACCATAAACTTAATGTGAGCAAACCAGAAAAAAGGAACCGTTTTCCCCTTAGTTAAAGTGAACAACATTCGTGGAGATAACTGTGAAAACTAAATAACTTCAGCATTAGTTTACTGTAACTTCAGAATATGATTCTTCAGAAGTAAGTACCTCATGCCAGTTTTCACACGTATGTAATTAACATCACACGTTCTATTGATGAAGCTGCAAGTACGTCTAACTTTGAGGTGCTAAATTTTAATCTGGCGCTAACACTTTTGTGTGGCTAAGGGCCCTCTGATCACCATGGACAGGTTTTTTTAGAAAAAACCAAACGAAAAACAACCCAGCATTTTCTCAGATCTGTGCAGCAGCAATCTTCTCTAATATCCTGTTCCGGATCTCCAATGAGAACAGAGAGTTTTGCCCTTGATATTTAAAGCAAAAAAACATTCTTTCCATCATAAATGCTGAAGTACATTTTCTCCCTTTTATAAAATTGGATTTTGAAGCTGGGAAGTATGTGACACTGACTACTTTGTAGCATGGCTTTTTGAGGGTTGAAAAACTGGTTTCAAGAGGCTCTTTTTACATATTCCTCTTTAAGTTTGAAATCTAGTGTGGGATGTTTTTGTGAAATACCGGGAACCATCCTCTGATCTCATCTTGATCTCTCCTCTTTTCAGCTTGCAAAATGGGGAGCGGATATACAAGAAACCAGTGGAAGGTCAAAGAGGAAGATTTTGGAGAGAAGCAGCATCTCCTGGGGTAAGTGAAGGGGCATTGCTGGGGGAAGGATGAAGTGAGTCAGCGTGACACATATGTGTCCACTTGGAAACCACAACAAGATCTTCCCACTGCACTGTGTGAGTCTTTTAAAAGCAAAATCCAGAGTCTGTCTCTCTATAAATCTTCCCTCCCTTTCCATTACTAGTTGGGTATTGTTGGCTCTAAGCCACCTGATTTTACTATGATTTATTAACTGCTATGCATTATATATGAGATTCAGGTTTACTGAAGAGTTACCCTTACGGTCAATGTTGCATACAAATCAGCTACTGTTAGAGAGGTTTATTGCATCTTTTTATGTGGCTAGGAGTTTTGTTAGGTAGTGTTAGAATTTGTCACTTGGAAAACAATACTAAAAAAAAAAAAAAATCCTTATCTGTATTTCAGGTGCTGCCTGTATTACTTGGAGTGCATCATATAGCCCTGTTTGGGTTATGATCACCCCTAAAAACCTGAGTACTTGGGGGGGGTAGAAGGAACAGACTGATTTTTCACAAAAGCATGTAAACATATAAAGTTAGATAAATTGGTACCAAAAAAGAAACATGTGAATGCGTGACGTAGGCGATAAAATGTTCTTTTGTGTGGAAATAGGACTTGCAAAACTATCGGTGATTTAAATGATAATGTGGCATATTTGAGACATGCTGCAGCCTGAAGGAGTTAGCTGTTATGCATCGCTTACTGCTCTTCTTTCTCATTACTTGGTGGAAGCTTTGCAGGAGAGTTTGGTCTTTGGTCATACCCTTGTCTGTGATTATTCCAGTGATGACTAGTGTCTCTGTTTCAACACTGAGTATTGTTTTATGGCATCTTTGCTCTTTATTTTCTACATGCAGTTTAGATGTGCTCTAAGGATGAGTAAATAAATATAGAAGGAGAAAAAAAAAGAGGAAAACATTGATTTCAGGCTCACTATAAAATAATTTTAAAATGTGACCATTTTTAAACAGTTTGGGAATTTCATGCGGCGGTGGGGGGGGGGCAGGAAGAAGAAAGAGGTTATGCCTTTTTTAATAAAATAATACAGCAAGTTGCAGAAGCAGAAATGACCATAGGGATGTCAAAAGGACGCGGGGAGGATAAAAGGTAGAATACAGGGTTTCACCGTGTCTGAAATGTTGCTGTTACATTCAAACCACAAGCATTGCAATCTCTTTCGGACTGACATGTGTTATGAAGTGTTTGTGAAGAAAGGCGTTATTGTTAAGTGAAAGCATTATGTACTAAACTGGAGTTAAGCAAATATTTCTGATTTTGTTTCCTTGTGAAAGATTCCCAACCAACTACAGAAATGTTTATAGACATTATCCTTTTATATGTTTTCCTTATGTTGCATTCCATTAATTTATTTAGAAATAGAAAAAAAGGCAAGATTCGGTGACTTGAATTAACTTTTTACCAAATTATACTGCAAATTTAGACACTGTTCCTAGAAGGCAGTTTATAGAGAGCCATGTTACAAGAATACAAAAGACAGGAAAATTATTCTTGTTTCTCAGGATATGAATTTAACATTGTTTCATGTGTTCCAGATACGGATAGCCTGAAAGCTTCAGGCAACATAAAACTGACTCTCCTATCGCTATTTACTCAGGGTTATACTGTTTCATTTTGTTTTGTTCTTTTTTCATGGAAGAACGAAACAACCTCTTGGAAAACTTTCGTGGGGGCTCTGCAGTGTTGTCCCATTAAAGATGTTTAACCAGATGGAGAACACCCATAAAATATTTTGGATTACCTTTTCAGACTTGTTTTGAGTTGTTTTATTTAGGGTGTTTATAAATAATACAAGCTTCTACATTTGAAGTTATTTGAAGATGATTCACTGACAGAATGCTGAATCTTCAGAAGCATAGTTTATTTTCTACACAGATGAAATGAAGATATTAAAAGAAGAAGAAAAGAGAGATTATTTTAGTTTGTCTAAATGCAGAGCTAACATTGAAACTCATTGTCTTTCTCTCTCATTGACACTTGGAACTGGCCCAAAGTCCTCCATTCTTGGCAAAGCAGAACACTTTTCTACAGAAAACAACCCTAATTAGACTGAGTGCTACCTGTGGCAAGGACATTTAGAAATTCACAGAGTGCAAGCAAACAAAACAAAGCATTGGTTTTCAGCTTTCAGATCTGTTCTTGATAACTGTGCTGCATAGGTTTTTTTCTGATGGGTTTTTTTGTGGGGATTATTTGAGAACTGTGGTCTTACAAGAAGCAGCCAAAAATGAGGCAATGTTTAATGGCAGCAAATATCCCCATTGTATGTCACTGTTTCTGTTTCTTTTCCTTGTGTTCTGTAAATTAATATACCCTGAGGGAAAACTGGTGAAGAGAAATCAGATAAATAAAAATGAAACATTTAGCAGATGACTAGGAGGACATTATTAGCTACTGGAATGATATGGCTTGATGGAATCATAGCACTGAGGCAATGTTTTGACTGACTTTTTCAGTTTCCTGTGTGAGTGACGAAGCAAAAATTTCATGGCTTCTTACACTGGCATTTCAAATGCTCCTTGTCAAAGTTAGTGAAAACATAGCGTTCTCTTGCAGCCTTGCCATTTGAGTATAAAACGCAAAGCAACTCACCAGTTCATATCTAATCTTCTTGAAATCCTCATCAAGTCATTTGTATGTTTTTCTACTTTATCTGTGCCAAAGAGTAGAAAATGATCCCTACCAAAATATACTAAAAAAGAACATTTTGAGGACAGCTCTATCATTATGAGAAACCTACTTACTGTGCTGTGAGGATTGAAATGTAGATCTGTATTTCTTGAATGCATTATACAGTTATTAGTGGGCTATTGACTGAACAGGGCAAAAAAAGGAGTGGGTAAATATTGCGATATTGATATGTATCTGATTATATTTCGGTATACAGTTTTCAGCTCAGAACACAATTGTGAAGTGTTCCAAGATAATTTGAAGACGTGGTGCTTTTTTAAGGCAAAGATATTGGCATCTGATACGGTGATCTTGTGCCATGTTGTCATGAGAGAGGTTACTATGTAGCAACAGTTCAATATCATCCTTTGGACTTTTCTGATAGACCACTTAACTATCTCAGCTTTTCCAGTGATCATCTCATTTATCTAGGATTATTGCAGTGAATTTACTGTTTGGTTTTCTTCCAGAACTGAAATGTCAAGTCCGGTGTCATGTATGCAGTAGCTTTGTGCTGTGAGAGCTCAACAGATCCACCAAAAGCTGCTAGTAGTTGATCTTTGGATAGAGCTAGAAATAAATAAATCCTCTTTAGCAGATCAATATTCATCCCATTTAATGCTTGATGTGAAACTTGTGGATTTGAAGTAGTAATGCTGATGTACAGCTAATCGTTGAAATGGGCATTAGGGCTTTTATAGCATGGCAACATATTGTCAGACAGGAAGGAGGAAAGTGTTGAGTGCATCCTAAGGGGGGAAAAAACTCTGTAACAATATGTAATTTAATGCACTTTTGTAATCCACAGTGTTCTACAGTGCAATAATTTGTTAGGTTACAGACTGTTACTGTACATCCAGTGTTTATTCCAGGGCTTTACTTAGTAAAGCAGATGATTCCCCCTTCACTGGGTCTTTCAGAATCTAAATATAGTCACCCAGTCAGATTTCAAGACATAGTTTTCCTCTTTAGTACTCTTCTCTCAACTAGTCATTTATCCAACTATACAGCAAGTACATGGAATGTGTGCTTCCCATGTTACAGAATATACATATGTATCTAGTACTGAACATGTGTGTACATTTGTGTAGGTATGTATTACCTGCTTATTAAACTTCTGTCTAGAATTTGTATGGTACGTATTTCAGAGAAACAGAAGGAGAATTTCCAGAGAAAGGATAAAATAACAGTTTAAAAGTTCTGGGATGGTTTAAGAGCACATTTGAAAAAGTTTTGTGGATTTTTTTTTTTTTTTAGATGTGATTTAAGTTTAGTCTGCTGTAGTAATTAAATACTTCGGGCCATTATATTCTTTCTTGAAATGAATAGATAAAAGTCTTGTTAAGTGAATAATTATACTAGACCAGGTAAAGATAGTATTGGCAAATGTGAAGAAAGTTGAATTTTCTTCTGTGCCAAAACTATGCTCTGATCTTTTATTGTCTTAGTGTCACTGTAAATAGCTTTGTAATATTTTGCCACAGTATGCTCTGGCTTTCAGGTTCAGCTGCAGATTTTCCAGATACTGTGCTGGCCAGCATATACCTTGGTGGACTGTTACTGTAAGATGACGCAAGCAAAATGAGCCTATCTGGCAGACCTCAGTCCTTTGATGATTGTGGGAAATATCCCATTTCTTTTTCATCAGACAGAAAGACTTCTGCAAAACTGAGAAGTCTCATTACCTTTAAAGGTGAAGCAAAAAATGCTGTTGTTTCATACTCCACTCATATAAGATACACTGTTATAAAACACACGTTTATTAGTACTAGGCTACATGACAGAATACATCGGTACCATACTCTTTTGCTATCATCACTACCTGTTTTGCTAAGGAGTACTTTAATCTTAAAACTACAAGAAACATATAGAGAAATACCTGCTTATGCAATGTCTAATGAACTTCTACCCCTCTGAAGACAAGATACGGGGCAGAAGAGCTGTTACCTTCCTTTATAATAGCAACTCTATATTCCTCTTAGTCTTTCCTGCACGACTTCAGTTTGTAGTGGGTCCAAGTTTTTGCAAAAAAGGATGTGGAAGAGGAGGGGGAGGATTAGCTTTATCTACAAACCAGTAAATCACTGGGAAGGAAAGAAATGTCTAGTTGTATTTCATGCCATGGAAGGGAGATGGTTTGGAGGGCATAGGTAGTGACAGAGTGGGAACTTTCTGGATTGCTGTATCCTGTGTCAGTGAGGGTTAAATAGTCTGGTTAAGCACTCTTCTTCTAATCCTGATTCAGTGTCCATGATAAAAAGTGGAGTGGGCAATAGGCGTTTCCTCTGTTGCGAGGAAGGAATGCTGATCAGATTTTCTCATATTCACCAGCCTCTTTTTTCTGCTACCTTCTTACATTACCTGCAGCAATATTATGTGTTCCCTGTTCTTAAGAAAATGTAATCAAAAGTAAAGCCATTCTATTTATAAACACTTTGGTAAGCTTAAAACCACTTCTGAACATGGTAAGGATAACTGTTTCCTTCCTATAATAATAATAATTAAAAAAAGGCCAAGAAAACTTACGTCTTATTTTTCCAAAGAACAATGAAAGAAGAACGATACTGCCGTGGGAGATAAATAGAATGTTCTGGGCTTCAAATGCCCCATTTAGGAAGCCAAAGCATGTCTTGGCATACTATTTAAAAAAGAAATCGAAAACCAACCAACCCAAAAAATCCCCCAAATAAACAAAAAATACCCCACTTTTGTTGTTGACACACCATATATTGATATATAGGAAGCATGTACGATTTATTACCAGTTCTTTATGGAAATGTATGGTCTAGTCAATGCCCTGCTGTCATGTTCTCTTTCTGAGGAGAGAGGGAGAGAAGAGCAGGATAGTAATAGGGATTCTGTTATAAAAGCTTATGTCCCATGGACGTTAATGACTTCAGTGGCTCTGTGGTGCTTCCTGCATTGCTTTTGTTAGGAATGGGGAGTTCGCCATGTTGTTGCAAGGGTTATCAGATCAGGGTGCATGAGTAGATCATCAGTACAGAGGAAGAGAGAGATCTGCTGGCCGCTCCATCATAAGAGGGTGCTTTGCGGGAGCGCTCATGAAGTGATATGCATTTGATCACGCCTATGTAAGGCCTACTTACCGAAACACAGCATGTGACCTATAGAGGTAATGGTCTGCTGAACACTTTGAAGACTTTGCATTTATCAGTTGTAACAGAATGAAGGTAAAATAGGGTACGAGAGAGGTACGGGTTCACGCATCCTTCCTTACACTGCTGCCCATGTGTACAGATGATGAGTCCTCTGAAACAGCTGAAATTGGCAAACATGAAGTTTTCCATTGTGCATGGTCAGTCTGGTTCTAGACTCTAATCTGTTCTTAATTAAATGTGTTCTTACTGAATGCATTACTCGAATCTGTTAGTCACTACTGTATTTAAATAGATATTTATGTAGTAACTTTCTGATTATTTTATCTGAGAAATAAAAAATAGTTCTGTTGTTTATTTTATGGATTTCTAAAGCGACTCTTGCTCACAAGGAAAAATAACCAAACCCCCAACCTTGCTTCAGTGAAGTTGTTTTAGCTCTGATGATACAAACCCTTCGGTTTCTTCCCAATGCTGTAAAGAAGTTGGGGTTTCCCACTATTAAAGGCTCAAACCTGATCCCAGAAAAGACCCTTATACTGTATGCGCTGTATGGTGAAGACAAGGAATAACTAGGATTCTGCACTGTTGCGGATTATTTTTAAAGAAGGTTTCTTTGAAGTTCAACCTGCATAGCAAATATTTTGGTATTTTTTTTAAAAGGCTCTTTGCTGAATTTTGGGGGGTGGGCGTGGGTGTTATTCTGCTTTCAGAGCGAATGGGCGGGTTCAGGCAGGAAGTGCAGCCTGAAAGGCTAGGCCAAATCCAGAGGGATTAGTTACACCAAAAGGCTGCTCTGTGATCCTGAGTTACCTTCTTAGTAGTATGGCAGAAAAAGAAAACACATACATTCTTGTATGTGTCCAGATCTTTACGCAAAGCAAATCCAGCAGGCAGATGGAAAATTAAATCACCCTGATAAGGCATTTAGGAACATTCTTGTCAATATAAATGCTGATGATGTAGTCCTTTTCTTTTGGGTTTTAAAAAGCAGGTGATTTTTGTGAAACAAAGTCAAAGTTTCTATAAACCATAGCTTCCAGTGACACCAGGGCAATTTTCTTTCTAATGTGGCTTTTGGAAAAGCTTTATGCTTAAAGGGGAAATTAATTCTTCTTGCTTAAGGTAGAAGTTGAAGGGTGAGTCTTCACTTGCTTTGAAGGTGTGTTAAAAATGGATAGAATGTATTTCTCCCCAGCCCCTTTTTTCTTTCCCTTCTGCTTCATTTTACCTAGTGGCCAGTGAAAGAAATTTGTTGAAATTACAAAGACCTTAAACTTTTTTATCTAGTTACTTCAGTGAAAAAAGGAAGTCCTACCCTCTTTTTATGTTAACTCTGTTTTTTTTTTTTTTTTTTTGCAGTATTTTTGTATCTGCTTATCATGGAGGTAGAGTAGTCTTTGGAGTTAAATTTAGATAAATCCCTATGTGGACTAAAGATTTATAAAGATTCTAGATTGATATTTTTGCATGCAAATGTTTCCCACTCAATTTATCTGAAAGTTTAGAACAGAACAGCAAGGAAAGACAAAAAGTTCCAGAAAGCTGCTTTAGGTGATTGCCTAAACACCTTTAAACAGAAATAAGGAGAAGGCTTTGGTTATTTTAGGGGGGTGGAGAGTGTGGCTGCTGATGTGGTGGTGTTGTTTTTTCCATTACTAAAAAATAGATGAGAGTTTATTTGTTACGTTCTTTCAGTGTGAGATGTAGTGTGGAAGTGCGGACTGAACACCCAGGGAGGTTTCACAATTCACTGATCATAAAAACTTTTTTTAAAGTTTCTTGCATCAAGCTGCCCAAGTGTCATTCCTAGTAAAAACCTGTAAGAATAAGACATAGTTTAAAACCACTGGCTCATGTAGACTATCAGCTAACTGCCATTTTTGCTGAACATCTCCTTCTAGGCTCTTTTAGTATAGCCAAGTTATTTTATTTAATTTTTCACAGTCCTAAGAAGACCTCTGCTATGTGAATGCTTGTATTTAAATACTGTATCTTTGTTTCAAATAATTATGTCATATTAAGAGATTGATAGTGAGACCAACAGAGTTGGCCCGGAGGAGCAGAAAATAGAAATTGTGATATGCTGGAAGCATGTCAGAAGCCTTTCTCCCCTCTTCCTCATCCGCAAAAGGTAAATGGCAACGGAGGTTTTTTCCCCTTTTCTCGTTCGGAAAACAAAAAGAACAGCAGAGGGAGCCCCTGCACGGCTTAAATCGTAAATCTGCAGAAAACGGAGCAAGTGCCTGCACAGGGTGACAAATCTTTGCCGCCCTCTTTTGAGCCTTTCCAGTAAAGCAGCAGCTGCTGAAGGCACCTTTGGGAGTGGCCGTCTCCAAACCGCCTCCCTTCCTTCCCCGCACAACAGAGGCTTCGGGGCGGGTGCTGCTGCTGCTGGCAGCAGGCAGTGACACCCAGCAGTACGAGCGTGGTTTGGGGCTCGATGATACCTGCAAAATGCTCTTGTGGATCACTAGGCTATTTGTTTAATTCATCTTAGATTTGAACGTGTGGTATACTAGGTAAGCATTTATCACACACACATATATATTTATATATATAACATGCTCAGAAAATATTTACGTTATGTATCTCACTGTATAGAAACCTGTCTGTTAGTCATCTGTCTTCTGTCAGCTTCATGTGCAGTCACTGTATATTTTCCTTCTCTGTTATGTGGCACTGTATTCTCATAAGCAGCTTAAACCCAAATATGCTGTTTGCCTCACCTTGGGATGATTTTTGTGACCGTCTGATTGAACATGACAGATAGTACTAATGCAAACCCAAGAAGCAGATGTGGAACCAAAACATCCCAAAGTTTCCATCTTTGAATACGTGCTGTGGAACAGCATTGATTTTTTTTTTTTTTTTTTTTTTTAATTCTAGTTCATAGAAAACATAGTGTGCTGTTCAAGAGACTACAATACATTTTAGTTAGAGCTGGTTAATTACTTGTTGACAAAGCTTTTCTATTGCAGAATAACTCATCAATCTGTATACTCTGATCTGAAAATATTTGTTTTGAGAAGGGTCATAATGGCCTTCTGGTCAGAGTTAGACACCTCAGAACATAAAGTTACCTAGAGAGGTTTCCATTTGTCTGTAAGGGAAACAAAATCCAAATGTGCCAACAAATACCACTGGACTATTAGTTTGGTCTTTATTCTTCCCCCCTCCCTCAAATGTTTGAAAGGACTTAACTTCATCTTTCTGTGGTTTGGGGAAATGGTTAAAGTATGAAAATTTGTAAGATGGGAAAACTACTGCTTCTCCCAATGAATACATAATGATAATGAAAAATCATACACAACCAGCCCATCCTTACTGCCTCTTTGTTAATCAGAGGGAAAAACACGGGGGTGTCTCCATGGTCGTGAAAGAGTTAGGATCTAGAGTACGCTGCGATTCCTACACTTGTACCGGCGTTTAGTACCTGTTTGGACAGAAACGTGGGAGAGTGTTTTGTGTGCACAGGTGAGCAGAGGACTATGTCTGTGCAGATCAGCCTCCAGGCTGTTCCCTGTAGGCAGGTGCATTCCTCCACGGAGCTCCACAAGCATTGCTACATCTTTCTGTTTAACAATTTTCATTGCTGTGTGAGCACGGGATTTGCCAGGATCAGAGGTTACTAGCACGCTGCCTTTACTGCTATTTCACTGTGGCCTGACTTGAGTGAGCCAGTCTTGAAATCTGTCTTTTATTTTTCTTTTGTGTTATTGTTGGTGGGAGATTTATTTCTATCCTGTTCTTGCTCTTGTTGTTTTATATAGGCTCTTGTTAGTCTTTTGTGTTTTTCATTTCCAGCCTCAGGTCAATTTAAGCCTTGTGGTTCCAAATCCTCCTTGCTTCAAATGTAAGAGTGCTCACCTCTACGTCTATCCTGAAATGGTAATTACATCAGACAAATTGTGTAATAATGTAACCAGCATTGGTTGGAGACAGGTCTGCTCACTGTCCTTATTATCAGCTTAGTTTGGTGTTTTTCTAACTGCCTCTAATATTTTTCCCTTTGATGGATTTAGTTTTGCCCAGAATTGTCTGCTAGGCTTTTCCATCAGTCCTTTGTCTGGTTTTCTTTCTGAATTTGCATGTCTTCTGATTTGTGTAAGGCATCTAATTCCATTAATCTTGGTATCTTATCTTTGTATCCAATCTTCATATCTCGTAATTTGTACTTTTTATTGAATAATACAAATTATCTAAGGGATGCTGTACATTGTTGCCTGAATGATGCATTGAGAGCTGATTCCCTGACTGAAGCTCATGGTCCATTTTGGAGTCATATTTAATGTAAGGACCTGTATCTTCAGCAGGTTTTCAAGTTAACCTATCTCAACTTATCCAATTCTAGTTCAGGTCGCAGATACGCTACAGCCATGCCAAATTTTCACCCAACCTTTCCTTCTTCATTGGAAGCATCATTAGCTGGGAGCAAACCCATACAGAGTCGGTGTTGCGTTGGTTTTGCACAGGTGTAAGATGATAGGGATATGTGCATGTGCTAGCTTTTGGGATATGAAGCCAGTGGAGCTGTTCATATGTTTAACTTTAGACTTGTTTGAAAGATCAGAACCCTGGTGGCCCATTCTGTTCCTGATGAACAAGCAGAAATAAAATCCAGCCTCCACAGCAGAGCTGCAGGACTAGTCAGAAGAATAAGAAATAAATGCTTTTTTTTTTTCCATTTAGGCTTTTTTTTGCTTGGAGTGAGTTAAAAAAAAAAAATGTACTTTTTGTGCAGACCAGATTTATGAGTAGGATTAAATATTAAGTTAATTTACACAATAATTGTAGACTTATCAGTAGAAATTATTTAGTAAGTTCCAAGTCCTGAGAGAAACTTCTGAACCATCTGGTGTAGTTTCTGCAGCTTTGCCAATAAACTCATTTCTGTCTTTGGAACCACTGTGGAAACTAAGGAAAAAAGCCTAGGAATACATCTAATACATTTTGATCTTTCATAAGAGAGAAGTAAAGGAAGTTTGTTTGCGGAAGCGTGTTTCCTTAAATTAATTCTTATTTGTTTGGTAAATTTCGACTATGCTCTAGATGCACTTCAGTAGTGCCGAAAGCCCTTTATCTCCTGGTGTCATTTGTTTGTAATATCCAATTCAATTTGTGTGTGAATGTGCCGCCCATCAGTAATTCATTCATGCTATGAAGTTGCTTGTAAAACGCTTCTGGTCTATCACAGAATGTGCATGTGTCTGTGGAGATCTCCTGCTAAGGGATGCACCTGTTCAAAAAGTTACTTGCAAAGCTTGTCTATTTAGCAGCAGCAGCATAGCTTTTCATAAAGGCGCATTCGGACTTCGGGATATCAGTTATGCAGGTTTGCAAGAGAAGCATATCAACTTAATATGTCATCACTTTAATAAGTGAGGTTTTTCCTTTTCAGATTTCCTAAAAAAACTTTTATTTTTCCTGCTAGAAAAATGTGAGATGCAAGATTTTTCTACCCCAATTTAAATAGTGTTGGACAAGGTATACTAACTCTCAGTTGAAAAAAAATAATTACTATTTGTCATTCTTCCTTAAACTATCAGAAATTGCTACACTCGAAATGCACAAAAGTCTTTGCTATTTGATGACAGAATGGTCCAGCAGAATGCACAATGTTCCATAAAACATGTACAATGTTAAAATTAACATTTTGCTAATCACTTGCCATATAGAGAATGTTTTGATGATGGTTCAATAATTATAACTCATGATGTTATATGACCTTCATTTACTTAACTGGAAGCATTAAAGTTTGCACATCTCTCTCATCTGCCCATAAAGCGTAAGTGTACAAAATGCCAACATCCTAGCTCAAGGGTAATCTAGAAAAGTATTGTTCCAGCTACTGACCTGTTAGAGTACGTGTATCATTCCATGTCTTGTCTTGCTGTCTTTGTATTAATACGTTTATAAATTATGTGCAATGTATATGTATTCATAGTTATCCCTTGAGGATCACAAAACAATTACTTGTATTGATATACCTGACATATATGCACTGGGAATATGGGAAGTACTTTTGTTCTATGCTG
Organism: Bucorvus abyssinicus; assembly: GCA_009769605.1. Classification (NCBI taxonomy): domain Eukaryota; kingdom Metazoa; phylum Chordata; class Aves; order Bucerotiformes; family Bucorvidae; genus Bucorvus; species Bucorvus abyssinicus. The sequence continues at coordinate 58,377,468 of CM020026.1, forward strand.
CACGCTGCAAGGTTTTTCAAGCATTGTAGCCGGGGAAAATGTGACTTCCCTTAATGTGTTTTCCTCTATGAAGAATGAGTGTGTGGAGCTCCATGTTTCTCCCAGTACGTTCCACAATCAAAATACCAAGCTCATGAGTAAACTAGTATTTTGTTGTTGTTGTTGTTGTTGTTGTTAAGGAGTTTGGCACTCAGCCTGCTTTTCTGTCCTATATTATCACTAATAGTAATGATTCAGCAAGGCAAATTGTCTTTGGTTGAATCCATGCCACCTTCTTTTTTTTCTGCATCCCACCCTATCAGGGTCCATTTTTCTGCTACAGTGGATGGCAGAGGAGATATGAAATAGTCCAAGTAAAATCATGAGTGTCTCAATACCCATCTCCTCTATCATTTTCAGGAAATACTAAGTGATAAATCAGAGGAACTCCTGGAGCAACAATTCTGATTGTAGTGTGACACAAGAAATCCATGTAAGGCTGTTCTAATACATAATTACCCACCTTTTCTCCATCTCTGCCCTGATCCCAGAAACACGAAAATTGAAAGCCAAGCCTATTTCCTTGAATTTGTCTCATGTAGCGGGACTGGGCAGACTGTTGCAGTGGAGGGCAAAATAGCCCCATGAGCTGGTTTCATGGGGCTCAAACCCAGCAAAATTCTGAATAGGTGATTTTGTCCTAGGAGAGCATGTAAAAATGCTTTGGCACTCCCAAATAAAATCCAAAGGGTATTCCAAAGTACTGCCATTTGGGTTGGGTGTATTTCATATGCTGTACTACCTTTTCCTAGAAACAAAAATCCCATTTACTGTTGTTTTTTTTTTACTAGCTTAGCTTCACTATGGAAAACATTCAGTTTAATGAAACACTGATTATAATTTATTGAGGTGACTGAGATTATCAGCTGAACTACTCCTAAAAAATGAACAATAGTGCTCAATCATTTAAGCTGAAACCTTTGCAATATTACACTTGTGACTGGAAGTCCAATGTCATGTATTGAGTGAAAATTTTGATTTCCACATCTTATCTGCTGCATCAGGAGATAAAATAGTCTGAATCTTAGGTGTGAAAAGATGAAGCTTAAGGAAAAAAGCAGAACAGTAGAGTGGGGTAGAGGTTCATTTTGCGTTAAATCCAGTTGGCAACTGGCCACAACTTGTGTTCTCCAGGGCTCATTATTGAGCCCAGTTATGTTTAATATCTTTGTCAACAATCTGGACGGGGGGATCAAATGCAGCCTCAATAATTTTGTGGATGACCCCAAGCGGGTGGGAGTGTTGATCTGCTTGAGGGTAGGAAGCCTCTACAGAGGGATCTGGACAGGCTGGATCGATGGGCTGAGGGCATTGTTACGAGGTTCAACAAGGCCAAGCACCAGGTGCTGCACTTGGGTCACAGCAACCCTCTGCAACACTACAGGCTTGGGGAAGAGTGTCTGGAAAGCTGCCCAGCAGAAAAGGACCTGGGGCTGTTGGTCGACAGCTGGCTGAGTATGAGCCAGCAGTGTGCCCAGGTGGCCAAGACGGCCAACAGCATCCTGGCTTGTATCAGAAATAGGGTGGCCAGCAGGAGTAGGGAAGTGCTTGTCCCCCTGTACTCAGCACTGGTGAGGTTACACCTCGAATCCTGTGACCAGTTTTGGGCCCCTCACTTCAAGAAGGACGTTGAGGTGCAGGAGCGTGTTCTGAGAAGTGCAGCAAAGCTGGTAAAGGGTCTAGAGAGCAAGTCCTATGAGGAGTGGCTGAGGGAACTGGGGTTGTTTAGCCTGGAGAAACGGAGGCTTGGGGGAGACCTTCTTGCTCTTTACAACTCCCTGAAAGGAGGTTGTAGCGAGGTGAGAGTCAGTCTCTTCTCCCAAGTAACAAGCAATAGAACAAGAGGAAATGGCCTCAAGTTGCACCAGGGGAGGTTTAGATTGCACATTAGGAAAAATTTCTTCACCAAAAGGGTTGTGAAGCATTGGAACAGGCTGCTCAGGGAAGTGGGTGAGTCACCATACCTGGAGGTGTTTAAAAGGTGGGTAGACATGGCACTTAGGGACATGGTTTAATGGTGGACTTGGCAGTGTTATATTAATGGTTGGACTTGATGATCTTAAGGGTCTTTTCCAACCTATATGATTCTATGATGTGTGGTAAAGAAGATACTGCTCTAAAATTTTTCTGACTCTTCTTGATCATGTGCACAGACCCATGATAAGCACTGAACATGCAGATGCATTTCTAAATAGATAATTATCACCCTGAAAAGATAAGTAAATTTAGGGTTTTTTTTACAACCAATTACGTAACTATTCTACTGCCACTGCACAATCTTTCTTCATATACCACTACAATATTAACACTGTCACACTATGTAATCAATAAGCTTAGAGTGAACTGTCTTCTCCAATATGCATTTTGTAAATCACTACTAATACTTTACATCAATGCTCACTCACACTGTTCATAATTTCCCACCTCCCACAATTTTAATCATTAAGAAGGACATGAAATTTAGACCACAATTCTAGATGCCTTCACACAGGAGTCTGTATTGTAGGGGTCACCTAGCTCATAATGACCCAGGAAAACACTGGATGATGAAAAAGGCACCAAGAAAATGCAGTTCTCATGGTGCATATGACACATATACAAGCCTATCCACAACTGACAGATTTTGCTCTATAAATGCGCTATGGGTGGCAGCGGCTGCAAATTAATAGCTGACTAGCACACATCTGGGCGTGGTTTGCTGCATTATAGTCCATTGTATTTGGTCTAGGTTGCAATGTCTTGCTAGTAGGGGTGTGTAGGGGTGTCCTCTGTGAGAAGAGGCTGGGGATGCCCCATGCTGGACACAGCCAGTTCCAGACAGCTCCAATGGACCCAACGCAGGCACAGCTGAGCCCCTCTGCCAAGTGGCACCTCTGAAAAAATGTATTTTAAATGTATTTAAGAAAGGGGAAAATACTGCACAGCAGAGTGAGGGAGGAAAAAAACCACCTGCAGATACCAAGGTGTTAGTGAAAGAGAAGGGTGGGGAGGTGCTCCAAGTACTGGAGAACAAATTCCCGTGCAGCCTATGAAGATGACCATGGTAAAGCAGGTATTTCCCTGCAGCCTGCTGAGAGCACCGTGTCAGAGCAGATACTCAATGCTGCAGGTCACAGAGGAACCCACCCTCCTCATCCCTTCATAAAGGGTTTCCCTCCTCTTCTTTCATAATAATTCCTTAAACTCTTTTTATTTGCACTGCAGCAGAACTAGATGGATTTGTGGCTGAGGAACTGTGAGTGCAGGAGCACTTTTATGGCTCAGATGCTGCTGGGGAGCTCCCCTGGTGAAAAGCCCCACATCAGGAAGCTCCACCTGTCAGTCCAGGACTCCTCATGATCTGTCCTGTGATAGCTCAGACATTAGAGGCGCAATTCACGCATTCTCTATCACCTGAAGCCATGCTCTGCAAAACAGATTTTAAAACCTTTTGTCTACCTGCTGCATTATGTCAGATGGGCTCTAAAAAATCAGAAAAAATTCTAGGCATGGCAAATCAGAAGGAAGCTATCTGAATTTTTGGAGTGGAAGAAAGCTGTAGTGTCACTCTGCTTTTATAAATGTGACAAAATTACATTGCATAGTTAGCCAGTGTACAGTTAAATGACAACTGCTGATACTAAAAGGTTGAGCTGGAACTTAAAGCAGGATGGGAAAGGATGTATCCATGCTTCAGGACTGGACTAATTTGGCAGTTGCATTTAAACTTGTGTAAAGCATTTGAGACCTGTTTTTAAGAGTGTGTTCGTGACGGAAAGGTGTGTGTGAAAATGAGGACTTACAAGTCCATCCATCACAAGTTTTGGACCACAATCTAAACTGAAAAAAGGCTAGCTGACAGCTGGGTATGAGGCATTGTAGAGATGCTCCGTTCCCAAACTGGAATGTCTTCTATCAATTTAATGCAATCTTTTTCCCCAGTACTTTGGACTTACCCCATTTTGTGTAGTTTGAGAAATTTTGCAAAACACATTTTGGACTACTAAAATGAGAAGAATTTAAAAACTCCAACCCTGAAATTAAATCTTCAAACCCTTAAATTAAAACTTTGTATGTGCCTAGTCTCTGTTTTCATAGTCTCTTCACAGACCATTTTAAATCTGAAGCAACTACACTGTATCCCTTTGGTGATGTCCTCTATAGCAATGTTCTTATCCTCTTCTCCAACCCTCAAAAAAAGAGGGAATTATACGCACACACACACACATATGTATATAAACACATATCTCAATAAGCATTTAAAGCTGTGACAAATTTATTCTTACTGTCAATTTAATACATCTGTTTTCCATTTGAATTTGATATACAGCCTGGTGTTTTCTATTAGATCATATAAACAAGTGTTTGATTTAAAACAGGATTATTTTTCTTCACTGAGATTGAGCGCAGCAATAAACATCACTCTTTCTGGGAATACAAATGAGGTGGTAATTCCATTAAGTACAGTGATTAAAATAAGAAAAAAATCATTAAAGAATAAAATAACCCCTTAACCTCAGGACAAAAATTGTTTTTGTGTGACTGACTTCTCCAATGGATTATACCAAAATGAGACATGCTTCGTTTTTCCAAGTGTGCATGCTTGGAAAGACTAGTCAATGTGCTGTAGTTAGTAAGTACTGGTGTGAATCCCAGAGCAAGAGCTAGGCAGGCACCTTACTAGTCTATAGGATGCAGTTCTCTTTCTGTTATAGGTGTTTTAATCAGTTCTTAGAAAGATGAGGGGGTGGAAGCACTCTTCCCTAAGCGCGTGTTGTTATTTTTGTAAAAGAGGACAACTGCAAGTCTGCAGATATAGTTTGGAAACAGAAACCTTAAAGGATTTGAGCGAGAGCATGTCATCTGACAGTGAAGGATTAGGGCCATAACCAAACTTTAATGGGAAAAAACCCCACCCACAAAGGAGTAGTTCTTAAAAGGGCATATGCTTAACTCAGAGAGGGGTATTTCATTGTCAGCGTCCCTTCAGAAGGCGGCAAACCAATGTAGATTCTGGCCAACAGACACTTTGTTATTCTGTCCAAGCAGCTGGCCCATGCAGGAGGAGGGGGCTGATAGTAGGTAGGTACTACCACAGCAGCCAGCACTGCAAAAGGGAGAAACAGCTAAGCGAACCAGATTTTGAAGTGTGAATTCTGGTCTAGCTCAACAAACTGCACCAAAGAAAACCATTTGGTCATGTGCATGGAAGGATTAAATCAGATAATTTCTGCTGATTTGCCTTAACTCATCATTGGACATTATTTTACAGTGATTGTGATGCCCTGCAGATCTACTTACAGAATCCTCACCGAGGTCAAGAAGGCATTAAGTACTTTTCCTCATCCTTTGCCACTATGTTTCCCCCCCACATCCAATAAAGGGTGGAGATTCTCCTTAGCCCTCCTTCTGTTGCTAATGTATTTATAGAAACTTTTTTTTTTATTGTCTTTTATGGCAGTAGCCAGATTAAGTTCTAGCTGAGCTTTGGCCCTTCTAATTTCCTCCCTGCATAACCTCATGAAATCTTTGTAGTTCTGTGTTGCCTACCCTTTCTTCTAAAGATCATAAACTCTCTTTTTACCTGAGCTCCAGCCAAAGCTCTCTTCTCCTTCAATGGCTCATCTTTGGGCAAATGGAGATAGCCTGCTCCTGTGTGTGCCTTCAAGATTTCCTTGTTGAAGAACATCCAGCCTTCCTTGACTCCTTTGTCCTTCAGGGCTGCCTCCCAATGGACTCTGTCAACCAGTTTCCTAAACAGGTCAAAGTCTGCCCTCCGGAAGTCCAAGGTAGCAGTTCCTCACTTCTTCAAAATCAAAATCTTTATCATTTCATGATCACTGTGGCCAAGATGGCCTCCAACCATCCCATCACCCACAAGTCCTTCTCTGTTCACAAAAAACAGGTCTAGCAGGGAGCCTTTCCTAGTTGGCTCCCCCTCCATCTGTGTCAGGAAGTTGCCTTCTGTACACTCCAGGAACCTTCTGGACTGTTTCCTCTCTGCTGTATTATATTTCCAGCAGACATCTGCTAAGTTGAAGTCCCCCTCAAGAACAAGTGGTAGTGATTGTCGGACTTCTTCCAGATGCTTATAGAATATTTCATCTGCATCTTCATCCTGGTTGGACGGTCTGTAACAGAGTCCCACCATGATCTCTGCCTTGTTGGCCTTCCCCCTGATTTTTACTCATAAACACTCAACCCTATTGTCACCATCATTAACTTCTAGATAATCAAAACACTCCCTAACATACAGGGCTAGTATGCAGAGCGCTTTTTTTTCTTTCTTTTTTTCTGGGCATGGCCTTGTGAAAAAGTAGTGACACGCTCTCCTTCTGAATGTAAGAGAGCATGATGCTGCCTCATCCCTGCACAAGCAGACCTGTCTCTAGCATCCTGTTTGTGGAGAGTGAGCGTTTTCCCCTTATTTCTTGACAGAATTCAGCTGAGATGCTAAGTGAGCACTTCACATTGAAGTAACCCTGAACACGCTGCGTGCATGTTTAGTAGCTATTAGTTCCAAAATGTGAATTAATAGTCCCAAGTCCAAAACAGCTGCATACTGCTGTCGTAATGTATCTCTTATAGAGAAATGAAGGTATGTAAAGTGATGTGCCCAAGGATGCAGACTGGGTCATGAAGGAAGTGCAGGAGACTGATTCCTGACCCCTCATGTTAAAACACAAGGAGCAGACAATGAATTACAAACACATGAGCAACTGCACAATATCCTTTTAGGTTGATATTTAAAATAAGAATGCAAAAGAAAAATTCCAGACATTTTTCCTGTCTGATGATTATATTCCTTCACTTCCTCCACATCCTAGCACTCTCTTCTTGTTGCTTTTGTTTCAGTACCCGCTATCTATTTCTCTAACCTGATCTTCTTTCTTGATTAGCTTTTTCTATCTTGTCTCTACTAGCTTCAGTAGTAGGATGTAGTCATCCTTTTACAGCTTTCCTTCATGATTCCAGTTATGCTGGGATGTCAGTGACCCTTCGGCATATTTAAAACCTTTATATCTGAGGACTGGGTAAACAAGGAGTGGGAAAGAGGGGAGGTGAGACAGTATCAGAAGGTTGAGGATCTGATCTAAAACAGCTAATAGGTTATTGTCACCTTTGACCTTGTTTCCCCGCCTATTTGTTCCACATTGTTCTGTTATTTTGAATTGAGATTATCCGTCTATATTTGCTCCAGGTTTTAGGCCTCTACCTCATTTAACAGTAAGTAATAAATGAGAGTAATTGCTCGTAAATAATGCCGATTGCTCATAGTGAAGATGTAGCGAGTACAAGCGGATGGATAAGGAACATGGAGTTTGTGCACCTCCCTTGTTTTGTAGCCTGGCTCCTAGCCACAGTTAGAAGCAGGCGGAAGAAGAAACTCTCAACACAAATCCAGATGTGCACAAACAGGACATTGGCCTCAAGTATGCATAATATGCATGCCCTTATTTACGGGCAGTTGACCACTCAGGCTTTCTATCTGTGACTTAAGCACTCATTAGTGCTGCTTCTGTAGAATTTGCAGGGAGCAAGCTTCTTCAAAGAAAAGAATTCTTATGTACAGGGGGAGGCATCCCCAGCAAACCAAACTACACCGAGAAATTTGAGCAAGTGAGAGAGGTCTTTCTGTAGCTGAACCAATGAAGATCAGCATGACTTAGTGTTGGAGCTGCTTTTTAAGATTTGCGTCTCACATGCTGTGTCAGTCCTGGTGTGTGTAGTGTCTAAAAAAAGAGCCTAAAAAGACCTTTTGAAGAAAGTCTGAAAAACAAAAGAGAAATTCTGTCTGCCAGTATATCAGCCTTATTATCTTTACAGACTAAATTATTATTTATAAGCAGTAGCATTAAACAAACGGGGTGGAAGTTGATAACCAAGATCAATAATATATTTCTGAAGTTGTAAATCTGGAAACCGTTGATCACATTACACTCCTGTGGCAAAAATCACTGAATGATTTCTATTAATGGCATCAGCCTGTGTAAAGGTCTGCCAGCTATTCACGTTGTACTCCTATACTGTCATAAAGGCCTTTGCCCTTCTATCAACAATACTGTTATCAGAGCATACTGTTCTCTTATTTATTGAACTGTACCAGTTGCAGTATTTGCTGTAGTTGTTAATTTTAATTTTTATTACTCATTTATCTACTATGTTAGAAAACAGAGGCAAGTTGCTACGCAGGAGGAGCTTCTGCACGAGTCATGTTCACACACACAACGCAAAAGGTGTAGAGGATGCAGTGTTGATTGTTACCCCCCTAGCCATACTATAATATTTTTTTTAAAAAGGAAAAAAAAGCCAAAACAAACAAATATTTTAATTATAAGTCTAGCTTTGAAAAATTGCTGAAGCAGTTATAAGAAGTTATAATATGTCGTGTTTAAATTTCCAGAATAGCAGAAATGTTCCTAAAATGTTCTTGATGATACAGTTTATATATTTTGACTTGGCATTTTTGAACAATTTTACAACCTATTTCTAGGATTTTTTTTCCCCTTCAATAACGTGCTATAGAGAAACTTGCAAAATAATCTCTTTGGAACTTTAACAGGTATTGCTAATTGTTGGACCAGCTCATGAATTTGGTGATATATGAATACAGAAGCCTTGAAATATTGACAGGATATAGCCTGATTTCTGTTTGCACCATAAAATTCAAACCACGGGAAAACTCTACAGGAAAGAAAATAAAGATGCATTTGTGTAATTTCTTTTTTCATATTTTTAACATGTTGACAGTATATGAGGGATTTCTGAATTACCATGTATATTGAATTTGCAGCTAGATAGTTACATCTGAGTTATCATCTGTATCTCTTGATGCATTTTTAATAATTGTTATTCAGCAAGGTAAAAATTGATAGTGTTCGTTCTCTTAAACTGAGGTTTGTACTTCATAGTAATCTTTTCATAATCTTTGAGTTGTGTCTATACATTTTGCTTCATCAGTCTTCAGTAAAATATGTTATTAATAAAATTAGTATGCTGCAGAGTGCTAGAGAATGTCTTGCTTTTAAAGATCAGAGATGATTCTTGTTCTGCTCCTCAAAGGCAACTTGAACAAGAGAGACAGAAAGATTAATCATAGTGTTTCCATTGTTAAACCTCACTTTTCAGATTGAGCTACTTTAGCACTAGAGTACTTAGCATTGCGTATTTTATATAAAAAAATTGTATTAATTCATATTTTAAGGAATAAACAGGATTTTAAAATAAAATAAAATAAAATTCTCCAGGATCTTCCATTGTTTTAAAAGCTAAGGGGCTCTGTAATCCTTTAAACCAGTAAATACTAACAAAGACACCATTGTCACTAAATCAAATTCATCTTTGCAGAAACAGCATGCTGCAGAGTTCCTCGCGAATGACGAATGCTGTTTAGTGAGCCATCCTCACCTCTGGCATAACTGCAGTGCCCTAGTATACCAACCAGTGATCAATTTGGCTAATATCTTGAAAACGATTAAATATTTGTGAAACAAATAATGAGTAGGACATCTCCCAGCTCCCTGGTTGAGAAGTTTTTCTTTATAATTTCTATAGACTGTTGCTTTGTTTAAGCATTTAAGGTTACATTAGGTGAATTCTTCGTACAATGGTGTATTTGGCAAAACTAGATGAGGAGTAATTAGTTAACGTTTGCAGAAGATTTTGAAAATGTGAGGTGCTATAGGGGCATAAATGAATGTACCCACTTTTGTCTGGTCTTGGAATAGGTGGTACCTGCAGAATGCTATTCTCATGCTTGGCAAACATTAACTTCCCATGGATCTTATCACAGGTAGATTCTGAGTTTTAAAGTGAATTGGTTGTGCTTTTAATCAGTGATGCATAACTATTCTGAAGCTATTTCTAAATGGTCTCAAAAAAAAAAAAGTTCAGATGAGTAGTTGGTTGGTAGCAAGCTACCCATGTGAAATTCATAAAAGGGATCAAACAGCCAGTGGAAATATGTTAGGGGTCCTGAAATAAAGATCTGGGAATCCACTGCATGTATTTGTAACAGGGAATTTGGCATTTTTCAGAGGACATACCGGTCTTCAGAAGTATCAGATTATTTATGAAGCTGATAAAATGCAATTTATGAGTTTTTGCACGCTGACTCACAAATGTTACCTCTTCCCTGCAGTGGAGGTTTCCCGCTGTTTCTTCCTCTGTACCAGGCATGTGAGATACAACCAGCTGAGGTGCTGGTAAGCTAGAAGTAGGTGGCAGAACTAATACCCAAGTGAGCTATAGAAAAGTTGTCAAAACAATCATCCCTAGTACTTTAAGTGAACTAGATTTAAACTGCACTTTCAAGGTGAAGGATCATTGTGCCCAACTCTATCTCTTGGAGACATTAGATCCCCCACGCTGTTCCCTTTTCCAAGATTTAGAATATACATTGATATTTTCGGCAGTACTCCCCTGTACAAGATAGTAACTCTTGACACGTAAACATTTCTAAAAAAGGCAGTTGATGGATTGCACAGTGGACATTTTCCCATCTTCCTTTCATGCTAGCTTCAATAATTCTATTGGCTTGTAATTCTTGAGGATGAGATATGAGACTTCAACTGATGACAGCAACAGACAAAAATTTAGAGGCAGCACAATTCCTTCAAACAGATGTTTCCCAGACAGACTGATAACACATCAACTTTCAAGTGACACGTCGTCTTAAAATCTAACTACAAGAAAAAAAGGTACAGTGTCATGCAGTGTCAGGTGTGAAATAAAACATGATTCATCTTTAGCGTTTGATTATTCTTAATTTACAGCCCGTGTTTTAACAAATGGTATTTTTTCCAACCTCTTTGGTTTGACAAAAGATATGGATGTCTCATCTGTCTTCCCTTTTTTCTTTTTTTGTTTGCTGATCCAACCATTTCCTGGTGACTAGGGATTTTCTTTCCTAAGATCTCTTGGCATCTAATGTTCTTTACTATTTTCTGCTTTCTTTAGAAGTAAATATTCCCTATTGTGCTTCAGCACAACTAAAATTTGCAAATCGGGCTATATTATGAATGAATGAGGTTCATTTTTATTTATAAGATTTTTTTTTTTTAAAACCACAAAACCAGTGTTAGCTGTATGGCACTTCACCTGCCTGTATTTCTCAGTAAGAAAAAACAAGTGTAAAGAGCTAAACTGGAAAAGTGTAACTTTTAACCACTTACAGATTTCTCAAGTCACGAAACTCTGATCCTATCTATAAATCCAATGTTTTGTTGCTGCATGCAACAAATATCCCATTAATGGTAAAAAAAACTGATTTAATGTTCCTTTCCCCTTCCCTTTCTCATTTCGTTCTGGAGTAAAGAAATCTGGAAGTACTTTATTGTACCTTTTTGTTCTCTATTGTATTGTTCCTTTCCCATCACCTGTAATGCAAACTCTTTTTGACTCACAAGTGTTTGTCTGTCAGGTCAGTGACAGAAATATGAACAATTGTGAGGACCAGTCAAATGATAAATGTTCAGTGGGGCGAATCACTTCCTGCAAACGTTAAACAAATTAAAGCCTTTTCTACAAGGGCTGAGGCTCCACTGTTCCCTAGACCTGATTCTCTGTTGTACTACATTTGCCTCCTCCTGTCACAGAAACTGCAAGCGAAGTTTCTTCCATCTGTATGCTACCTTCTATTTAAAGTAAAACAGAAACCTAGCCATAATGGGTTTGGTTTTTGGGTTTTTTTTTTAAATCTTACCTGCACAGTTTTACTAAAAGTTCCACATAAATTTCCCTGATATTTGTTGGGCTTACCTGGAGTACTTCAAGTTTCAGTTATAGAAGCTTGACCTATGTTCTACCCTTAAAAATTTTTGAGAGAGGTTTCTACAAATCTTGCTTGAAGGAGTTATGGAAAATTCTACAAATTATTGAATGAACATATTTTTAAGGCATTGTTTCTCCGTTTTAGATCTCTTTGAGATACAATTCATGCTGCTCTTGAATGGGAGATTGAGTAGAGAAGCTGATGTCAGGCATGAGCATTAGACCTACTTGATGTCCTATCCCAGGAGTGTAAGGAGGATGGAGCAACAAAAACAAAGTAGTAGTACTGCCAGTCCTTTTATTAGCGTTCTCATTTTTATAAATCAATTATCATAAAAAACCCAATTAGACACCAGTATAATTATTAACATAAAGCTAATCCCAACTTTGTGCCTTCCTGTAGTTTATGTTATTTTCTGTTCCAAAGTTTTAGAACATGTTGTACTGTTCTAGGTAAGCTTTGTTCTGCATTCAGGCTTCCCTGAGTACAAGTGCCTTGTTGCAATGGCTTTCTTCACCAAAGTTGTTTACTTATGTCTGCCTACATTGATTGCTATACTTGTATTTTTGTTGCCTTTAGATCGTCCGCTGCAATGTATTTATGCTAAATGTGATGTAAACCTTTTCCTATCCCACTTGGAGGATAACTGTTGATCTCAAATTTTCAGTGTCACTTTGGTAAAGGAAACATCTAACAAGACCATCTGACTTTCACAGTGCCACCACTTCCGTAAACTCTTTCCTATAATCATGACATAGCCACAGCGTATTTCTGCTTTTGTGGGATATAAACCTGCACAAATATTTGTTTGTTCCCGGTTAAAGCAAACCTTCGTTCAGCTCTACATCGGCAGTTTTAAAGAGAAGGTTGTTGATCAGAAAAAGTCTATGGATTTCTTTTTCTAATCTCTGGTTCTTTTCTGACAGTTAGGAGGATGAGTGTTTAGATTATTTCCAGAGAGGGGACAGCCGTCTCTGCTATGACTGGAAAATGTCAAGGGGTCATCTGAGGGTGCATCCACTGTTTAAACCTAGTCGAAATGTATTGGGAGTTTTTGGTTGGTTTTTAGTTTTGTTTTTCAAACTTCCTTTTCACCAAGCTTGTCACAACCTGTGAAAAATGAAGATGTTGCAGAATGGTTGAGAATGTTTATGATCCTTAGTACTAGACAAACAGGGAGATACTGCGCTTGAGTCACAAACTGAAATACCCCCAAGGCCAATAGGAAGCTTGTCCCAATTGAAATCACAAATTGTTTACTGGAAGAAAAAAAAAAAAGAAGAAACTTAATGAGAAGAAAAATTAGCATGAATCTTAAATTCTCTTTTTCAGCCCCCATTCTGGCTTTTTCTTGGTAAGGTTGTTGTATGTATTTCTGCATGTGGACCTCTAAGGGAAACTTAAATTAATTTGTTTTGCTGCGGCAACCGTGGCAGAGCCAATTAATTTTAAAGGAGAATTCAACCCCTTTTGCTGTGATTGCTATGGCAAAGTAACTCTTTTAAACAGTCATAGCTATATAATGAAACCTTAGTGCACTGACTCGCCCTGCTTTTGTAGCCTTACCCGCTTGATTTTACATAATGGTACTTCCATTTTTATAAGTGTACCCTTTAATCTGAAAGCACATAAAGAAATGCTTTTGAAAGGGGAAAAGAGCACAAAACTTTCTAGAGCAAAGGCAACAAGAGTGGTGAGACCCAATGGTTTAGAGCCAAGGATGACTGACATAAGGATATGAGATTTGGCGTATTCTCTACTTGCCTGTAGAAACAGAAACTTGCTGCTATGAGCTCATGTAGCTACACTGAATAGTATTCCATGGCATGCCTGGCCACTGTCTGATCTCATGCAGACAGAGAGCCTCTGGTGGTAGCAAGACCCCACATGAGCACTTACTCTTGAGAGTCTGAATTTTTGTGGGGGTGTGTATGAACTTCAGCATATGAAATGAGCAATGCCCATGGATAGCTGACTGTGCAGAGTCTGATGTCATGAACTGTGTATGAGTTGCACCCTATGCAACAATGAGTTGCACCTTTCCTTTCTGATTTTGTATCTGATGTAACAGCTGGCATCACTGATCAACTTCATTGATCACTAAAGGGGTGATCACAGTATGTAAGTGAAGAGATGTTGAGTAAAGAGCTACACAGTAGAGGTTTTGGGTTGTTTTTTCAAATGGTATTACTTATAAATTCCTCTTTTTCCTGGTATGCTCAGGAAGTTTCACGGTCCCCCAGTATAGTAAGAAAAGGTGGTGATTAAAACTGAAAGCCTGAATGAATAAGTATGCTGCTTCCTCTTCATTAAAGCCTTTTAATCAATAAAAATGCACAATCAAGGTTTGAATTTTCATAAAGACTGAAAAGCTAGTAGTGAATGCCATAGGATAGATACCCAAGAAGCAGATATTGGTGTAACTCCATTGATTTTTGTATTATAATATTGATTTCAATAGAGATAGTTTCATACTAGCTGGGAATTTATCACAAATCACTGTTACAAGAACCATGACATGTTTTAAGATGTGTAATAGATTACCTGCACAGTATACCTTGTTTGCAAAGTATCAAAAGGAAAAAAAAAAAACGTATTTTTGCTTGTACTTTGCACAGTCTTGCTGAAAGCTATGGGAATATAGGTCATGTACCAAAATGCTAACTATAGAAAATTCAGGTTTTCTTCCGGTTTGGTTTTACTTTTCAGCCAGCAGCGATTTGTCTAAATGAAAAGCTATGCAGGAGATTCCAGGAACCAAATTGCATGTCCCTGTTGGAAATTATGATCAAAACTGCTAGCTGTTAATAATGTGACTTGTATCTCAGTAGGATGCCCCAGGAAGTGGATTAGCATTGCTCTAAACATCATCAGGGATAAACAACAGGAAACTCCCCCTAGAAGAGAGTGCCAATGGATTAGCATAAACTCCCATAAAGAGCTTCAGGCAAGACTTGCTCTTTAATAATATCCCAATATTGAATCTGAGGGGCTCTAAATTCAGTTTGCAAGATTGCCAACACATGTTAAATTTCTTCCCAGGACCTGGCAGTGCTGTAAGTTCCCTCCAAAGAAAGCAAACAGTAGTGGGCTGGAGAGAAACTTTAAACCTGGATTTAATTTCTTGCAAATGAAAGAAAAGTGTCTTTTTGAAAGCCTTAGTCTCTTATACCAAAGGACAAAGAAGTAGAAGTCTGATTGTTTCTCGAGTAACCTGGAGATTTTCTTGTTTAGAGTAAGGAATAGTGCTGTTCTTTATTTAAGGAGCTTCCTAAAGAAGTGAAAAATTGTGCAAGGGAGCTCATGCTTTGAGATAGAGCACTTATTGGACTGGTTAAAAAAAGTACTTCTGCTTTGCTATGGTCAGTTTGGTTCAAGAGCACCAAGAAAGCATACCCAAATGAGGCATTCCCCTGTCCTGTAGTGTTGTTTGTCTGTATATCTGGTCCATATATTCTTACAGCTTCACGACTATAATGGCAAAGTTGTATTGCCCATAGAGAAGCAGCAATGCCTACTCTATTTAGTATGGATCTTTGGTGACAGCATAATACTTGTGGGTGGTGAACCTGCAGGTGAATTATACAAGGCATGTGCAAGCAAGTGAAAGCTTTGCCTTAGATTATAACACCATGTATTTTGTATATTTATCATAGGAAAACTATATTACAAATTATTTAAAAATACTAAAATGCTTTGTGAATATTTTGCATACCTTTCCATCTTAAGTAAGCACCCTAGATACACTGGCTCCAACAACACAGGGATTGGAGAATGTCTAGAAAATTTTTCAACGTTTAAATCACTGCTTTGAATTCCCCAGTCTTGAGACATTCAAGAGTTAATGGCAGGTGCTCTTTGTTCAGTTAGGAAGCTCACATGTTCCCAAAGTTTGGTAGCATTTAGGTGTGTATAAATGGAAGCAATTACTGCAGGGTAAGAATTAATTTTGCTGCACAGTGAATTGCATAAAGCGTGGTTTAAATTTGTTAAAAGGGATTTTAAGTAATCTCTGATCTCTTTGCTGATCATCCCGAACCCTACCTGTCAGCGTGGAATGGCAAGCCGTCCCCTTGACAGAAATCCTATGAAAGGACATCTGTGCTATGTGACAATGTCATATGGAAGGATTACTGGTTTAATAGAGTTGAGTTTTGTTCTTGCTGAAGCAGATGTGACTGTCAGTGAGGCTAAAAAAAGGGACCATGTTTTATGGCAATAATTTTCACTTTGAAATGGCCATGCAAATATGGAAATAAAAGAAACAAAAATCTATAAACAAATTCTGCCAAATGTATGGTTCATGTAGCTGTTAAAAAACAAACAGTAACTATACTTGCCCTATCACACACATGATATTAGCCAAGTATGACAGGGAGAAGGTGGTACTACAGATGTAAACTTATTTGGCTGCATCCTGGACAGCTTCTAAGCATGGCTTGAAAAACAGTAATTAAAAGATCACTTTCCAATATGGCGTCTCCCCATTTTTTTCTAAGCTTTTTTTTTTTTCCTCTTTATTCTATTTCACTTTCCTGGCTTCCGAATCAATCCTCTTTTGGGGTCCTTCCTCTTTTTGATGCTTACATATGTGTGTGTCCCTGTATATATATATACACGTGTTTGTGTGGGTATATGAACAACAGCTTTATTAGTTTGGTTTTTTAAACAAACTAAAAAGAAAAAAAAAACCTCTTACCACTAAGGAATTGTGTGACTTCAGAATTTATTTGTCTGTGCTAAATATTTCACTTCAGTGGTTACAATATCTGTATGTCCATGGGGAAGAATGTGATGATTGTCTCATGCATATGAAGTCCTTGTGTGTGGTAAAAGGCTGGTTTGTAGCCAGGTCTTTTGCTCAACTGGACTTATTAAAGACTGTAATATCCAGGAGCTGGATCCTTAGAAACATTCATATAAACATAGGGATAGTGGAAAACAGATGCCTCAGCATCTACTACAGCTGAGAATTTTCTTTTTCTTTTTTTTTTTTAGACGAAAAAGAATGTTTCCTTGGTTTTAAGATAGGCATTTTTTTGGTGAAGTATATCAAAGTTTGCTTCCAATAATCTGTAGCTGTTATTTATATCTGCCAAGGAGAGCTATAAATTCAGCCTTGACATGGTTTCAATAGTGTGAACCTCCAGATCTGCTCTAATCCCAAGATTAGATACTGAAGTGCTGCTTCAATTGTGCAGTATTATCACGTACTATCACTTGGCCCTATTTCAAACTGTAGCTTTATTGACAATACTTTCAAAGCTGTTGCTAAGTTGTGAGCACTCTGCTTTATCTACTGCTGCTTTTACAACCCCAGCTAGGTATAATTTCTTGCAGGAAGTACTATGCTAATAATAATCACTAGACAAAACGATGATCTGTGTTTAACCTTTTTTCATACAGGAGTCTGTGTTCTACTCATAGAGTTTTTTGCATCCTTGACAATTTAAACTAATTTTTCCCATACACCCTCTTGTTATTCTCACTTCTACCTGGACAATTCTTCAAAGCAATCCGAAAAAGCTGTATATCATAGGACTGGCAGGCCTACGTTTAACTCATGTTGCTGGGTGGTTGTTCTTCCTTTCCCCAATGTCATGACTCATTATTACCTTCAGTCGTAGGACTTTGCCACTTTTCCAAGTTGAAAAGGTCTGTTTCAATTCCCATGAGGTGCGTAAGGATTACATACGAAATACAGATGAATAAATTAGCAGATACAGCCATTAACCAGGGGAGACCAGAAAGCAGACTCAAGTTCTTTGTGCCTTCATGTCACAAGTGAAGGGCATGAGTTGATAAATTCCTGTGCTACCTATAGAGAAGAAAACTGCAATTTGTTGAATCCCTTGGGATATGAAGGTCCTCAGCTAGATTTTTGGAACCTGCCTGAAAGAGACACTGCATGGAAGCAATTGCTCATCCTAATGCCCAGTGTGAATGGCTTCCAAAAGAAAGCTTCTGACAGAGCTGTGTTTATTTTGGGAAGGTCTGTTAGCTGTTTCGCTGCCAATGTGCTGAGTAGGTTACAGGAAAAAACAGTGCTGCCCAGTGTGGGGTATGTGACACAGATGATCATTTCAGAATAGAAATGCAGCCATACAACTGCTACTTTGAAGGCTTGGTGGCAGTTCCTTCTTTCTCTGTCACACACCTAAATGGTTAACCTGGAGGAGATCAGCAGTCCCCTATGCTTTTTTTCCTTTCTTCCATATCTGGTCTACAAGACTTCAGGGTAGGGACCACTGTCCCTATGTTTCATTTACACACACCATAACACAATTGGGACTGTGTTCTACGCACATACTGTGAATAAACAGCTGGAAAATAGAAATGAATACTGGGAAACCTTGAACCATCACTGCAGTTCTTATACCTCATCTGTAGGATGGGATACTGCCCTCAGATGTCATTCAGGTGCTGAAGACTTCAAACATGTATGCTTTAACAACAACGAAAAGATTTAACTGAAATGAAGAGTACCAATGCTGCATTTTCTTTTGTCTAATGCTTTAGCTTGATGTCTCCTGCAGCTCAGAAAAGTAAATACTGATACAGAAAAACATAACACCTACACCTGCACCTCTTCCATGTTTTTAAAGGCCAGCAGTCTTAAAACATACAACCTTAACTAGCATTGTTACGCCTCTGCTCTACTCAGGGTCAATTTACATAATGTTCTTCTGTTACAAGTAAATGGTTAGGAAATCGACTTTAAAAGTCATGGCATTAAGATTTCACTCTAGGTTAGCACTCATTGACATACAGGGTGTTGATTTATGAGGCTCTAAGTGTTTTTTCTCCATAGATGCAATACCTGAAAGTATTTCTTTTTAGTAAAAGCTGAAACCCTCAATAGCAACTGAGAAGTCTGCTATGTCCCCAGATTTGTAGTCTGCACTCTCCTACCTATTGGGAATATTGCCAGTAAGCATAACCTCGTATGATACACGCTGGATTGGTTGGTGTACTCAAGACAAAAACAGTTTTACTCACCTGATTTTCCTTCTCTTGTGAATAATTGAATTTCTCATATATGATGGTGAATCTTTCTGAATCCTTGAGTTTACTATCTTATTGCTGTGCTACTGTACCACAAAAACAATTTAGTGCACTATCTTATAGAAGCTTTTCAGAGCAGTTGATTCTGTGCAGATTGAGGCTGTTCTGTATTTTCTATAAAGTTTACAATAAAACCAAGTAACACAAAAAAGACATGTAAAATTGAGTAGCTTATCAGTGAAAAAAAAAATTATACTGTAAATGTGTTGTGTCTCCATACGTCTGGTACTAAGGACTTCAGAAAAATTTTGAAGTCAAGTGGGGCTAAAACAGCTATCTAAACCTAAATCTTTTCTTTTTTTCCCCCTCGAGTTGCTCTGTTACTATCATTGTTTTTTGTGGGTTTTTGCTGTTGCAAGAACTCACTATGAACTCTCTGGTTGTATGTGTCAGAGTTTAAACTGTGGTAGATGTAGAAAAGTTAGATGGAGGGAGCAGAGCAGCTGGAGAACTCACGGTGAATTATCATAAATATTCAAGACTATTAGGTGTGAAAGGTGACATTACCAGTTAAAATAAAATAATAAAGCATAAAGGTCTTACAGCAAAATTACTTTACTGCATCAAATGCAAAACACAGGTTTTCATTAGAGGAGCAAGTGGAAAACAGGAACATTTGGTTCTGTGCTGGTATGACAGAAAGGATTGTCAAGGAGAAACCTTTTGCTACAGAGGAAAAAGGCAGGAATGAAGTGAGACTTGCAATAGCATGTTTTCCTGAGAGACTTGGGGAAGTGGCCTGAAGTGGGGATTATGAGCCAAAGCTGAGAGAGAGATAAGGGAAGGATAAAAGAGTGTGTGTGTGTGCATGGAGCAGAGAGGATTGGAAAGAGAGCTGAACACCGATTTCCTGCTTACACTCCCTGGCTGGAACTTCCAGAGCAGGGAGGAAGAAGCCTCATTTTGAGAAAACACAGTACAGAGGTGCTAGCAGAGGAAAAACCGTAAAATTGCTACATCTAAAGAGAGCAAGCAATTGCTGAAATAAATCTCACCTTTATCAGCTGGAGCCACTGAAAAATCCCATGTGTTTTTATGTTTGGATGTAGCGCGGAGGACTTAAAGTAAGGCCCATAGTACCGAATTTCACAAAATAACATAGGTATCAAAGGCACTATCTATAATAAGGACTTGCTAAAGAAAAGTCTTTGGCTTAAAAGGCATATTTCAAGAAGGGATATGCTGGAAATTTCTAGTTATACCCTGAAATGATAGATTGTTTAAGGTAATGAAATAACAGCAACATGGGATCCTGAGAAGGGAAGTAATGAGCTTCACTGTAATTCCACTGAAGCTCCAAGAAGTACATGAGCATTGCAGGATATGCAGCCAACCTTTGTAGGATTGTTCTTAAATGGTGGAGTAGATCTGCAAACTCTCTTCCAGCCAGCTCAGTGTATCTTTATAGAACAGAACCTGGTGAAAAAATGACCTGGTCCTGTGAACCCTTCCTAAGTGAGCAGTCATACTTGTTCTGTGATACAAAAATGAAAACACCAACATCATCCCATCAGCATTTCAGATGTCAGTAGATGATTTTTTCAGAGGCCATTTTTTTACATAGTCCTTAGTTATATGTTAATAGCGTATTAGACATTTTGAAACTTGTAGCAGCAGGTTTACAACACAATAGCCCTAGAGGAATGGATCTGTATGATTTGAAAAGCAGTATTAGCTAAACCCGTCATTAGATATGTCATAAGGATAAGAATAGCTCTATAATCATCATTCTGTCAGCATGTGAAGGGATAGGATTTCACAAGGTCACACAAGAACTTCAGTCCAAAAAAAAAAAAAAAGCCAGCCTAAGCAAGAAAAGCAATTCAGGAAGCTTCTGGAGCACTTGGCAAGATTTCTGCTTTCAGGGAGAAATTCCCTTTTTATGTCATTGTTATAGTCTATTATTAATACAGTAATATAAATTAAGCAATTACTGTGAGCCTCTGCTGAGAGGGTTGTCTACAGGAAGGATGCTTCTTTGGCTTATGAAAGACAACCTCTAATGACATCCTTGTAGAGGTGGCATGCAGCTCCTCTACATGCCACCTCCCCCTCCTGCCAGATCGCCATTTGACCTGTTCTCGGTTTGACCTGTTCTCATTTGACCCGACATGACACAGACGTGTCATTTCAATTTGCAAGCGTTGCATGTACACTTTCTCCCTAGGCAGGTCCTGGCTTCCACGCATACAGTAAAATCAATTTGGGAAGACTGAGCATTTGCTGTGTGCTGATTTCAGATCTATTGCCAACATTACATTTTATACGAAACTGAAGTAAGGAATGGCTGATATGAAGTTGTAGTTGTTTTTAACCCTTGCTCCCGCCACGTGATTGGAGCATCTTCTGCCAAATCCCTCAATAGCCACATTCTTCCTTCTACTCATCCTGTCTCAGTAAAGAAGATACTGAGAAGGAAAGGGATCAAAGCTGATTTACTTTGGCTTGTGTCTTCCCTCAGCTGAAAGGGAACTTTCTAGCTCTCCTTCCACTTCTACTCCCCCTTCCTGTACAGAAAAATGAAGATAGTTACTTTTTACTTGTTCCTGCCCCTGAGCAGCTTGGGAACTTAAAGTGACCTCTTACTTTTTAAATGGAGGGAATTGCTGAATATATGAAACCCTGCTTGAGAGGGAAAAGTGGTTTGTTTTGAGGGGGTTTGTTGGGGTTTTTTTTAGTTCTTTCAGGAGATTCAATTCAACTCTGAATTTCTCCTATCAGTAAAAGCAGTAAACAGAACCAACTTTGAATCTGGTGAAGTGGAACATATTTTTAAGTACGCTATAGCCATTTAGGTGTTGCTTTCCTATAGTTCCCCTAAAAACATGATTAACCTTATTAGCCCTTAAATAGTTAATCTTCCTGCTGCAGTTTTAGCTTTGGAATCCTATTACAACATTTTATGGCATTTCTTCTTCCCAAATATAATTATGTAATGGTACCTCTTCCGTTTTACTTTTCTAAGTCTCCTTCAGGACTACATGGCTTTTTAGGCTTTGGTCTATAATTCCAGTTCAGAAATTACAAATTGATTTAGAGACTCCAATGTCCATCTGTATATTTTTAAGTGTTGTGCTCGCTGAAGTCTGAGTGCTGTAACACGATAAGTAACCTACTTACCCTTTAACTTTATTACTTTAAAAAATGGCTAGTGCTCCAGTTTGTGGGATGTTGCATAACATGAGACTCCCATGTATGATTTATAGCATTGACATCACAGACTGTGCTGGTTAATGTCAGTCCAGGACTGCTGCTTTATATCAGCAACTATCAAGCTTATTCGTTATCAATAAATAAGAAATGCCAAATAGTTTCATTTAGCTTTCTTCAAAAATGTTGTACTTTTTATTTTATTATTTTGAGCTATAGGTATTAAAATAATTATCTGATTATATTAATCAGGGAAAGAGGAAAAACAAAGGAAGTGACTCCATTTTCAAAGTGTTTATTCTCATTGGCAAGCTTTCTTTTGCCTTTCTGCATCCACATATCTTCATTTGAGCCTGAATTCATTCCACGCAGATGTGAGGATTCATTGATGGAGGCTTGTGTCTTTCAGTTCATGAAGTTACCCTGTGTCCATCTGACCCTCTGCACAAGTTGAAGCAGTTATTGGTGCCTTCCAGAGTTGGGGGAGAGATAGCCCATTTTCTCTCTCTCACACACACCCACACCCACACCCCATTTTAGAAAGCTTTTCCCGCAACTAACTTTGCATCTGCAAACATACCCTGGGTCTGTTGTGGCCGTATGCTGGGTAGCACATCATGAATTCGGCACCAGCTCATGACAAACAGAGGTGCAAGATGAGCTATGCTTAAACGAGCTCCTCCTAGCCCAGCCGTGGTGATGACTGTGGGGTGGCATGCTCACGTCTGGTATCTGCACATGTGTGTGCAAGCACTTACCTATGTTATGCAAGTTGCTTCTCCGATGTCAGCAGGGTTGTTCTCATAATAGTTTCGTGGACTGAGTCTTTGCTTTTGTTTTATGTGTCTGTGTGTTTGTCCAAAGCCTTGCTGTGTTCGTAGGTAGGAAATCGCTTTAGGGCTGAAGGAAAGGTTCTTGCACAGATGAAAAAATGTGTTTGGGCTTCTTAAGGATCCCATAAGGATTATTTTTATATAAAACAAATTAAATTTATTTAGTTAAATGATGCTGGATCTTTTCATTACTGGACAAGTACTTAATGGTGCTGTATCCATTTTGAATTATTTCGGTTTACTTCCAGAATTTTATACGCTAGAGCAATGACGTGGTACTCATGGTGTCATATCAATTATTATTCTAATTTGGACTAAGACCATTACATTGGGCTATGGACATATGCCCCCTTCTAAATCCGGTTAAATCTTGAACCTAGTTTAGTATTTTTTTTTCTTCCTGAAGTTCTCTGAGCGAGCATCTCTCTGAGGATTCTCTTTGAGCAAGTTCTCATTTGTTCAAACAAAACCATCTGGTCCAACAAAGATTATCCAGTTGTGAAAAATAAGGAAATTAAAGGTGTTATTATAAGTGGGATATAAGTTGGTAGAGCTTTGCAGTACAAGAAAAGTTAGCCCCAAACCCTCATAGTGGTCTACTGAATCTTTTTCTTGAATTCATGCCACCCAGTTTGTAACTGCAGCTTTTCCTCTGAAATTCAGTGTGAAATTACAGGGTGAAAGGTAATACGTTTTCTCAGTCTCCTGGGTCCAGTGAGATGTAATTTGAAACACTGGACGTGAAAGACTGGCTTTAGTCACATCATTTACACCACTACATATGCAAATTTCCATCTGTTTGAACTGTATTGTAAGGCTGTTTTTCATGGTTATATTGCAAGTCTTATAATATTTTTATTTACCTAATGCTTGACATTCTAAATGTGAAAAGGTAAGAATCTTGGTCTCCAGGGCTTTTTTTAGTGAGGTTCTCCTGCAGTTCAAACGTCATTTCAGTTCTTCTCCAGAGTGTAATTTAAAATTTCATAACAAGAGAAGGGAAATCAAAAGAACTCAAAATGCTGAGATGGGAAAAAGCAAAGAAGAAAAAAAAAATCAAGAACAACACTTAATTTGGAGGAGGTAGGCCCTGAAACATCTGCTCTGGCTGAGCCTGCTTTGGGCTATGACTACAGACCTCCAGAAGTGCCTTCCAGCCTCAGCCATCCTGTGTTTTCATGTCCACTCTGATGCAGTGTGAATGCAGAGTATCAAAATCTGCTGAGTGCTTCTGTTGTGCTGTTGTCTTCCATCTGTGAATCAGTCAGTCACAAACTAGCCTTAATACTCTTCAACAGTATTAATAAAACAGCCTCGGAAGGAATATGAATTCCTAGAGGATCTATGTAGTGTTTCTGCTGTGCATCAGTTAACAGCACTGCATTATGCCATCCCACCCTGTGATTATGCATGCTCCTTGAGATTAATGATTAGAGAGCTTTCTGGATACTGTAAATAATCATTAGTAATCTGCTTACAATTAGATAACATGGTCCTTGAATTAAGGACAGAATGAACCTGCCCTGTTATTCACAGGTATTTTCTGTTCAGAATTTAAGCAACTTTAGTGTGAAAGGTTTTTATAATGGAATGGACTAGTTCATAAATTATTAGATTATGATATAAAGGACTAGATCATGAGAATACATTATGCATCTGGATGTATTTATGCAAGTCCATAGGTCTATTAATATGGACTGAGTTACTTGCAAAAGCCTTTGCAGAACATAGCAATGATGACAAATACTCTTCTGGATTGGACTCTTGTACTTTATTCAGTTAATAAAAAGAAGATACATTGCTTGCTAACAAAGAGCATGGAGCTTGTGTGAGTAAAACATGTAAAACTTAAAGACGTTGAAGCCTATAGGTTAGTGCAGAAAAATATTAATTGAATTCAAATAGAAAATCTTCAGCCTGTATCTTTCCTATGTCATCTTCTGTGGTTTTACTGTTTCTCTACATAGGGAAGTTACTAGATAGTTAAGTAAAGTGTGAATGTGTGGAGTATCAGCTATGGTCTGTTAGCTTCCACACACACACACAATAAGATTAGTTCCAGGTAGGAGGGCTTATCACCCTTTCAAAACTGAGTAAAAAGTGCTGCAGAGAGCTAAGTATATATGTGTTATTGACAACATGGGAAAGTCACACTGAATTCCTGTAGAATGAGTTCCCTATGGAGAGAAAGGCTTGGAGAATAGGCTCTTTGCAGCAGAAACCTATTTTTGCCTGTGAAATAGTGGGAGCATCTAGCATAGTTTTGCATACCCTTTTCCTTCCACTCTACCTAAATTATGCTGCTATGATTTTTACCATGCATACACAACTATTGTATTGCACATACATATTGACTGTAAAATAATTTCAGTCAGAAGTACCATCACAGTGCAAGATTATTGGAGTTGACTGTAAGATTAGAGCATTACCTACAAGTGTGTGCTTTACAGTCGCTGGTAATAATATGCAAGCATGGCTTAAAACTGGAAGCAAACATACGGAAATTATCCAGTAGATACAGACTAAAGCCAGTTGCTCAAGTTGCTCTTCATTTTTTTGTATAAAAATGATGTATTAAAGCTTCAATTTTCAGCAATAAAGAAGGGGAATATATGTGTATGTAGATAAATACCTATTTAAAATGTATCTATTTAAAACTTGTATAACTATATATAACATTCTTATATCTATAAACTGTGTACGTGTATAACCATATATCACTCAAATATGAGAAAGGCCAAAGTGAAATTAAATCTAAATCTGAACTGCTTATCTATCCTGTAGTATGAGAGATCAGTGCAAAACCAGTGTAAAAACCTGGCTAATTTGATAGCATTTCATACTGGCTTTGTAGGGATGTCTATAACGAGGAAACGGTGCAAAGCAGTGGGGAATCAGACTCCTGGTAGGATTTAACTCGGTTGGTAGTCCTACTATAGTACTCCTTGTTGCTAACTGTTGTCCTTCCCAGTTTCCACCTTCAAAGCACAGGTCATTTAGACTGGTTGTGTGTCTTGTCGCCCAAAAGTAATGTCCTAGTTGTAAACCTCGATCCCATACCAGTCTGTTTTTCTGATGAGAGTGGAATACTAGTTCACAGATTTCACCAAACCTGCTTGATGCATGGGGGGCTGTGACCTGGCAGTGCAATGTTTGACAAAGGCCATAATTCATTCAAGAGCCCATGCAGCTTTTATTTAGAAATGCTTGGTTTTGAAAGGAATTAAAAGGAGCAACCTTCCTAAATCATTTCTAAAGCACCCCATGATGCACGGCTTTATTAACATCCACAAAAATCCTGATTTTTATTTACATGCTTACTTGATTAGTTTGTCCAGAAAAAAGTCAGGCTGCTTCTACAAATTTGAAACATCCGCTACCTCTAGCACAAACAAGAAGTAACTCTTTTTTCAGCCCAAACTGAACCTTGATAATTTGTTTGTATTCTTTATTGACTGGATTGTTTTTTAATAGTATGTTTAAATTTAAATAATAAATTCAAAGTATCGTACAATTTACTGGCACAAAGACACAAAAGCCATTGACAGAACTTGTTTCTGTGAGATACTCAGTTCATGAGACATGAGCGATTTTCCTTATCTGGATACTATGTGAAGCTAGCCAGAGTCAGAGTAAAATCAGCAAAAATGAAAAGTCTACATAAAGATACTGTTATCACTCACATATACAGTATTTTAATAGATATGTAAATATGTACAAAAAAAACCTATCCCAGAAATAAATTCATTCACTTCAGGAAATTCATTGTGAAAACCAGCATAACACTTAGGAATGAGAGAGAGGTTGTGCGTCACCTCATTAAGAGCACTATAGCTTATTTAGCTCAGATTTTGATTGCATTATAAGAAACTCTGTTGCCAGAAAGCTGAGTAAAATTATGGTAAGATGAAATTAATTGGCAGGTCTGAATCAGTTGATCTTTCACATGAACATTTCACAACAGATTTAACACAGCAGTCTTGCACAGCAGCTCTTTCTCAAATGTGAACAAAAGGCTATGCGGAGGTGTTGCTCCAACCAGGACAAGAGGAAGGATAACCTTTTTATCTTTGTAGTCAAAAAGCTCGCAGATTTATTTTTAGACATGATGCATGTGGTAAAATGGCCAAAAATTTCCTCCAAGTGCCAGGTTGTGAGTGGTTCTGAGGCAGCAGGAAGAATTTTGTAAAGGCAATATTGTGGTGAATGCATGAAACACTTTACTATAATAAAGATGAGGGGGAGGGTGAAGGGAGGAGAGAGAGAAATGTGCAGCTAAATGTCTTTGTCTCCTAAACACTCACAGAAGTACTGTTTGAAATTGAGCAGAAATGGGCAAGCTCCACATTCCTCCTGTAGTCCTATTGCTTCCCACTCTTAATGCACTCTAGTAGACATGCAGAGTTCAGCTGCCACTGCCGAGCTCACATCTGGCATGGAGAGCATGCCTTAATAATCCCAGAAATCATTTAGAAATACCTACTCCTCTTGGAAGCAGTCCTCCTTTGAGACAGGGGTCACACTGCCCTGCAATGAGGTGCTGTGGTCCTCCACGATTGATTTTCAATGCTCAAGTGCCGTGTCAGACATGTGGCAGCTACTGTGCATCCTCTGAGCGCTTGAGTGGCTGTTCTGAATTTCAGATCTTAAACCTGCAGGTTTCCTAACAGGATCACCTCCAGGGTGCTGGAGGTGCTGGGCCCTGCGTTTGTACAGAAAGCTGATGTGCAGTGTACCAGTCTGCACCTACTCTGTTGGATGATTTGCATGCCCCTGTGTTCGTATGCCGATTTGGGGGTGTATGTGCAGTAGGTCGAATTGATGCTTGGCTGGTGGGGTCAACAAGATTATTTTGGCTTTCTAATCTCTCACTGAAGTCAGTTAGGGTCAGATTCTGCCCATTTTCCTTGCTGAACAAAAACTTTAGCTTAGCTCAAGACCATGTTGGGAGGTGTCATTTCTAGGAGGGGAAGTAGAACCACATGCTGTTTAAGTGCTTCTGAGTTTCTCTGTCACCAGCTGGGGCCTGGAGGCCTGTAAAACAAAATGATAGGATTATTAGCATTTTCATGCTTGTTTTCCTGGTTTACACATTTAAGGTGAAGCTGAAATGGTGAATAAAGATATTCATCCCATGCATAGCTGAGAACCAATTACTTAATTATTACAATTGTTTTCTTTTTATTATTATTCCCTGCTCAAGTCACAAGATACCTGATCCAGAGCTAGAGTCAGGTTTTGCTGGCCTCAAATCTGGAGAGTTTTTGAGGTACAGGTTTTGTAACAGTTTATTCTTGCCTAAGATAAAAATGGAGATTATGCTAGGCATCCAAAGTAAATGAATAATCAAGATTTTCAGCAGAAGAATAATGTCTTGTGCAAGTTAAAATTACTGTCCCATATTCTTCTAACTGATCTTTAATGAGTTCAGTGGGACTTCTTAACTACAACTGAAGAAGAAAGAACTGATTCTTAATTTACAAAATCAGAAATCTTAATATAATGACAGATTTTTCAAGTAGATTTAAAAAAATAGTTTCAGGATTGTTGTTTTAAGATTTGATAAATAATTTCTGGTTAATCAACAAGCCAAATTTTTCAAAAAGCTGCTGGCAGTCTTATGGTGCTTATGATGAAAACAAATTTTAAAAAGTCTTGCAAGGCCTAAAAGGCAGGGTGGCAAGTTTTTAGAGGATTCGGCCCTAAATCAGAATGGTTCCACGTTTAAGAAATAATACATCTGATAGACATGAACAAAACCTGCAGGTATATTTGCCCAGGAGGACATGAACTGAGCTTAAGGTGTTGTTAGGCCAGTGATGAAGTGGAGAGTTTGGATGTATGAGGGTTTGGCTTTTCTTTATACTTAGAATAAGACAATTCAGAATGAACTGCCGGATGGAGCTAATGAAAAGTATGCATTCAAATCTTCCGTGCGCCAAGAGGAGCACAAGATCCTTGCACTGGGAGAGGAAGGAATTTGGTTGGCCGATTTGCTGAACAACAGGGCCATAGCTGCACCTGTGGGACGCTTTGACTGGGGGTGCGAGAATGGCTGTGCTATGTACATCGCAGCTCAGGACACATGGAAACAGCACACTGTAGGGATGGCTTGCACTTGTTTAGTGAAATTAGACCTGTCTCAAGCTGTCTGAGAGTAATTTAGAAGAAATGCTGATCTTTCAGAACCTGCGGATTTGGATTTCCACTGGAATCTTGTCTGGTAAAGATTTAAACTTGATAAGGAGCCAGAGCACAATCCTTAAACTTTCCTCTTTCTTCAAATGAGTGTGGAGACTTGAATTTGTTGCATACGAAGGTCATTTTTCTACCAGTAATGAGCAGTGAGATGAGAACTGCTCAGACTGATCGTTGCCCACTGGACAGCCTTTGCTCAGTGGAATTTTCCTCCAAAACGGTATTACAGAAAAATAGATACCGCCTCTCTAGAAGCTCATTCTGTGTGTCTTTGTCTATTATTAATAACAGTCACCTGTAGCTAAGAAACTTGGGCTTGTAGTTGTAAATGGCCTGACCTGTTAAGACAAGGTCAGACAGGACTGCTAAGTTAAGGTTACTCATAGGTAATTTTACTGTTATGTGTGCTTACACTTCTTATCACCTCCAACACTTACGCCTTGATATTTCATGATACCTTGGAGCTGCTCGGTGAAAACATGAACTGTGCTTGCATGCAAGTTTTCCATTAAAGCTTTTGTTTTCCAGTTATTTTGATGAGAGGTTTGGCTTCATTTCTTTTTTAGGGAGGCTTCTACATTTCAGCTGGAAGATAAAAAAATTATCTTTCCAGATCTTAAAAAAAACCCCTAAAATGCCTTAGTCTGCTCCAAACTAAACTGAATGAAAAGTTAGTTTCACTGAGTTGTATAAAAAGAGGAAAGAAATTACGTGGATTTTTGTGTACCTTCTGTCCATCGATACTGGATGAGAAACTATTCCCCTCCATTCTCAGCTTTTTTGTTTTCTAATCTATTACTATTAACTCTATGATGTATACCTCCAGAAATCACTTGTATCCTCTAGAGGATCATTGCGACTGTTTCTTTATTGTGTTGCATCAGGTCACAATGTTCTAAACTCTTTAATGTAAGTCTCACATGCCTGTGTAATTTCATTAAAAATGGGTTACCAGAAGAAAGCAAAAATTTTGCTAGAAATTGATTTGCAATAGGTAACTTCTGCTGAACTCTAGTATCTCTTATCATAGTTTAAAACTGTGTAAAAGTTCATAACTTATCACAGTCCATGACATAAATCAGAATGGAAAGGTTTATTATTCACCCATTCAGCATTAACAGTTATTATACTTCGTATTTTTCATAGCAAAAGCACATTACAAGACTGCCTCCATTTACTGTGGCAAGCAATGCTTGACTTCGGTCGTGCAGGGAGAATGGTACCGCCTGAAATTCAGTAGGATAGTCTGGTCTTAAGTACTCCGTATAATGATCCATGTACTTAGACATGCAACATGCAGTTTCAAGAGGAAATTTTTAGAGATTTTTGTTCACACTAAGAAAAAAACCCTAGAAATAAAGACTAAATTGATCTCAGATGATCAGAGTCAGCTCAAGTCCATGAGGAAATACTAGACACACTCATGCTTTTTCTGTAACTTGTGTGCTACTACAGGATACATAACCATTTGATATCCATTTGAGGAGAAATCTGTCTATTTTAGTAAAAAGAAGTGTGCTTTATCTGATAGAGTCACAGATTGGAAATGTCTTCTTTTCTGTTTATATTCTGAATTATTAATGTGAGTATGTCTAAATTAATACCACATCTCTGCTCATGTAGAGGAGAAAGTCTCTACGTGTTGCGCTGCTGTGCTTAAATGTCTTCTCCTTAATGAAGCATTATTTTGATTACCTATTCTATGATCTTGTCCCTTATTTTTCTGTGCTGTGGTGCTTTCTGCACTGCTGTTTTGTCGCATTTGGGGATCCTTTTATGACAATTGTCTTTTCAGCTACCATTCTGCAGTTACAAAATCTGTCATGAAAGCAAATATGCAATTAAATTATAAACATACAATGCTAGATGAAATAATTGTGAAACAGATAAACAGAGGCAGATGGTGCAGATTTAATTAATAAAAAACACAAACAGGAAAATAAATTTGCTGCAATGATTTAATGCCTAATTTAATTAAGAAAAAAAATGTCTTGGAGTTTAGTTATTGCCAAGAAATTATATACTGTGTTGTATCTATTTGGAGAGAAACGGTTTGTATAAACTCTAAAGCATTTTGTTTTATGAAGAATCTGACACTTTCTGATTGAATTCCAAGAAATTTTGCTCCTTTCAAGAAACAAAATTCAGGAGAGAGCAAGGAATGAGGCTCAGGTCACTAGATTAGATGTTCAGAGCTGGAGTTTGAGGCTGAGCCCTCAAATACCAGGTTAATGCCTTAGCTGTTATGCCCCTGACTGCCTAGACAGGGGGTCTTGTGGACCATTTTGACCAGAAGTTTAGCATTGTGCTAAGAACCCCTCCCCACTGAAAATGTTTTTGAAACCAGTGCACAAACATATGGAGCACAGGCTTCTTTTGCCAAATTAACATATTCCTAAAGGGAGGGAGAAAAAAAAAACACAAACCTTTTTATTTAAAAAAAAAAAAAAGTCATAATTAACTACTAGTCTAACCAATTTCTAAGATATATTTACAGATTATTAGAACTGATTAAAAGAAGTTAATAAGAATAGGAAAAGCATCAAGGGGAAAAAACGTATAAAGTTCTTGACTCATTGCTTTGGATTTTGCTGCCTATTGCTCCTCTCTTTATGCATAAATATTTGAGGACTGTACATGCAAGAAGCAGTGGTATAGTTATCTGGGCTTTGATACAAGTTCAATATTATTTTACCCAAATGGAATAGCTTGATTTTGAAATCTAAGCAATTCTCTAAGCTGATAAATAAAATCCAATTTTACATGTGGTTTATTCTTCTGAAGATAGTGTATAGTTGGCTCTAAGTACAATGTTGGAGTTTGTCTCATGAGACTTTTCTCCATTGCTGCTACGTGTATAATGTCCTAAGAAACCAATACTGGAACTGAGTTAATTTGTGGTTTGTGGAGTACTTCACTGGCCAGAAAATGAAAATGAGAGAGAGAACTTTGTGGGGTCACAAAGGAGATGGGTTTGTGGAATTAAAATCAGAATAAATGTGGGTTGCATTTGTTGCGGTGTTTTGGCATGTTCAGTCCGGGAAAGACTAGTAGAGAGATAAAATTGTGGCTATTCTTTTGGATTTTGGTTTTAGAATGATATAATTGTTTATGGTGCTTTAGCTTTCTGAAAAAGAGGTTAACACTGACAATCCCAAACAGAAGAAAACAAGGATAAATAGGAGTTTGTTCTTGTTGAATCAAAGAAATTTTACTTTTTTTTCTCTCAGTAAATTAAAATAAAAGATTTATTTTCGGTCAAGCTGAGTTTAATTTTCTTTTTATCATGTTTTTTAGTAAGAGAAGCAAAAAAATCAGCTATTGCTAGTCTCTTCGGTGTTTCAGGCAGACTTTTAGAGACTTCTAGGAAAGACGTTGGTTTACATGCATCCTTCCTATACTAAAATCAATTAAAACAGCTCCCCTGGACTCTCTCAAGGGCCTGGGAGTGACATGGGGACATGAGCCCTGTCTGACCCAGGTCGCAGGCAAGCCTCACTTGCAGGATGCCCTGCAGATGGTGTGGGGTCGGGGGCCTAGAGGGATGTGAGGGGGTGGAGGGGTGTTGTTTCCAGCCTCCAATCATGCAGCTGCAACGTGGTTTTTCAAGCACTGGTTATGTTGATGGAGAGCAGTCCCAGAGTGACGGAATCATTCTTATCAACCTGCTTTCTGCTTCCATTTGCCACACAGAAAGGTCTGTAGCTGCTCTCCTTGAGTTTGCTGATGTCACCACTGTCAGCCTGTGTTCCTGGCTGAGCGAGGGCAGATTCCTGGCTCTGGGAGGGCATCTGTTCCCTTGCGCTTCCTCCTTCAACTATACATCCCATTTGTCAGTGTGTATTCATGAGAAGAGGGTGAGATCTTCAGCCTGGCTTATGTTTAGGTAGACTATGGGTTTGATAGGTAAATAATTCTGTAAAAACACCATTAAAAAGTTCAAGAGTGCTCTCATTAATTTCTTTTATCATTATCAGCATATTGTTCTGGTCCAATCTATAACCTTCTGGAAACTAGACTTTTTTTGCAACTGCTACTCAGAATTAGTGAACTCAGAATTATGCTAGTACCTCAAAATACTTTAAATATGATAGGAATTGTTTTCCTCCACAAATGATCCAAATTCTTTATACTGTTTTATATGTTGACTGTTAATCTTACGCATCCTGTATTAAAAAAAAAAAAAATTAAAATTCTCTTTTTTTCTGCTCTCAGGAGGTTCCCCTGGTTTATATTGGAAACTTAGTCCTCTAGATACTGATTATTATCCAGTTAGGGAAGAAAATTTCGAATGAAAGAATTTGGTTTTTCTGGTGAGCTGAAAGAAGTGGCATTAATTGCTTTCAAAAGGACCTGTCCTTGTTTACTGATGCAAAATACATTTGAGAAATGGAACCAAAAATCTAAGTCAGGAGGACTTATGGGGAACTAAAATAGATGCTAAAATTAAGCTGGAAAGCTTTTATTCTGGTATTTTCTAAGTTATTTACTACATTTTTTGTGGAATTGTACTTTATCATTTGTAGCTATGGAAGATGAGGAATGCAGTATGGTCATTTGTGCAGGTATTTGCAAGAGACAATATACATATTAGAATGTACCTCACTTGTCACCTGGTACATAAGCTAATGTTCATTTAGTAATCTTCATAGTATAAGCCTCTCACAAGAAGACTCTCACATTCTTCAACCACAGCATTCTTAACAATTTGTCTTGCTGTCAGGCTCTTTTAGATTTTTAATAGGTGCATAAAATCTTACTGACTTCAAAATCTCCCAAAACATTCACATGAATAATGCAGAAGTTAAAATTCACGAGTGAGAAGTTTCACTGATAAGAGACCATCTACTAAGAAAGCATGTGGTTGCCCCGAGAGTGCAATTGAAGTTGTAAACATTATCTGGTAAAAGTGAGGTTTCCTGAGGCTGCAGTAAGTAAAGCCTGTTACATCTTCTGGTATTAATCATAATAAGTGTTTTATCTTTAGCTGTCATGTTTAGTTTCTGCATGCAATTTACCTCTCAGGCAAGCTGTTCACGGTATCGGCCAAGCTTATCTCTGAACTTATGGTCTTCAAGTACCTAAATGTATTTCCACCAGAGTTCCCACAGTTAATGTGACAAAAGCCAACATAAGTGCTATTTTAAGACCACGCTGCATCCCTTTACAGAAAACCAGTGTGGCTTGTATTCTGATCACTCCTATCAACCCAAAGTAAAGCTTAACTGCCTTTAGTAGTCCTGCACTCTACTGTAATTTTATTATGACCTATTTTCTATACACACGTAATTTATCTTGGCTCCAAATGTCCCTCACACATATTATCTCGTGTCCTCTAAAGTGCCTTTATTGCCACAGAACTTCCACATAAAAGCATGTCATTATCTGTCTGACTCCAAAGGTATGTTTAGCAAAATACAAAAGCATGAAGGAAATGCACGGCCCCTGTCCCAAAGAGTCTTCCAGCAAAACAATCAAATTGCTTCAGGAGATCCAGCAGTAGCCCTCTGAGAGAAAGGGAGAAGAAAACCTGTGCCTTAAACGGTTTTGCCAGTGGCTCTATTTGCACAAAGATTCCAAAATGATACGGAGAAAGAGGTCAAAGATTAGACAGCTCTTAATATTCCGCTCTGCGTGACCCATCTCACTGCAATACTCTCATGATCTGCTAATAATCCTTTATAATTAAGCTTCCAGCCTAATATTAAAATGTAATCCACATGAACACCAATCAGAGCACACAGCAAGAAGTGAAGTGGTTACCGCTTTAGTTCTGCATGGGAAGCACTATGCAGTTGTAATTTAAAATCTTGAAAAGATTTGGCCCTTGATGTAAAGACAAATGAAGTTTCACTTCTGATATACACAAACACAACACATCTAGTTCAGACCTGCTGCTGTGACGCTTTGCCTGTGCAGAGCTTGCCAAAAGAGTCTGGAAGCTTTGCTACTGTGAAAATAGAGACTGCGCTTGATAGCTACCGTGACATTTACACAGCGCATGAATGCCAGACAGATTTTGTAGCAGCCCATAAAATAAGTGGCCCAGGCTCGTAGTTGATAAACTTTGAATTTGGCCTTCTGGATTGGGTTTTATATGCAGTCTATATGTGTGCGTCGTAGCAATTACCACTGCAGAGGAGTCAACTGCTCTCTCCTTGCCCTGGTGCTAACTCTAAGAACTCAGCTATTCAGTGTTAAAGCAAATGTGACATGATGCAGCATTTTATTCTGTGTTTCTATCCCATTTCGATTTGTTTTTGCAGATTCTCTCTGTAGATTCTCATACTCTTAAAACACTTCCAAATTAGTTGTCACTAGTGTGGTTGGGCTATTCTGCATGCTAAAATGGATGGTTTCCTTTCGTCCTTTCTCCCTTGCATAAAACTACTCATCAGAAATCTCCATGTAAAAATACTTGCATTCTGAACATTTACTTTTTACTCTCAAAAATGCAAAAAAATTAACAGTCCGTCATACTAGACCAATGTAAGACAAGCAACCTTTTTTTTTTTTTCCAGAATTGAGGTAAATATTTGAATGTGACAGTGCCTTTAGTCCAAAAGATGCTTAAGCTAACTATTCCCATGAGATTGTGGAACATAAACTGGAAATTGAACTACAGCAGTAAGCACCTAGAAGAGTTCAGGGGAAAGTAGAGTGGGAATATTAGTTCACAGTAATCTTTTGATTGGCTTTTTCAGGTAGAAAAGGGCAGTTTTAGCTTTATGAGTTAAACTAGAGTAAGCCTATTGTTAACCATGGAATATACATTTTTTCCATTTGAATAAAACAGAAAAAGACTGCAGTCTTAAGATGCTGGTAGTATTTCTCATTTCTTTAATGAAGCTTTGCAAACTAGCCGAGAATGCTTTCCACTGACGGCATATAATGGAATTTTAAACATCTAATTAGTGCCTAGTGAGCTGACTAACTAGGAACTGCTAGTGATATTAATATCTAATATATATTGCTTTAATTAGCCAAATCCATAGATCAACATTAACACCAATTTTCCAGCCCTGGAAAACTTCATTCCAGAATTTGACACTTGGGTTCCTACAGCTGCCAGGCAAAGTCCATGAATGGCCAGGGCAAAGTACGGCAAGAGGGTGAAGGGCATGAGAATGGATATTGCTTTGAGCAGAAAGATGGGTTGCCAAACATTGACCACGTGTCATTGTAGAGTGGAATTGCTTTCCAATTTTGGAAGGAACAGGCTGTGACAAGAGAAGCTTTATGTCATCAATGGTGATATTGCCAGAAAGGATGCAAAGGATGTTTCAGAATAGAAAGACAGAACAGAGAGCACTTGCAGCACCTATTGTGGCTAGTTTTAATACTTGAAAGACAATGTTACTTTTATCATGCTCTGGTCTCCTTTGACTTCCAGAGTGTCTTACAGAAATTATGATAATCAGTACTGTCTTCCAGCACTATCTTTTTTTTATCTTCTTTTTTTTAAATTATTTTCCTTACACGAAAAAGAAAGAGCCCTTGGAAAGAGAGAGCAAGTAGACAAAAGTAAAAACACATGCTTACATTGTTAGGTGTGTAACTGTCTTGAAGGTCACATTAAGATTTCCTTTTGTTGCCTGCTCCTTCCTTCATTGTGAAATCTAGATGAAACTGTCAGAAATAGCAGAAAACAAAACTAAACCCATATTTTCAGGAGGGGACTTGAACTAAACATGGGAAGTAGCCTGGCCATGATTTGTCAGGGCACTGCATGATGATGATGATAGTGTGGTAGATAGACTGTTCATCCATTATGGGTAGAACTACCCTGACGTTTGTCTATGTTTTAATTATTCATGCTATGTTTGCAAAGCAATACAATAAAATATATGTGGTATATTGCAATACCAGGAAAATATCTGTTATTGGTTGGAAGTAATTAAGTTGCTTGAAAAATTTGATGTGGGATATTTCTAAGAACATGTATATATCTGTGATATAATTTCATAGTAGCATAATGAAACAAAAATAAATGGGTTTGGGTATACATAAAATATAAACTAATGTACTAATCTAATTTGAAAAAAAAATCTTTCCTTGTTTAGTAAGTGCTGTCTTCATGGTTCTCATGATGTGTCACTTGACACATCTGGTACTTTTACTGCAGTCAGTGAAAACTTGATCAGAATAAGTTTAAAGACTATGGCTAGTAAAGATCATAGGTAGTATGTGTTTTGGGGGAGTTAATGAAATACTGATGTTTTTTTAAATTGTGAGTAACCTCTAACTAGGCTGCTAACTGCATATATTAGTTATGTAAATCATGTTAATTGAAAAAGTTGCAGCCAGGTATTATTAATTAGATTAGAGAACAAAAAAATAAATGCTTGATGAAGTAAATTTGTTTACCTGCCATTAAGGCTGATCTTAAAATATGTATGATTATACCTTGTATCACAGACAAGGAGGAGGAAACAATGAAAAAATTTGTAATGAAGGCAGGAGGCAGACTTGAGGAAGGTAACCTTGAGGTTAGCTATTGATGGTCTGGAAGATTATTTGGTTTTGAATTAGTTTCCCACATTTTTATGATCATATACTGGTTTTCACTGGAGTGTGCTGATTCTTAAAAACCGTGCAGGTGTGAAGTAATAAAAGAAAAGAGAATGAGGAGGGTGTATCCCTGTCCTTCCCACAATGACTAGTAAATTTGCCTTGGCATATTAACTGAGAAACCTGTATCTATTCCTATGCTATCTCTGGTAAGACAGAGGTGACAGCATCAGGAGCTTGCCCAAATAAGGACTAGATTATTAGTACACAGAGACCTAAATATCAGACTTAATTCTGACAAGGCAAAGAGACCACTACTACAGACCTTAATTCTAGACTGTCTTCTAGTTGTAAGCCAAGATTGTCCTGGCTTTGTATTTAACTTGGGTTGACAAAGCTGCTAGGGAAAAAAAATGTTAAAAAGTCTAAATTTTTGTTATGAAATAAAATATATATTAAGGAAAGGAAATATTTTGGCTAAACCTTGAAAACGATTGCTTCTTGTATTACCCTAGCAGCTGGGAAAGAAGGAGAGTTAGATATTAACCAGAAGTGCTTCAAAGACTGTGTGTGAGAGGCTGCAGGCGCATCCACTCTCTTCTGCTTCAAGCTGGTCACGAGGCAGCCGTGCTAAGGAGACGTATGGCTGCATTAGTCCGGGCCTGTGCCTCCACAGGCACAGGGTTGGTTCGATAGCACTGTGTGATACCCACAAGTTCAGCGCAGTGATTGCCCAGCAGGAGTCAGCATCCGTGCTGGAGCACTACCACATGCAAGGCCTTTGGGAAGCCCTGTTCCTCTTAATGTGGCTGCCTCAGTTTATTTTTAGAGGCTATGACGGGGGTGTTATTGGCTGATGTAGATGGTCTACTCCACATAAAGAGGATGAAGGGACATGAGGCAGCTGAACTACAACTCCTGTGCATCCTGTGATGGCACTGACAGGTAGAAATACTTCAGGCTTCAGATTAAACCTTACAAGAGTCAGACATATTAATTTTCCTTTTTATTGAAACTATGGCTTTTCTACAATACAGATTCTCTAAACACAAAAATGTTTAATATAAATCACTGTTTTTCTCCTGTTGCAAAAAAAGCTAGAAGTTCCAGGGGAAAAAAAAAAGGCAGGTCTGAGCACTGGTTCATACTGGAATGAAGAACCCTAATTACTGGGGACAGGATGTGGCTACGCGGAAGATGAGAAATGATAAAACGATTGTAGGGGATCAGATCATTATAAGCTGCCTCCTAGGTAAAGAGCTTGAATTTAAAAATGTTAATGTTACGCTTGGCTCTACAACCTTACTTTTCTTACCAGTTTACCTGCTTGTGTATATGTGTTTATAAGTAGAGCCCTACCAGATTCAGACATTCATTCAAATATCTCAGCTGGCAAGTACGCTTTAAATTTCGGTCTGACTCTGCACTTGATAAATTATATCAAAAATATACTACAGACAATCTGTAAATTTTTATGTTTTAAATATTCCGAACTGTTCCTTAGTTCATGTTTTCTGAAAACTGTACTAAGGTTTATTGCAGAATTTCTGTTCTGACTTTCAGACTGCAAGACACATTCTCTGTCTGTTTTCTACAGTTTAAGATTTTCCTGCCAACTCCCTGTAGAGCTTCACTTCCAATCTGACCTCAGGGAAACATCTAGAGATAGGGGGTTTGTTTATTTTTAAGCTTTTGAAACTTACCTTTTGCTCAGTACTTGAACCAGTGAAAATTAAATCAGCAGAAGGCCTTCCTTTTGCTTCTATAGATTTCAGACCAGGTTCTAAGTGCTATTTCATTCCTATAAAGTTTGTGCCCTTTTCCCCTTTAGATGTCTTGACCAAAATGAAAATCCAAATAACAATGAAATTACTTTTAGTGCTTCTCCTTTCCCTGCCTTATTCCCCCTTTTGCCCAAATCTAAAGGTTAATGAACGAAGTCTGCACTGTTTAGATTTTGTACCAAGTACAGAGAAATATGTTGTGAATAGCTGATAAGTGGCACGATCAATAATAGGGAAACATCTTCCAGCTGGTGTTATATAAAGGAAAAATTATCAACAAAGACCCTCATATTGTCAACATTGGTTTGTAATGTATTGGCAAGTTACAGGTTAGTCACTGCATTTTAAACAATTGTAATGTTGACCACTGAACGGTGTATCTTTGATTCAGCAAACATCCTAAAGCTCCATTTCTGAGTGTAATGGCAGACCTTTACGTTGTGCCTGATGAACTTCTCCATAGCATAAACGTAGTAGCTTTCTAGCAGACCTTTTTCAAACATGGCTTGCCATTATGAACTTTGTTCAAAACAATAAATACAAAAGCAAAGAGATGTTTCAGCCTAAAAGCAGGCATTTCCTAGGAAATGGAGGTATTTTTATATTTTTTTATTTTTAAATAAATTTGGTTAGTATCCCTGAAGACTGAATGCTATTTGGCAATCAAGAATGAAATTCTTGAGCAGTAGGTCTGTGTTCTACTGTAACTCCTATGCACTATATTTTGATTAACAAACAGGCAGTCTGATGTTCTCTAAAAATTCTGATGCTGTGGGCAATTAATGGAGCCTAAGAACATTTGCAAAATGTGAAGTTATTAAAAGCATTGTGAGGAAGAAGCAGTATCTTAGAGGACATCCTATAAATATAACACTGAAATTTCTTACGAAACTGTGTGGAATTTCTTTTGCATCAGCAGTATTTTAGCTGTAGTTTTTGTAGACAAAAGGCTAAGCACAAGCACACCCTTTCATATGCACAACTTTGTTATGTATCGACTGATTGCCCAGGAGGATTCGTGCCTTCTAGACACTGAGTAAAATCTTGGTCCTATGAAAGTCAATGGGAGTTTTGGGATGGACTTGCAGAGAGTCAGGATTTTACGAAAACAAAGGTAAAAAGGATTGTTGGAGGTAATCTGATTTTCCAAAATCCATTTGCAATTTCACTTTTCCAACTTTGTTTTAACTAATAATGACTTAATTACTTGAAAAATACCTTTATAGGGAAGAAACTGAAAAGAAGTTCTGATTTTGAGCAAAATTGTCTGTCAGAGAGATAAGATATATCTTTTAAAATGCTGCCTTCTCCCTAACAAAAGTTGTCAACTCCCCAAAGACAAACTACTGTCTGAGACCTTAATGAACTTTTCTGTCAACAAAAAAACTGTTGTTTTGAGATGAGCTGCGGAAAAAAAGAGCATGGCTAATGAAAAAAAAAAGGCTTTAGTTATTTTTCAGATAGGTTTATTTTATAAGTAAATAATATTTTTGCCAATTATTTGTTTCTGTATTGCTTAGGTAAGGGCTTCTGGAGATCTAAAAATAGCAACAAGGACAAATTTAAAAGCTCATTAAGGATTAGCACTTCCATACATTAAAAAAATAGAAAGGGTGTTAGAATGAGTAACACATCTAGAAAGAGTGGGATTTTAAAACTATCCCTGCTTTTAAAAGCAGCAAGAGTATTTTAAACATCTCTGGAATCTGTAGCATTTATAAGATCTATTTATTAGCCGCCACAAGCGCACCACTTCTAAGAATGAATAAAACCATTTAAACATTTCCCAGGACTCCTGAGACCGAGGTGTGTGCTTTGCATGTATATGTAAAGCATAAATATGAATGTGTCTAAGTGCGTGGGAGAGAAGAACAAATTTCCCTTCTTCCTCTCAAGAGAATGCCTGAAATTTAATTGAGGTAAAATAAATGTTCTTATCAGAAGGCACAACGGACCTTCCCAGTTTTGTTTGTGGCAGAGTTCAGGAGCCCTCCCCATGGCTTACTCTACCTTCCCCCACTTCAGATATTAACCTGGACATCATGCCTTCCAAACATTAAATGAGCTGTGCGATGTTTTATTACATTTCTCATGTGGCTAAGCTTAGTGTGGCTTTTAAGTGTTCCTCCGTATGCCGTGCTTACGCAAGTTATTTTCTGCTGTGGATTGTTGATGCTGCAGCAGCAGATAGAGTGATGTGCCTTGAATTCCAATGAGGAGAAGGCGTTGGTTTATTTGGGGGTTTTGAGTACAGAGTGAGTATTTTGAAAAGATTTGTAACTCAGATTTTTCTCTGTTTCAGGCTTAAAGCGTTAGAAATGAATTGTTTTAAGTGCTGCTGGGAAATAATTGTATGTCTTTAGAAAGTAAAGTAATTTCAAATGTCGTTATTTGTAAAGTATGCTGTTTATGAAAATCTGTTTTATCTAGTGACTTGTATTACATTCAGTGTGGATCTCCACAAAATGTAAATGAACAAACAGAAACCCTAGAGCACTGAAAAGTTATTTTTTATTAAACAAAAGCAATGGGTAGCGAATTTGCCATTGAGAACCTGAATAGTAACTAAATTAGACTTTCTTTCATTGCACTAAATTATTTCTGATCTTGTCCTGACAATTAGGGAAAATTTATAAGCAATGAGGTGGGCAATTGAAGTGATATGTATATTTTCTCAAACTCCTTTAGGGGATTAAAACCTTTCAGTGTGTTCTATCCATCTGCTTATTTAGTGCCTGTATTATTGGAAGCAATCCTTTCCTCTTCCAGCAGCGATGCTTAGATCCCTAGTTCTTACGGGTTGTGTATGAAACAGATTTTAAGGGATCCAGCCCTGATTAGAACAGTTAGCCTGTTAACGTCCTATGTATTTACAGTGGATTATTTGAAGGGAAGCAGGGGTTAAGTCAGCAGGTCTCTCAGCTTCCCCAGGGGTTAACCTGGCAGCCTGTTTGGCACACACAGGAGGGCTGACAGGTAGCAGGATTTGTCTAAGCAGTGTGCATGAGAGCCAACAAGGAAAACTGAATGCTCTGGATTAGTTTTGGATTATGTTGTCAGAGTGAAGCCTGACGGACAAACTGCAGAGGAATAAAATGCAATCTGTTTGGGGAAAGAGACAGCCTGCATAGCTTTCATTTTTCAAGAAATGACAAGAAAAATCATTAATAATTTGTAAATCCACATCCATTAACTTTTCTCTTTGTTATCCCAAGACAGTCTTTTTAACATGATTTTGCCACTGTTCTATATCTGTTCTTTCTTGTGACAGATGGCCAGATAAATATAAAACTGCAATAGTACAGTACAAATCAAAGGGAAAAATATCTAGAAATCATAACACCTGGAACTGCTTAATGCGAAACATTGGGGGTGGGGACGGATGGTGTTTTTTCTCTGTATTTTTGAGGTGAAAGATGAGGTTGAATATAATTTACATCCTTTTCCTATTCTATAGTTTCCTTTATGTGATCATCATTTACTTCAAAATATTGGAAGCAACATTCCGTTATTCTTTCCATTAAAAAAATTGCATTACTAATATTACTAACAGAGTTGATTCCCTGTTTTTCTTCATCCAGATATTTCTTTATTTTACTGTTCAAGTACTTAACATTTTAGAAGAGGGAAAAACATTTGGGAAAAACAAACAAACAACCAACAAAAAACCCAGAAAGAATTGCATCATTTTTCATTGAAGTAGTGTTTGTTCTTGCAACTGTCTCTTAGTTTGTTAACAGTGACTTATTTGGCAATAGAAGAAGAGTTCCTGCTCATGAACTTCAATCAGATTTGGTTTTCAGAAGCTTGGGGGGGGGGTGGGATGGGGAGGCAGGGAGAGCAGGCAGGGGGAAGGGGGGGGTTTCTACATTTACGCTTTTATAATAAAAAAGGAACACACTAAATGTAAGCTGTCAAATGAACTTTACTTAAGGACCAAATGAAGTCAG
Organism: Bucorvus abyssinicus; assembly: GCA_009769605.1. Lineage (NCBI taxonomy): Eukaryota > Metazoa > Chordata > Aves > Bucerotiformes > Bucorvidae > Bucorvus > Bucorvus abyssinicus. The sequence goes on from CM020026.1 coordinate 58,420,750, forward strand.
ATAAAGACTGTATGAAGTAGTGTGGCCTTGAACTTAGTCGGGTTTATACCAGATTTGTTCAGTTTTAGCACAGTTTTTTTATTTTTACTAAAATGCCAAAAACATTTTATGGTATCCTTTATATGAGAAAAAACAATTAATCAGTTACAGCTGTTTGGATTTTGTGGTTGCTGGGGTGTTAGCAGAGTAAAACAATTAATAAATCTATTAGGACTAGAATTGTAATAGCACAGCTAAGTAATTTGCAGGAAACCATTTATATGTTAGATAATTTTTTTTTTCTTCTGCTTATGAATTATCCAAATGTGAAATCAATGCATTTGGTTTTGAAAGAGTACAGTAAACATTGTCTATGAATTAATCTTGGTCTATTTATATCCGTACGCAGATTTTGTGGCTATTTGGTATATTAAATCTGAGGTGAGTTGGGTGCTAACAGTTTGGTGCTAACATTCCCAGGTTTATTATATTTCTCTAAAATGTGTAATATCTGAAAGCAGTCTTACTAGCTATTTTGTTTACTCAGTAATTCTTGAAAAGTAAGTAGAAAAGTATGAGGAATTGCTGTAGCAAACTTTTCCTTAACAACGCTAAAAGTGCTGTTATTTTCCCTTGCTGCAGTGAGTCCATCTGAACATAAGACACTGAGGCATCTCTATTGAATTATAAAGCATTGTTTTCATAGGCAGTTGTTACTGTTGTCAATGTATAAAATTGTTGTTTTGTACAAGTTAAATGCTTATTTCCAGTTGGCTGGTAGAGACCTTATTTAATAAGGGAAAAATAGAGGAATATTTTTGGCTTCATAAAAATTCCTGCCGAGTACGTCCTGGCTGAGGGATGGGGAAAGAAGGGGCTTCTGTACAGCTGCCCCCATGTCGCAGTCTTATGCCCTCAATTTAAAACAGCGAAGTAGGTGATGTAACACAGGATCACTGTTTTAATATTAGATGTTACAGAACTCTCTGTGCATATGTACATCAGCTTATTCATAAAATAATCTCAGGACGTTTATCTTCCATATAATCTTTCGGAAGTATTAGTTGGCTAGCTGTGGGTATGAGTAAGCAAGTAGTAAAAAAATCTCCTATAGTGTTAAGATGTTCATGCCCAAACTCAACCTGACTGAGTCCATGTACCTCATATATGCTGTTGGCTGATGCTCTAGACCTTTAGAACTGCTTCCTTAATAGGAAAAAACTGCACAGAGTAGAATGTCAAATTTATAAACATTAAATATTCTTTCACTATTAAGCATGTGCTTCATTGCTTGTCTGACTCAGGGTGGCTAGGTTTGGTCCTGGAAGCACTGTTGTTGATGCATTTTATTCTTGTTTTGCACTGAATGGATAGAAGTCTTGAAAAAGCCATGTAATCTCTGTGGGCTTCTCTTTCCCCTTGAAAATAGTACTAGCATTTCACAGAAGTTGTAGAAACTGAAAATTATGCTTTGGGATTTTTTTTTTCTGGATAAAAGTTCAATGATTTAGTTGTACATAGTTGTCAGTACTTATAAGTAATCAAGCTTTTCAAAAGTAGTCATACGGTACTTCCATCTCTACAATTTCAGTCCAGATGAAAATTTTGGTGGCATTATAAATCTTTGTTCTAGTTACGGCTATTCATTCAGTAAGTCTTCTACAAGTGTTTTTTTCAATTATTTTGAAATGACAAGACAATTAAGTTGGGACAGCAATGCAGTTTTGTTTGTGTCAACTTAAAGGTAAAAGTACCTGGAGGAGAATGCTAGAGTAGATATGTTTAAAAGGCAAAAAAACCCTAAATGGTTTGCTACAGATTTATTTTGATTTTGTAACCAATTATCCACAATGAGAAACATTTATTTTCTCAAATTTCTTGCATCATTTTCCACTAAGTATTACAGATTCAGATTTTTCAATAAAGTATATCATCAACATTGTTTATGAACTAAGATAATTCACTTGTTTATTAATATGTTTCTGTGAACATCACAATATCCATATTCACAACTTAAAGTATTTGACCTAGTAAATAGGCCTGGGATATTGTTAATCCTGCATGTTTCAAAAAACAGCTTATAAACGTCTTCATAATCTGTAGTCATCAAGTGGTTATTTCATTTATTGCTGAACTAGAGTGAAAACTCAGCAAATATACACAGTAACTGGGGCTAAAGAACAAAGAAAACTGCAGAAATACACAGGCATAGGTGCCATATAGCTTATGTGAGAAATTTAATTAACGGCTGCTCACAGTAATACAGTGCAGTATCTCATGGTGAATGAGAGTCAAGACTGCAATATCAGTCTACAGAGAAAAGCCATCAGTTCTATTAGCACAGCATTTTGCAGTATCTTTTAAATTAATCAGTCTCTTAAGCTCTCCCAGGAAAGAACGCTACCTAAGTAATGGCCAGCAGGAGCTGCATGTTGCTACAGTTTGTCCTTTGTGAAGACAGGTCTATTCCAGGCCTGCATACTTTTTCAGAATGGATGGGAATCACATCACAGTTTGCTATGGCTGCAAATCATTATTCCATGGGAATAAAAACAAGAGAAATGCTGTTAATTCTGTTACTCAGCTTTTAAGCCTATCCACTTTGGGCCAAGTTGTCTGACCAAACTTGGATTAGTCATTGATTTCTTTGTCATGAATTTATGGGAAGTGACAGAGTACAATAAAAAACTTCAGAATGCTCCCCTTTGTGACATTAGTAATAGCAACTTTAGGAAAACTTTAATATCCTGTTCCCTTTTTCATATAGGAGAAGTTAGACAATAACACATAGACATAACTGAAGTAGTAAATTATCAAGGGGCACACGGTTTTAATGGAAATAGATCCATAAAACTATTGCATATATCCTCCTGTTCTAGGGGAATAAAAGTCTGCATGACTTATTTATATGAATGCATTTGTTAGGTATGCACAACAAAAAAAACCTTCCAAGCTACTGAAAGAATGTGACTTCAGTATTGTTAACACTGCTTTAACAAGTTGTAAGAAAAAAACCTAAGTTTCCCCTTAGTTGATTCCTCGCATATCATATTTTATTCTGCAGTGTATCATCCTTGATTTTGTGAGGGTTAAATTACATTGTTTGTTCCAAACCTCACCCCAAAAGAAAGACCTGTCCGAGCATTCAGTTCACACTGTCTTTAACTCAATCTCCTGCTGATTTCTGGTATGTCCCTTTAGGCAATTCTTAGGCATAAGAACTCATTTCAGAACTAGTACTATAGTTGTACTCTGCTCTGTTGCATGCTCTTTTTATCTCTGTGTGCATGTAATAAATGGAGCAATCAAATATTCTGTTTTGTCGAGCAATGCAGGCTCTGTCCTGATATTTCAAGGACTGATTTATGGATGCTGTTTTGTCCTGGATTATTTTTAGGGATATTGACTTTTACCAGCTGGTTACGCTTGCGCTACTGCAGCAAGAGCTGATGCATTCCCAGGGCTTTGGTAGAAGCACATAAAAGAAAAGCCTACGTGAGCAGACAAGAGCTGTGCACTCTCACTTGAAGCAGCACAGAGGAGGGTGTCCCCTCTCATGCTATCTCTATAAGGTTCCATGCCCTAACATGAGAGATGAGTTTTCAGGATGTAACACCACAACATTATGCTCCATTTTTTAAAAAAAATTATTTTTAATCTGACCACCCTAAGAAAAAGCCAGAGACACTTAGTCTATCAGTAGCCACCTCAGAGTTTTGTAGCCGCAGAATTAGTGCTGAGAGCCAGAGCAGAGGTGGAAGAGTAATTTGTATGTATGTGATGGCAGCACAGGTTCTGAGTCCCAAATGTGGGAAGAACCACAGCCTTAATGATGCTGTAACCTGAAAAGAGCCTAGCTCATCTTTGAGACTCCAGTGCTTTGCAGCTTGGTAAATGAGAGATAGCACAGTTTTATCTATGAAAAGAGCAGATATGAAATGGTTAAGAGACAAAAATAGCATGAGCTAAAAGAATCTCGTTACAGAAGTGAGAGAGTTTCTGTCTTGCTCCTTCCTCTCTCTTCTTTTCCCACGTTTTTCAAAAGAAAAGAGTGATCACCAAAATACTTTCATAAGTTCACAAATTTTTCTGACTCAACTCAGAAAAAAACCCTTTGGAATATAAGCTTGAAATATCACATCCAAATACGTTACCAAAAAGAGATACCCACTGTTTACACGCAGATCGCTGCCACCAGGCTCCTCTGGGCTACCATTGGCAGCGCTTTTTTGGTTTTGAATTTTCCTGAATCTAAATCTTGCGTCTCGCAGGTTTCTCAAAGACAATTTCATCTTTGTTATCCTCTTAATGATACCACATTCATAATGCACTTCTTTCCAACCTTCCAGTTTTTGCATCTAAACACAAACTCACAGTATATATTTAGTTTGTAGAAGTTTCTCAGTATATGCAGGCCTGTGAGACTCCGAGTGAGACACCAATGTGTCAGTAGTAGTTTTTTTTATATATAGCTGCCTTCTTGCATTTGCAGATCATCCAATCTCTACTTAAGCAGTGACATCCAGTGCACAGGTTTGCGAGGGTTTGCAGGGTTAATTCTGTCATTACTGTGTTGACATGAGGCATGTTACAGCTTTCAGCTGAAAATGTTACTTGTAATCTTTTAATCCCAAATTAGGTCAACATTTTATCAAGTTAATCTAACATGAAGATTAATTAGGCTAGTTAACACGCGCACAGAGGTTATTTGTTTTGAGTCTACATTTAATCAAGGAGTTAGTCCTTAATAAAATAGACAGCCTCCCCCCTGCCCCCTAACCCTAGCTACAGCTCATTCCAGCATTTTGGTATTGTGCACTGTTCAGGACATAAAATTAGAAAAAGGCCAAATTGAATTTTTTATTCAATCTACCCACAAGCCCAGCTGAAACGAAACCAATCCCTTGTAGTATGAGAGAGATGGATTTTCGAAAACGGTATAATTTGAAAAATATATCATAGATTTTTACTTTTTGGGGGGGAAAAGCTGCCCTGAAACTTATTTTGAAATAATTCCATCGCAATCCAAGATAATTCTTCATGTAAGAATTATCAACATTTGAAATGACGAAGATGCATGATGTTTGCTAAAGCAAGATTGATGCTACCATTAAATCCTTAACGTTACGAAATGCAGCATGGTGGAAAAAAAACTGTTGAGAGAAATGTGCCAGACAAGATGGAAATTTTATCAAGAGATTTTCCCAGGTCTGCATTGGAGTTTCTCTCAAAATCAGACTGTCTCAACAGATAGCACTATGCCTGCTAAAGCACTCACCTGAGACATGAGAACCCTGGTGTGGACTACAGCCACTGGGCCTATTTTGCAGCAAGTTTTTGACTCAGTCTCTCAATCTCAGGTAAATTCTAGTAACCAGCAGACAACTAGGAACTATAAGGAAAAGGAACTTTGTACACTTCGTAGAGTATTTACCATTCTGAAAAATGTTTCCCAGCACAGAGGAAAACATCTTTCAGTTTTGTGGGTGTATTTCTACAGCCAAAGAAAACTGTTCTTGATAGTAGTGAAGGAAAGTAATTTTTTTCTGTAAGGCGGGATGTCTTTTAATCCGAAATTCTAGTTCTACTAGGACCCTTGAAATTACCTGCCGTAATCATGCTGTCTTTTATTTTTCTTTTTGTTACCTGCAAAACTTGTGGCTTTTGATGTGTTTTGAAGAAACAATGTTTGAAGAACAATGGCATAATGGAAAGAAAGAACTTGGCCGGTTTCTTTCTTTATTGTTTTCATGCCATATCCCTTAAAAAAAAAATGCTATTCAGTATAGTAACTCTCAAATTAAATATCCAAAAGGAGGAGAGAGACGACAGTTTGTATAGAGGGAGGTGGCATAAATCTGCTAACAGGGGTCATTAGGCCGGACAAATGCCTTTCTCCCCTGAGTTTCCTAGATAAGGAGAACCTATCTAGTAGTTAAAAATTCCAAGAGTCATTCTGGATAGCATTACCGACCCCCCTGGGTGTTGCTGCAGAGTTCATGCCCTGTTTCATCAAATACTCAGTGACATTCACCAGGGGCATGCTAATTATAGGGATTTAGCAGACAATGTCTAAGAACGTTTCATCACAGAACAGCATGTCTTGGTCTACAAGTATTGGTTTGTTGATGTGCTAAGTTAGCAAAAAACTGGAGGTAAAATGATTCTGCAGTTTGTTAGTGTATCTTTACAGCAACATTAATCAACATATTGGAATGTTAAGATACAATCTCCCCTGCGCTTAGCGCCAGCAATACTGTGCTGTTTTGTAATTACATGGAGGAGAAAGGCTCAAGGTAGCTTAAAAATTCATGGATTATACATTAGTTCAATGTCTTCTAACACAGTTGTTTTAATGAGCTACATGGTTGATTCACTATAAAACATTTTGCTTGGGCAAGAGTTAGACAGCCCTTGTATTTTACTTATAGCAGACCTGTTCAGTTGTCTCTTTACTGAAATCAGGGAGGAGGAGCGGATGTGTAATGGTAAGGGAGGCAAATCAGACTTCCATTTTGCTTCACTGCCACTTGAATTGTTGTTTGATTCTCAGAGAGCAAAGCTTGTGATGATGAAGTCCATTACTCACGGCTAAATGCAGAAACAGACATAAGCAATGCTGCGAGTTAGCTTTACCGGAGTGCAATCCACATGCTTGCCTGGTGTGATACATGAAGGCTGGGTACCGCGGAAAGCTGTAACACAGCCAGCTTCGGAATGGTCAGCAGCCTATTCCACTCACCTGAAAAAGCTGTGAAGAGCAATACAGTTTATAACCCTCCAGGTAGAGAGGGGCTTAGTGCCAGCGGTCACATTGACATTGTCATTGAAAGGCGCTTTTGGAGGTAGGGACATGACTCATTTCATTTTAAAAAGAAATAGAATACAGCCCATCTGTTACTTGCAAAATATTGGCAGTGTTTGTGTGATATCTTCAGTGTTTGGGTCCCACTCTGGCCTCGTCCCTGGATTACAGTCATTACTCACATTTTAACTCTATTTTTAAAGGGAATAATTCCATCAGATATTGTGCATTGCCCCACTCACAGTGCCCTGTAGCTTGGTGTTTCTTGTACTATTCAGGGAGCTGATGGACAGGAGGATCAAACCGGTACCACTCTGATTGCAAGAATACCCCGAGTGGTGTGACCTGTACAAAATATACTCCTACACGTGACTGTTAGGCATGCCAAAAATGTATTTTCTCCATCAGATTCATAAGGGGATTTAAAGAAGGGAGTTTATTAACATAATTGAAAGGATTCTAGGGATTATACAAAGCCTAATCTAATTTTCTGTTTCCAGTATACTTCATGTAGTTTGTACGTTGTGGAATAACTTGAAGTTGACAGTCAGTCTCTTTGTCTGACACATGCATTCCTACTTATACACAAAATTTGTTAATTTTTAGTCATCAATTTACTGTCATTATTTTATTAAGCATTTATATATGGAGGTGACAGCTGCCAGCCAGGTTGTACTCAGAGGCACAGGCACAGTACAGACATTATAATTATAAAATGATCATACCTCCCTTTTAATGGGAGCAATCACAAATATTTACTCGGTTAACAAAAACTTTGAAGTGGACTTAGTGAACTTTTAAGAGGACTTAAAATTAACTTCCATGAAAGCATATGGACATTCAGGACGCCAGGACTTAACTCCTTAAGCACCTTAGGAGAATAACTTCTGGCTGCAAAAACCTGCCAGATCTATTAATGATGATGGAAATAGTAATGCGATGAATAGGCACAAATGATAAAGCCGAAGAGTTTCAATTGACAAATAGCTAGTGGGATAGCAACAAAAATGGCACACAGCACAGAAATCACCTGTCATTGAATTTCAGGAGTGTTTGACATTATTTGTAGATATGTCAGGATCATCAGGAGACTGTTGCTGTTTCCCCCTCCTCCCCCCATCCCTTCCCTCACCTTTCTTTTCCCTGTTATTATCACCTTTTCTAGACTGATGTTCATCTCATTTGCAATTTTTTTTTTTTTGAGAACGGTTTGTAAGAGGCGCATTTGTCTCATGCTTATTTAACATTTGTTTGGAGAGCTACAAGGGCACAGGCAACACTATTCTCCAGGAGATGACTCTGCGCTGGGGTGAGGAAAGTGTTTCAAGGCATTTTGGCACTGCCTGCATCCTAGCTGCATCTTCCCTGAAGGTTTTTAGTGAGAACAGTCCTATGTTCTCCAAAGCAAAGGACCTGTGATTAGTTCTGGTCCCACGTATAAGTGGGAAGAGGATTTGCGGTGGGCAGGGAGGAGAACTTCTGGAACCAGCTGTCACTCTTCTGCATTCCCAGAGGGTATAACCTACAAAAAGCATTTATTTGCTTAGTGGCTGGCACACGCAAGTGTAAGTTATGTAACCATATCATTTTTGCATGTATCTTCTAAATTTTTATCCTTTTGATTAAATGGTTGGGGATATAACAGATTGGGTTCCATTACAACTGAACTCCCCACAGTATTTATTTCTCTAAGAATTTACCCTCCTTTTAAAAATCTTCTTGCAATATCCTATTATTACAACTTCTTTTCTTTCTAACTGTGGGGGAAAGGTCTGCAGAGCGTTTCTAGTGAGCTCACTGAAAGCTATCAAATAAATGCACTGTCAGATATATTCATGTTTAAATGGCTCCAGGAAGTGTTACTGACAATTCTAATCATACAAGTTTTTGCAGATACACTCAGCCCCAGACTATGCAAGGTCAGTTCACATAATCACACCAGCTTTCACTTTCCACAGTGGTGCTTTTTTTTTTTTAAAAAAAAAAAACACAACAGAAAAAACAAAACTAATGAGCTCATTTGGAGATGTAAGAGTTTATTACAGGTTAATATAATTTTTTAAAATGCAAAAGGCAGACATTTTAATGCAGTGAAAATGCTAAGAGCCTGAGGTGAGGAGGTGATTTCTAAATTATGGTGCTGAGAAGTCATTGCTTTAGTTAATAAATCAGAGAGCAATTTGAAGATATACAGGTCTGTATTATTTGTATTTCCTCCTAAAATATACCAGTATTGCTGTCATCAGAGAGCAGAGACTTTGATCAATTTGTAACTCATTATTTTCCTACATTTCTGGTGAGAAAGGAACATTGTATATAAAATTTTATTCCTGGACATGGCCCTGAGTAGAACACCTATCTTGGTATGAGTGTACTAGGGAGACTGCACTCAGTTATACTCTAATACAAATAGTCTGGTACACAGCACTGTGCAAAAAGAAAATATATGCAATTTTATGAAAGCGATTTTTTCTAAAGCTCTCTGAAGTTAAAAAGAGTCCAAAGCAAGTATTTAGCATGATAAGGAGAGGAAAAGTTTTAAAAAGAAAAAAAAAAGGGGTTGGGAGTGGGTGGGTAATCTCAAAGCCTTTTTCCTGTGGGTGTTTGTAAAGGATAGAACCTTGTCAAATGCTTGTTGCTGCACTCACCTATAGGATGTACATTTCTTTTTTCTAAACACATTTATTGCTTCAGTATGCGTTTGGTTAATGGGCTTCTGTGACATGGAAGTGCTACAGGGACTCATTGTCTTCATTTCTTCCTGCTGTCCTTTAAGTCAATATTAGTTTATAGAGAAGTGCCACAGTGCAATTAATTTGTCCTTCGAAGAATTCAGATTCATAAATCAGCCTCTTTCTTTCTCTTTTTCTCTCTTTTTCTGCATGCTTCATGGCGAGGTAAACATTTGCGACAGCCAAAACTCAAAAGGTTGAAAGGTCTAATTCAGAAAGGGCTCCCCAAACAGGATGCTTATCTTAAACATACAATTTATCCCAACATTTGCAAGTTTACCTTTTTTCATGTGCCATTATTTTCTTTCCAACTCACTCAGGCTATACTTCTCACCCGCACACTATTTTTTTTTTATGGTTCTTTTTCTTTGATACGGGTGAATTTTTTTTTTTTTAAAGCTACTCCAATCTTCACTGTACTGAACTGAATGAAAACCATTTCTGGATTCATTAAAGCTCAGATAAATACTTTCCTGCCTCTCTTTGACTTCCAGTAGTCCTCTTTAATCCTCTGTCTTGCTGAAATCCTTCCTCACGTATCAGAGAATCTGGCAATCTCCTCTCCACAGGCTACTGTCTTCAGATCTTGTTCATTCTTGGGAACCACAGGGAGACCCCAAGTGTTAGGATGTGAATGAAGTAGGCTACCAGAGAAGGTGACAGGTCGGAGACATACACCTCATCAGTCACATCACACTTTAAGATCAGGGCATATATCAGGTCAGGTAATTCACAAGGTCAGGTTGGGGCGGGGGGTGGGGAGTGGAGTCTCTTGAGGTTTATAAGGTAGAGAGGAGAAGAATGAAATGAAAATGTCAAAGGCTGGGGGAAAAAGAGCAGATGAATCTCAAAGGACAGAGGCAAAAGATCTTAAAACAGAAAGAAACTAAATTTCTCTGTACTTTTTCAGAAATCCTTGACTTCTTCAATGATCTCTACCTTCATCTGTAATCCTGTATTTGTCAGACTCCTTCAGCTCTCTCCCACAACTCCAGAGAAACTTGCATCTTGTTTTAAATCTGATTCTCACTCTGCAAGGGTGGAAGCTAACTATAGTGAGAAGGTCTTTCCAGTACTACTTCTCTCCTACTTTATTTAGATATTAGTTTCTTCATGCCTTTTATTATTCCTGCCCCTTCTATCGGGAGCACAGCATTTTCTTCAGAGAATAGCAAATAAGACATAAGTAACGTACTACTGCATTGAATTTCTAGGTTCCAGGGTTCTCAGGTTTGCTTTGTGTTGATTTTGGATTGTTTTGCTTTTGTTTTGGGTTTTTTGTTTGTTTGTTTTGGTTTCTTTTTTGCTGCAATTTTTGAGGACTAGGTTGCCAGCATTTCTGGGTGCAGAGGTGCAAGTTGTTCCAGTTTGAATTAATTTCTTGGTGTGTTCCTTAGTTTCTGTGGAAAAAGTAGTAAGTGATAATAGCAGCAAGTATTTCTGATACTCTGCAGTGGATACTACATTCTGATGAATCTTCCCACTCTACTAAATAACTTTTTGACATGCGTCATTATCTCCAGACTGGAGTGGTTTTCAGCCTTTGATACAAGGGATTCTATCTGTAACGGAAGGGGAATAAAAACTCTATCTAATAAAACATTGCATGCTCATTACAGCAGTGTCCTGATGATAGGGATTCAAACCCCTTTGGGAAGGAGGAAAACCAAATTCAGGTTCCCACATCTTTAACAAATGCTGTATCAACGTGTCTAGAGAAAACCCAGAAGCACGAGGATTCTGCTATGTAAGTACAAATAGAACTCATCCCCTTTAAAAGAAGCAATTACTATATGACCAGTCCTGAAACTTTTGAAAGTTTTTTGGTTTTGTAGCGCCTTTGCACCCATAATGGAAAGATTATATTTCAGTGACTGCTTGCAAATCAGAGGATGTGAAAAATACAAAAGCCCCCAGCCATACTACCAGTTAATCTGTTTCCTGCATGACAGTACTCAGGAAACTTAAATTTTGGTCTTCAAAGAGTCCTTGGAGACTCCCACTGCAAGGTGTGGTATTCAAGCACAACAGCACCCTATTCGCCGCCTGAAGCAAACAACCTCCATTATTCATAGAATCATAGAGTCATTTATGTTGGAAAATACCTTTAAGATCATTGAGCCCAACCGTTCACCCAGCACTACCAGGTCCACCACTAAACCATGTCCCTAAGCCTATCTACACATCTTTTAAATACCTCCAGGGATGGTGACTCAACCACTTCCCTGGGCAGCCTGTTCCAATGCTTGACAATCCTCTTAGTGAAGAAATTTTTCCTAAAACAAAATTCATTCATCCTAAACTCAGACATTAAATCCTTGAACAGAGGCCTCTTCAAAAGTCCTATGTTTGTGGCCTCATGCCTTTTGCACTATTCCTGAAATAACAGAAATAGAGAAATTGCAATTGAAAATGGAGAGCATTACAAATCTAAACGTAAACATGGGAACTCAAACTCTTTTGCTAAAAAGCAAAAATATGTAACAGAGAAAATGTAAAAGGGAAAAAATGTAATGAGCTTCTCTATTTGCTCTGCAAAAAAGGTAATCATTAAAAAGAGAAGCTTGTATATTTACTGACAATTTTTTCTCTTTGTAAATACAAATCCAATTAATGGCCTCATAGCCCGGTTTTGTCAAAGTGCCCAAGTCCTAATTTTTATACAATCTCTGCTCAAAGTGAATTGAAAGTTGTAGGACACCGAACTCCATAAAACCACATCCATATCCGTTTACATATGTGTAAGCCCCTAAAACAAAGAAATGCAGTCATAGTTATCAGAATATTTCCTACAGGTATTATCATTCATTTATATCAAATGAGTAAAGTGTATATAAATAGTGAGTGAGCATCTCAGTCCCACTGCCATGGTTTAATCTAGGTCTCAAGCTTCTGAGGTTATAGAAGCAGTCTCGAAGATTATTTCCATATCTGTCAGTCACCTAAAAAGATGACATTACAGGTGGTAAAATATGCCCTCCTGAGCACTCAGGCAAAAAGAAAAAAAAAAAAAGTGGAGGGGGTTGTCCTTTTAGAAAGTTCGGTAGGAAAGTTTAAAAAATGTACAAATGTTGTTACAGCAAAATAAAAATTCTCTGCAAGTTCACACCTCCTCTTATTTTATGGTGGCTTGTTTATAAATTCATATTGTGAAATACCAGTTACTCAAAGTACCGTGTTTTATTTTAATTATTCTTCAAAAAGCAGTAAAGGATCCAGAAACACTTCCCCAAAGTTAGATCTATGATGGAGGCAAAGAAGGAATTGAAGTGAAAGAGGAAGGAGGGGAAAAAATGTAGTGCAAGTTCAAAGTCAGCTTGGTGCAAGTCATCAGGCCTGGGATTTAGGAATAAGAAATGTGTAACTAAACTTGCTACTAGGGCTGGCTGAAAGCTGAAATTTTATTCCAGTTAAAGGGGATTATCTGAGTGGAAGCTGTTGTTATCCTTAGTGTTGAGACATAGTACTACAATTCCTGCAGCAAATGGGGTGAATTTTTCCTAGCTGCATATTCCCGTCAATGTCTGAGATCAGACATCTGGATTATTTTTGACAAAAGAATCTCTAAAGCTTATTGAACTATTCTGCGGTATTGCTTACTGTTTGGCTTCTTGGGACTACACCGTTCCTACTCAGTACTTAGCTGGAACTACTTTTCAAGAATTTCACTGGAAGATTTTACTGCCAGTTTAATCTCTCCTTGTTTCCTTTTCCTGGTTTTCCTGTGATCCTATTTTCTGAAATATTTAATACTTTATTTTTTAAATTTGTGTAACAGATATTCTATGGCCAATCAGAAGTACCATAGTTTTTCTTTGTATGTGGATCTACCTATCTCTTAGGGATGGATATTAATGACATGTCTGGAAGCAGATTTATATTTACAGTTACTGCTTTATGAATTTGGCTGTATGATACCAAAGGAGAAATGACTGGTTCTACTTATACGTAGCCTTAGCTAATGCTTAATGATAAAGCAAATGCCTCCTCTGTTCCTTTCCTTTTGCCATTCCTTTTCTTTCTGTTTTAAATTCACAGTACCTGTTAGAAAGCTTTTTATGGCAAATGTCAATTATTTTCTCCTCTGATAATAGGAAGTTAACACCTAAGCTTAATTCCCCTGTTTAACTATGTTTATGGTTTGTTTTGTAACACCCAAATGAAAAACCTGTATTTATAACCTGGAGGAACTACAGGTAGAATAAAGTTGGGTAACAACATAATGTTTTGATAGCGGCCAGTATTTGGTGAAGTGCTCTGTGTAAGGTGGGTGGGCAAAGTGCTATTTTGCAATCTACCACATCAATGTGTGTGCCTTTCCTCTCTACTGTTAAAAGGAATCGGAATGGGAGTCGGAGAATGATGGACAGTCTTCTTAATTCAGGCCTTTGAAAGTTAAATAATCTCAACCTATTAATAAAAGAAGAATATTGTGACCATATGTCTCATCTGTCCCATATTTGGCTTCAAAATTGTGTGGTGGTACATGCACACAGTGACTGCATTCACCTATCTGGGAACTGCCAGTGGTCATAAAATACGACCATTTTTCTTACTCTGAAATGCCATATCAGAAGAAGCTGAATACAGCTTAAAAATAAATTATTTACTTGTTTGTTCTGATGAAAAGTTTTGAAAATTGTGAGGTACCCATACTTTTAGTTCTTTCAAAATGGATTTTTCTATCATCTATATTTACTTTGCTACAATGCCAGCCTGTATTACTACTGAAACATGTTCAATTACTATAGTGAATGATAATTTATCAAAGTCTCATTCCAAAATAAATGAATAGTCAGATAAAATCCCAAAGGTCAGGGAACAAAGTGAAGCAGACCACCTGGCCCTGGGGCTGCATGGGAGAAATGGTCTCTCAATCAGAGACACTTAAGGTGGGAAAAAGATGTTCCTGAATTGATTATCTGTAGGACATCATGCTGTTGTGAGACTTATGATGTAGATACTGTCGAGACAGGAGAGGAAAATGAGTCGAGTTCTGCAAACGTGAGTTGGTGAATCTGGATGGATTTGTAAGGACACCAAAGAACCTGAACACAATCCAAGTTTTAGACAGTTTCTGTGCAAATTTACAGCATCTGCTGGAGTTGGTGTAAATCCAAAGACTGAGCTTGATTCCAGTCTGGTGCCCATTTCATGGACAAAAGGAGATGAGATTAACAGAAATCTGACTTGGAGGGGAAAAGGTTATCTTCTGCCATTAAAGTCTACATGCGGTACCAGAGCTGAGCAGATACACAGGACTGCATTCCACCTTTAGAGCCCCACTTCCCTGATTCCAAAATAATGAGGAATTTTTTTCCACCCTCTGATGTAAACTAACGCAGATTAATTACAGTTCTGCCTTTTGGTTTTATTTCTCACTCAGAAGTTTGTTTTGTGGCCAAGCATTAGCTAAACAAGTTCTTTAAATCCACCCATTCCTTGGCCCTACTCTGAGCTGACTTAAGCATAGAGATGGCTTGCTAATGGTATGCCACTTATAAGAGACTTGTGCTGGAGCAAATTGTTAGCATCTTTATTCCCCTTCCTAATTTACTGCAGTCAGAGGAGTGCGTGGCAAGAGAATTAGAGCCTCCGATTTGGGAACAGAGTGCATTTGATTTGAAACTTCAGAGGGAGCCCCACTCTAAGATGTTCGTTTCAAGAATCCCTTGTTCTTGGAAGGTGCATGTGCTGTTCATTGACCAGAGCATGATTCACCTACCAAGGCAGTGTGTGGTATGAAATGTTTGCCCTCTTACAGGGCTGGACATGCTGGGTTACATGCTGCTGGTCGTTATCTGTAATCTAAAACAGACTTCAGTTGTGCAACTGCTAATAGGGAAGTAACTTTTCCTTACAAACCTTTCTAGCTTTACAGTTACTATATTAACCTTGCAAAAGAAAGATGATTAGCCTGTCTGACCTTACAAGCCACATACCAAATCTTCATAACGCTGAGCTGTATTTGGCTGAGTACACACTCTAGGAGTGTGGCAAATGGTGATGGGTGCCCCCCAGCCCATGTCACATGTGCCACACTTGGGAATTTGGCTGAGCCCCAGACTGACCCAGTGATAGCAGTGTCTGCTGGCTCATTTCCTCCTACCAGTGACAAATTGTCTGTTCTGCTGCTGCTCTTTACTGCTGACATGTTCTTGTCTCAGCACAAATGTTACAACTGAATTGCTTGCAAGCCAGATGTGGTTTGAGGGCTACAGGTTGGCCACCCCTGTCCTATGAAAGTCTTCTGTCAAAAATTGTAGTGCTTTTCACTGGTTGGAAATGCAGTTTCACTTCTGCCGAGAATGCAAATGTAAAAATTTATACCAATCTTCAGGTAAACTAGAACTGTCAAAATCTTCCTTGAATAGAATCTCTCAAGTAGTTTTGGGTCAATAATGTCCTAATATTATATGTGAAGTGTATTAACATGGCATAATGTTATATATATGTAAAAAGTAGTGTATATTCATATAATATTATATATGTGGTAGTACGTATATGTTATACTTTATGAAAAATTCAGAAGTTGTAGTAAAAACACATATTCTAACTGAAGAAATACTACTAAAAATGTCAGCTGTCCCTGTCTAGAATTTGGAATATATTCACAATCTATAGCTACACACAAATTTGTTTACTTTTAATTATCTGGCTGCTGTATCCTAATGAGAGAATTGACTAGTTTGTCTCTGAAATTTTAACACAAATACATGTTTCTTTCAATAAGGAAGAGGACAGTAAGGAGAGGAAATTCTTTCAGTATTGCTTCTTTTTTCCTCTTGGACTACTTCTTTGTTTTACTTTCCTCTCCTTCCTCCCCTTCATCTCCCTCATCTTCTCTCAATAACTATTTTCTTCCACTCCCCAAAGAGATTTTGGCGTGTAGCTAATACCAACTTGTCTGTCAATAGCAGGTGTTGACTTTCATAAGCTTGAAGTTGCCCAAGCAAATGGAATATAATGCTGTTTCACAATTTAAGGGGGGATTATAAGTAAGCTTTCCTACATAAATCTCTTCTATAGTGACTGAGAATGGTTTTTTATAAAGTTAATTTTCTTTTTTCCAACAGTGTTTTTGGTGTGTTCTCGATTCCATTTAATAATACTAGGAGTAATACATACTGGAAAGGTCAAAGGCAAAGGGGAGAAAAGAGGCTTAGTAGAGAGTACTAGTAAACCATCCTAAATTAATTAGGAAGGTGATGGAATTTAACACATAGATAAATTCTACAAAGAGAAAGAGTAGCTATAAGAAAAGCTCAAAATGACCACAGATATAGATAGCAAATACAGACTGGAAGATAAGGTGGTGTCTGTGATACAGTGACAATAGAACACGTACTGTGTGATGTTCAGGGATAAGTTTTATCCAGGTTGTCCTTCACCTTCATATACCTGTCTGGCTTTAGAGGAGGATGGTCATAGATTGATAGATAATGTGCATATGCACACATATGAAAAAGCGTAATTTGGTATTTTTTTCGTATATATAAAATAGAAGCATATCACTAATTGTATATTGTGTTCCGACAACATGGAAAATTCACTTTCCAGTCACAAACACACACACGAAAAAGCAGTCATAAATGCAGTAGCCATTATGTCATTGTAGTTTATTCTTGGAAGATATATGTTGAACATATACATGTTAACTATCTCTACTCTGCAATTTGTAATGTGTTCACAAACTATTGCTATGTACAGTTTTATTTACATTGATAAATACTACTTCCAAAGAGAAAAATGGAATAAACTTTCTTACTAAAGACAGGAATAAAGAAGTGGGCATAGCCATTTTTAATTAGCATTTACAGCAATTTCGACACAGAGTTCAAAGGTGACATAGACTTAGTTTTATGTACGTTGGACCTTAGATTTATTAAAGACTGTAAAACTAAAATTCAGAGGTTAAATTTTTGAGGTAGAAAGAAACTGCATTTGACTAGATGATCTCCCTAACATTCGGTGATTCTGTGATTTGATTTAGATGTCTGTAAAGCCAGCTATAGCCACGTTTATCTTGGGAATTGAATGTGAAATATTTTCATTGCTAATCTGGTGTTGGTGGAAATGTTTTATGATTTTGGCATGCCTACTATCAGATTAAAATGCAACAAGATAGTAACAAGAATGGTTTTATTATTCTTTTCTATTTCACCACCCATCTAGAAGTGTCTCTGGGCAACTATTCTAACTATTCTATTTGGGTAACCAAAGATGTCTGCCTCATTTTAAAAGCTCTGTAATAATCAAGGTGAGGCCAAATTTCCAACTGTTGTGCCCACAGATACTTCGAGGCGCAAAACTGAAAGCATAGAATGTGAAATCCATGCATTTTATTAGATTAAATAATCAGCATTGATCTGAAATGAAATGTCTGGTCTAGTATACACATAAATTGTGTATTAGGCAGCAGATCATGTAAAGAGCATGAAATTTATCTGAATGAAGATCCTTTGTTAAGAGAACAGCGGCCAGTAGCTAGATCGGACAATGGATGTTTAATGCTGGTCATTTCTGTGTTTACCAGCCACCTCACCCTGGCTGTTGGTACTCTCACAATGACTATTTCCCAGAAGCAGTATTTTTGCAGACTGTCAAGCATTTATTCCTTTACTGTATGTAAAGCAGAGGATCTCTTTCCAGCAGTTTATAGTAATAGGAAGAAAATCTGGACATATTCTCAATGGGATATAGTAGAAGTACCTGAAATGTTCTAAACAAGTCACATCTCTGGCTCTACAAGCAGCAGAGGACTGCTTGACAGCATTACAGTTGACAGCCATTGCAAGATTTAGCATGTGATCACTGTGTTTTTCATGGAAACTTGGAAGAATGTGGCAAATTCCCTCTCATTCTCTTCCTTTCTTTTTTCCATACTTTCCTACTGTATATGCCATATCCCATTTCAGAACAACAGGGAGTGACTTCAGACATTGCTCAGGGATTATCGCACTTCATGGGCAGCAATATATCCAAGACATCTGAAAGCAGCTCAGAAGTGCTTTGCTTAGAGCATCTTACTGCTAAAACTGGGCTAGCAGTATTCAGTCTTGCTTCCTACCTGCTGAAACAGGCAGATGTTGAAAAGAGGCAAGGCAACAGTTATCTTCAGAGTTAACTTCAGAGGTTACTTCTGACTCCAAATGGAGATGAGATGTGGGATGTTGCCTAGACAAAGAGCTACAGCTTTCTGTGGGCAGTTCCCAGCGTGGGCAGTCACCAGCCAGAACCCCTGCCTTTACAGCTTTTCATCCCAGTGGATAGCCTGAGTTAACTCCTCTACTGGTTCTTTTCCTTAAATTTGGCCTTTTCTATTATGAGGGCATGATGTGAGAAAATCACAAAAAGTGGTTGCTACTCAGTGGGTACTTTTTCTGCCATGCTCATACTGATAATTTGAGTGATAGTATATACAATGTTGCTTAATGTGTCTGTTAATTATTTTCTCAAACTGTAAACACAAGGCAACTGGTTCTATTATATCCTCCATCTGCAAAGTGCTGGGCTTGTGTGAATGTGAGTGAGTGCAGAATTTGGTCCTAAATCAAGAAAGTTCATAGAACTGTCAGGAAAAGGTTTGTGTGTTTTCTCTGTGCAATGTCCAGCACAGTGAAGCCCTTTTTTCCTTAAGGCAGTGTCTTAATAGAAATACGAAATAGCAACAGAAATTAAAAGACTTTTAAAAAATTGTTTGACCCAGTACAATAAAACTGTCTGCCTAAAAGTGTTCAGTCAACTTGCAGAAAAGTGCCTTGACTTTTGTAAAAATAATGGGAAAAATAGCCTTTTTTTCCTGGTTACTCCCTGAGCTGTTGTGCTCCATTGGCCCTTTCTCACCATAATATCACCCCTCTCCTAGTATAAATCTAATTTCCTTGCTTAGGCACCATCTTATCTTTGGCTTAAAAACTTGATTCATACCCCAGACTTTGTATAGCTTATGCTGTACAGGCCTCTCACAAACTCCACAGCTACATGGTGAAGATACAGTAAGATTGGAAAAGTAGAAAAACATTCCTGCTTGACCTGGATGTGAAAATAAGAACCCAGATTTTCATCCTCCATCATGTTTGGTGAAGTGACACAGTCTTCTGTTCTGTTCTCCTCTTTTGCATTTCAAAACTATCCAGAAATTGTTAAGACTTTGGCACGGTATTTTCCTTTTTTGCCTTGGAGGAATGGTTAAAGGATGCAGCAATAGCTTTTACATTCAGTAATAATGCTCTTGCTAGAGTGGGTGGGTTTTAATAATTTCCCTGCCTTTAGAGGCCTTGTTTAGAACGTGTATAATGAAAACAATTTCCCAAGGCAAGGGTGACTTGTCCCCTTGTGTATGGCCATTTGCACAGTGCACTCAGAAGTCTGCAATCCCCTGCTGGAATATGTAGCTAATAAATGTGGATAGAAGGAAAGGAATAAAAACCAGAGAATGAAGACCAGTGCAGAAAAGGTCAAAGGGAGCAGAGAGGGCCCAGAGACCTTCTCTGTTGAACTGTTTAGTGCCTCATAGGTAGAGGTGCTCCCTCATCTTCTGGACAGCAGTGCTGGAAAATAGCCCACTGTCACCAGCAGTATGTGGGAAAAAAACAACCATTTATCTTTTTCAAAGCTCAATTTTTCCACACTGCTGGACTTTAAGAGACCGCTAACTTGGAGGTTTAAGGTTAGCATAAGCTTTCCTGATCTTCTCCAGCAAATCACACTCTTCAGATGTCCATCTGCACTTTGTGCTCCTTCAGAACTCCCCCAAAGGAATTTCTTACTTGGGCAGCTTGGTACATGATTACCAGAAGGGCATGGCCTAAAAAACTGTAGAATTCATTTATATTTTAATGGAAACCCTGAAACTTAAAATAGGAACTCAGTTGAACAGATCATGACTCATAGAAGGAGGTTTCAGTTTATTGTTAATTTCCATACATTTTCACTGCTAGAGTAACTCATTCTTCTCAATTGATTGAAGCCACTGTGGATCATGGGGAGTGATTGTTTGTCAGGGAGACCTCTAGAACCTCATCAGGTCAAGGAGCTTAAGTTGCCAAAGTGACCTCCTGGATCACTTGCTTGCGTCAGGTAACATGGAGCTTGTCAATCTTTCTGTTGCCCACAAAGCCCAAGGGGCTGCTGGGATACGCACAATGCAGGACTGTTTGTCTTAATATTTATGAGGAGAGGGATTGGAGTTGTCTTTCCTTCACATCAGTAAACAGCAACCTTCGTGTAACGATTTGGGGGGTTTTGGTATATTTTTTTATGGCCTTATTGGTTCTTCTGACTGCTATACAAAACCATACCATAAGCGTACATAGGAACTCTTTCAGAAGCAGAATGACCCACCTGGACCCATAATGAAATGCTATGCAGGGGAGGCAACAAGAATTTATCTTGCCAGAGATGAGAGGTCGCAGTGCAAGGCCAATGTCATTTCAGAGAGACGTGCACATGCTGCCCTCAGGTGAGCTAGTAAGACACCTGGTGGACTGCGATCACGTGGGCAGCCAAGACGCTTTCTTGGCAACTTTTGTGTGTTCGCTCCAGGAAGAGCTGAAATATTTCTGGCATAGGCTATTAATGGATAAAAAGCATGTGAACTTCAGCGATCAGTCTGCTGCATAATTTCCCAGGGCAAAGATAAGCACGAAGCACTTTAGAAAAGAAAAAAGAAAAGAGGGGACAGGGCGGGAAGGTGGGGTGGCGGGCGTTGGGGTAGGGATGACACACGAGTTGAGCCAAGTGGGGTCTGTACTTTGTTCTTACATTTTTATTGGCAGAAATGCTGCCATACTCTTTTGCAAAGCTTCAGAGTTCTCAGTTTACTGTGAATAACTATCAAAATGCAGTTTGAAAAAACCTCAAGATATTCAGAATGTGGAAATTATTGCGGCATATACTAAACAATCTCAAGATTTGTTTTAAAACTTTGGGGTCTTATAAACAGACTCTTCTGCTTTTGTAATATTTGTAGTCTATAATTAAGTCTCCATGAAAGAGATGGGACATGACTTTATCTGTCTAAATTTCTTATTCTGCTTCTATGATTTCAGTATCACTTGATCACTAGTTATTAGTAAGCTCATGTTTTTGTGTAATCATACTTTCCAATTTTTGCCATACTAAGTTACCTGTATTGAAAGCAATTCTTTAGAGGAGAAGGAAGAGGGATGCTGAAAAGCAATAACTTTTTCTGTGTAACAATCAAGAAGTATTTGGTTTATTCATTTAATATTTTCTATTTCATTAAGTGAAAAGGCGGGGGGAGAAGGTTCCTTTGACTTTAAGGAACGTGTAAAAGTGTGGTGGTATAAGTACTTCAAGAGATATGTGCAGCAGAAGATAGAAGTACTTGTTACTGGTAAAGAAAAGAGGAAACAAACAGGAAACCTCCCAACTATATGTTTGCACTCTGTTAAGGCTACAGATTTTTTTTCCATATTATTCTTAAAAAATCCCAAAACCTCAAATATGTGATATAATTTTCTTTTAGTTTCACATACTATAATTGTTTTAAAAGACCTGAACTAGAAAAATTAGACAAAATGAAAAATTATATGCATTTAATATATTTCAACCTGAGAGCCAAATAACCATCTCACATATACGTATTCACACCTGTTCCATTTCAGCCAGTGGGAATACAATGGTGTGGGATCAGTTCTTGATCTGTCAAGGTCAGTCATCTATACAGTATGTAAAAACCCCATATAATTGCAAGGAAAGACAATCCCTTAATTGCTAGTGCAGGCTGGTGACATCTGAAAGTGGAGAGGCAAAACTGTCACTGATCCAAGACCAGAGCCAGTTCAGAGCATCTGGTAAAGATCACCAAGTGTAAAACTTGCATCTGCCTGTGACACAGAGCCTTGTCTGTTAACCGCGGTCCTCTGTATCAAGTCGCACAAACAAATGCAGGTCTTAAGATCGCTCCTTAGGTGGTTACTTGGCAAACCCCATTCTCTGTCTTCAGCGTTAGTGCAGTATCAAACATTCCAGAGGATAGATGGTTATTCTGAAGCACTTTTATTTGAATTACGTAAATTACTTTCTCCTTTATGCTTTACTCTATATGTATATCCCTCTTTCACGGGCACCCCCTTGCCGTGGGGAAAGAGCTTGCGTGCCCTTGTGAAGTTGAGAGCTATGCTGGTGGTGGCATATGCCTCCGGTAGGGTCTCCCAAGCCAGGCAGGTCTCAACTGAAGGGTCAGACAAAGTGTGTCCATGGGCAGGATGGGCTCACTAGCCTTCGGGCAACCATCCTAGGAGAAGGACAACTCTAACTCCAAACCCGGGCAGATGGAGCTCGTTTAGCCCTGTAAGGCCATCCATCTAAGAGAAGGATACTCTAACCAAACCTACGACCTAAGGACTTCGCTGTCACCGTCCAAGCTCGCTAGGCCCTGGCAGATGAACCTCAGGTGTAAAGGGTGGGGCCAGTCTCGCGCACGCTGCGCCTCACCTAAAAAATCCACTGCGCAGGCTTGAAGGGTGTACTCACGTTTAAAGCCCTTCCCAAATCTTCGTCCGCGAAGCCAAGCCATGATGATATGTATATCCATATACTATTCAGCTGCATACAAAGATCATCTGTTTTGGTATCTGTAAATGATAACAATAGTGTTGAACAAGTAATTGTAGATTTATATAATAAAAGTTCTCACAGCATTGCAATAAGTGTGAGTAATTAGAGCTCTTGGAAGGACTGGCAAGCAAAATTAGGAAGCCCTGGAAAATTCCCTTTTTTAGTTTTTTGAAAAGTTCAGTTTAGTAAAGCAAGCTATGGATACTGCTAACTGATTGTAATGACTTTGAAAAAGAGTTTCTTACGTGTGAAGCGGGTCAGGGAATTCATAGCTTAGTAATACAGCCTGCATTGTATATGTTATTCGGTTTGGGTAATATTCTTCCCATTTTCAGAATCTGTGTTTATGTTGGTTATTTTCTAGTTAACTGAGCCACACAATTCACACATATTAGAATCTCGTACCTTGTTCAGATTTGTCCTCCTGCAGCTATAATATATAGCCCCTTTGATACTGCATGGTAAACTGATGCCAAATTGTAAATCAGTTGTGTACAAACAGTTGCATCCAGTAATAGGTAACAGCTCTTCAAAATGCCACACTGCAACATTCTCTGTGGCGAGCAACAAGCAAGGTATAACACACAAACAGTGTGTGCAGTAAAATCATCTCTCTAATAGGTAAAGCGCTGAAGGTCTTTTCTGACTGCCCACTAATATACCAAGGTAAGGTTTCGGTAATTAAACATCTGAAGAGAGGATTCCAGGTTTTATGGGGTTTTGTGCTGCAGTCCTCCCGATGGCTGGCTCTGCCTACAGAAGCAGGCAGACCTTGTGCAGCTTCTGTCCTCCCTTCAGCTTTTGGTGTTTCCTTTTGGCAGCATTAACTTAGGAGATGAATATGAGAGAATCTAGTATTACTCTCAGCTCAGACTGAGGAGGTTGACCAGGCAAAGGCTGAGGCATGCCCAAACCTGCAAATCAGGACATTTGCTTAGCTCTGGACAGAATGAAATGCACAGTAGAATATGGTTAAGGCCAGGGCACAACTCTGCCTCCCACACCGTGAGAAGTGGTGGCACAGACAAAAGTGGGCAGGCGTGAGATGAGACACTGCTTAGTCTAACTTCTCTTATCGTATGACCTGTCCTGGTTAATTCACCACGAAGAATCAGAAATGCTGCCTACCACTTGCTGCCACCGCTGCCTGCCCTCATGGTCTGATTGCGCCCTTTCCTCAGGCGCACAGACACCTTCTGCTCACTCCTGCAGATAAGCTGTGCTGCAGGGGTCCGGTGAGGTGGGGAGAAGACAGGCTTGGCATTGAGGTGTTGCTTGGTGTAAAAAGTGTCAAAGTCCCGAGATGCAGAGAAGGGTTTGGGAAAGCTGGCAGAGTGGCAAGCTAAAGAGCGAGCTTCCTCTCGAAGCAGATCGTATCTAACAAAAGCGGTTTGTGGCCTTGATTTTTAGGAGCTAAAAGCAGCTTGGAGTTGAACTTACCCTGAAGCTGCTTACTCAAACACTGAAAGGCCCTGTCTAATCCTTTTGGTGCTTTATCAGGTTGTTCTGGGAAAACAATTGCTTAATATGTTATGTGGAGATCAGCTTCGGCAGTGTTAGGATAGTGCAAGTCTCCGGGCAAATAGCTGAGACAAAAATATGGCATAGGAAAAGTTACCTCATAACAGAGACCTGCGTAGTAACTTTTGTAGTTAGATTTATATGCTGAGAAATGGAGTAATCGCTGATGTTTCATGCAAGTGTCTCCAAAGCTTGTATTTAACTGGATCATATCAGCTGACGGAGAAGAAACAGAAACAGCTTTCTAAAACAGGAAAAAACAGGACAGGGCAGGAGTACAGTACAGGCAGAAATTATGTGTGATGCACATGGCATCTGATTTCTATATGATGGCTTTTTCCATCCTCTTTGAAAATGTATCTGGAGTATGCCATTTGTTTTAATGTCCATGGATTGCTTGATTATTAAATTAAACATGACCTCTCTGTTCTTACCAACTTCAGAAAGAACTGCTGCTTTTGTAACTTTGTAGATGGTTTTCTCAAGGAGATTTATAACCCATTTTATTCAAATAATTCTTATTAATTTCAAAAATTATTCCAACAAGTCTGGCACCTTGCAGTAACTCTGTACCTTTGTTGCAATTTAAGTGAAGAGTTTGAAGATGAATGTTTCTTTTCCTCATATGAGATACAATCTTTCTGTCCTTATGCCGATCTATTTCTCCCCTGGTATTCTGGCTGCCAGTTTTAGTTCCTTGGACAGCACTGTGGTCTTTGGAGTCAGAAGAACAATGTGTCTTTCCGCATGATCAATAGGCATTTGGCCACCAAGTCTCCACAACACTATTTTTAAAAATAATTACAGAAGTTTCCTCTGAGAGAGAGAGAGAGCAGAATAAATTCTTGAATGGTATTCGTCAGATGAGGCCGAGATAAGCAGATAAAATAGGAAGGCTGGATCAAACTGCCACAACATTAATTTTTTATGCTTTTACTTTAAAATATTTTGTTAGATGAGTTAACACTTGGCCTATTTGTACTGTCTGTTTAGGGTTTTTTTATTTTAACACATTCTTCCTTTTCTCAATTGTTAATAACAAGCAGTGAAATGCCAGCATCTCCCCTTACATTGTAGCCTTTTAAGACATGTATTCCAGCTAAGACTGGCATGCAGAACTTGTGCAGGCCCATCTTGTCCTGAGGAATGCCATGGCCGTGACAGCCAAGAATTCATGGGCTCGATTTGCCAGCCCAGGTCAAACACTAATAGTCAAGAAGTTTTAGAGGACTAAGAGACAAATGCAAACTGAGAGAGAAGAGGAGAGGAAGCATGTGAAAAAATGGAGATGAGCTCATTTGAAAAAAATCTCTAGTTTGTGCGAGATTCAGAGTACAGACAGAGATGGCAGTGAAGGTCTGGCTGATGGACAAGTTAGGAAAAGAAAATCTGGAAGCATTGTTGCAGTGACTATATATGGAAGGCAGTAAATAGGGAATGTGTTATATATGTCTACTAAAAAATTACCACAACTGATAGCGTTCTTTTCCTACTGTGAGTGATGCACTACAAATGCAGGTTAATTATGACTGCAGTGTATCCTCTCAGAGAAGGTTACAGACGGACAAATTTACTAGAGGGATGTATATCGCACCTGTGATCTGCGTGAAAGCTAACAAGACTGTATGTTGCACACATCTAATAATAATGTCTTTTTTTTTATTAATAGCATTTATATGAAAAAATGCATTAATCATAAATTAGATTTTTCCCATTTTAGATAAATCTCATTTCTTTCCTTTAATGCAGGCTAGAGATATCACATGCTCATACTCTCACAAATAAAAATTTAAGCCGTTTTCAATGTAACTGTTTTGTAGAAGTAAGGAGTCTAGTCATGAATTGCTGAAAGAATGAATAAGACTACAGTAAGGATTGGCAAAATGTATAGCTATTTCTAACAATGAGCAAGCACCAGGAATATGTGGGATAAGGGAGTATAATAAGAACAAATATTGCAGTCTACCTGACATGGAATGAAGTGGAATGGAATGGAATGGAATGGAATGGAATGGAATGGAATGGAATGGAATGGAATGGAATATTTTCAGTTGGAAGGGACTTAGAACAGTCATCTTGTCCAACTGCCTGACCAATTTGGGGCTGACCAAGTTAAAGCATGTTATTGAGGGCATTGTCCAAATGTCTCTTAAAAGCTGGCAGGTTTTGAGCATCAACCTCCTCTCTAGGAAGCCTGTTCTGGTGTTTGACCACCCTCTTGGTAAAGAAATGCTTCCTAGTGTCCAGTCTAAACCTCCCCTGACACAGCTTTGAACCATTCCTATGCATCCTATCACCATTTCCCAGAGAGAAGAGCTCTACACCTCCCTATTCACTTCCCCTCCTCAGGAAGCTGTAGACAGCAATGAGGTTGCCCCTCAGCCTCCTTTACTCCAAACTAGATAAACCCGAAGTCCTTAGCAGCTCCTCATAGGACATGCCTTCCAGCCCTTTCACCAGCTTTGTTGCCTTCCTCTGGACACATTTGAGTACCTTTACATCCTTCTTAAATTGTGGGGCCCAGAACTGCACACACTATTCAAGGTGAAGCTACACAAATGTAGAATACAGTAGGATAGAGAGGAAGCTGCAACCCATAGACCAAGAGTGACCAAAAGAGATTTCAGGGCTTTGGGATGATTGATGAGGGAATCTGGGGCACAGGTTATTTTTATTTCTCTCCTTCCTGTTGCGCGCAGTGACATTGGAAGAAACTGACAGATCCAGTCTATTAATACATGGCTCCGTGGCTGGTGTCACTGTCACAGTTTTGAGTTTTTTGACAATGGGATGGTCTACATGACACCAGGCTTACTGCTGTCAGATGAGGTTCACCTTTCTCAAAGGGGGAAGAGGGTCTTTGCTCAGGAGCTTGCAGGGCTTATTGACAGGGCTTTAAACTAGACTTGAAGAGGGAGTGCGATAATACCAGGCTTGCCTGTGGGAAGACATGCCATGGGACATGGGTGCTAGCGAAGACCCTCAGCCTGTTGCTCTGAGGCGTGCTGGGGATGCTGCAGCACACTTGAAGTCTTACAGAGACGAGCTGGGGGCTCCTGAGGTAATAGGAGCCAACAGGAAAACATTGGTGAAATATCTCAAAGGAATTTCGCGGTGTTCCTCCAAGAAGATGACACGGCTGACAGCCCGACTGAAATGCCTCTACATCAACACACAGAGTGTGGACAACAAACAGGAGGAATTGGGAGCCACCATGCTGCCAGAAGGCTACGACCTGATTGCCATTACTGAACCTTGGTGGGATGAATCCCATGACTGGAGTGTGACTATTGATGCCTACAGGCTGTTCAGAAGAGACAGGTGAGGAAGGAGAAGTGGAGGTGTTGCCCTCTATGTCAAGAAATTGATAGAGTGTGAAGAGCTACCCTCGAAGAGTAGCCACGAGCAGGTTGAAAGCTTGTGGGTAAGAATTAGAGACCAAGGCAATAAAGGGAACCTTGTAATTGGTGTCTTCTACAGGCCGCCCATTGACAAAGCCTTCTTACTCCAGCTGCAGGAGGCATCATGCCCACAGGCTCTTGTCCTGCTGGGGAACTTCAACCACACCAACATCTGCTGGAGAAGTAGCACAGTGAGCTGTAGGCAACCCAGGAGACTCCTGGAATGCATTGAGGATAACTTCTTAAGCCAGGTAATAGACAGCCCCACCAGAGGGGATGTGATACTGGACCTGATGGTCAATGCAAGTGAGCTGATCAGTAATTTCAAGACTGGAGGCAGCCTGGACTGCAGTGATCACACACTTGTGGAGTTCACAGTCTTGAAGGATATGGGTCAGGCGAAGACCCTGAATTTTAGGAGAGCAAACTTCCAGCTCTTCAAGGAGTTAGTCAATAGGACCCCCTGGGAAACTGCACTCAGGGACGAAGGAACGGAGCTGGCAGCTCTTTAAGGATGCTTTCCATAGAGTGCAAGATCTGTCATTGCCCAGGAGTAAGAAATCAGGCAAGGAAAGGAAGAGACCAGCATGGCTGAGTTGAGACCTGCTGATCAAACTAAAGGGCAAGAAGGAACTGCACAGGCAGTAGACGCACGGACAGGCATCCTGGGAAGAGTATAGGGACACTGCCCGGTTATGTAGGGATGGGGTCAGGAAGGCCAGGCACAGCTGGAGCTGAACTTGGCAAGGAAGGCAAAGAATAATAAGAAGGGATTCTATAGGTGTATCAGTCAGAAAAGGAAGGTCAAAGAAAGCTCAACCCCTCTGATGAACATGAGTGGCAAGCTGGTAACAACAGATGAGGTGAAGGCTGAGGTACTCAACAACGTTTTTGCCTCCGGCTTCACTGATGACCTCTCTTCTCACACCTCTCAATTTGATGGGCCATGAGACAGGGCCCGGGGGGAAAAGTCTCTCCCACTGTAAGAGACATCAGGTTCATGACCACCTGAGGAACCTGAACATACATAAGTCCATGGGACCTGACGAGATGCATCCCAGAGTCCTAAGGGAATTGGCTGATGAGTTGCCAAGCCACTCTCCAGGATATTTGAAAAATCCTGGCAGTCAGGTGAACTCCCTCGTGACTGGGAAAAGAGAGACATGGGTCCCATTTTTAATAAGGGTAGAAAGGAGGAGCCTGGGAACTATCGACCTGTCAGCCTGACCTCTGTGCCTCAGAAGATCATGGAACAGATCCTCCTAGAAGCTGTGCTCAGGCACATGGAGGACAGGGGGGTGATTTGAGACAGCCAGCATGGGGCAAGTCCTGCCTGACCAACCTAGTGGCCTTCTGCAATGAAGTGTTCTGCATCAGTGGACAGGAGAAGATCTATGGATGTCATCTCTCTTGACTTAGGTAAATCCTTTCATATGGTGCCCCACAGCATCCTTTTCTCTAAACTGCAGAGAAATGGATTTGATGGGTGGACTGTTTGGTGGATGAGGAATTAGTTGGATGGTTGCATCCAGAGGGTGGTGGTCAATGGCTCAATGTCCGGATGGAGACTGGTGACAAGTGGTGTCCCTCAGGGGTCTGTACTGGGACCAGTGCTGTTTAATTTCATTCATCAATGACATAGACAGTGGGATCAAGTGCACCCTCAACATGTTTGCAGATGACACCAACCCGAGTGTTGCAGTTGACACGCCTAAGGGATGCAATGCCATCCAGAGGGACCTGGACAAGCTGGAGAAGTGGGCCCATGTGAATGTCATGAGGTTCAAAAAGACCGAGTGCAAGGTCCTGCACCTGCTATCAATACAGGCTGGGGGATGATGTAACTGAGAGCAGCCCTGGGGAGAAGGACTTGGGGGTACTGATGGATGAAAGGCTGGACATGAGCTGATAATGTGTTCTTGCAGCCTGGAAAGCCAGCTCAATCCTGGGCTGTATCAGATGAGGTGTGGCCAGCAGGTCAAGGAAGGTGATCCTGCTGCTCTACTCCACGCTGGTGAGGCCGCATCTGGGGTACTGCATCTAGCTCTGGAGTCCTGAGCACAAGGACATCAATCTGTTGGAGCAGGTCCAGAGGAGGGTCACAAAAATGATCAGGGGGATGGAGCACCTCTGCTAGCTGAGAGAGTTGGGGTTGTTCAGCCTGGAGAAGAGAAGGCTTTGGGGAGACCTTATTGTGGCCTTCCAATACTTAAAAGGAGCCTGCCTTTTTAACAGGGCCTGTTGCGACAGGACAAGGGGTGATGGTTTTAAACTAAAAGAGAGGAGATTTAGGCTAGATCTAAGGAAGAAATTTTTTACAATGAGGGTGGTGAAACACTGGAACAGGTTGCCCACAGAAGTGGTGGAAGCCCCATCCCTGGAAACATTCAAGGTCAGTTTGGGCAGGGCTGTGAGCAACCTGATCTAGTTGAAGATGTCCCTTCTTATTGAAGGGGGTTTGGACTAGATGACCTTTGAAGGTCCCTTCCAACAACCCAAAACATTCTATGATTCTGTGATATGACCTTTTTCGACTGGCCAATTATTCTGTGTTTAATGCACCCTGACAATGCAGATTATGTCTCCTAATTGAGTCTCCTTGCCTGCAGTCAGAGATCTTTTGCGGTTTTTTGGGCCTCTCACTACATGAAGGACATTGAGGTACTGGAGTGAGTCCTGAGAAGAGCAACAAAGATGGTGAAGAGTCTAGAGCACAAGTCCTATGAGGAGCAGCTGAGAGAACTGGGGTTGTTTAACCTGGAGGAGGCTCGGGGGAGACCTTAGCACTCTCTGCAAGTACCTGAAAGGATGTTGTAGCGGGGTGGGGGTCAGTCTCTTCTCCCAAGTAACAAATGACAGAACTAGAGGAAATGGCCTCAAGTTGTTTCAGGGGAGGTTTAGGTTGGATAGTAAGAAAAATTTCTTTACAGAGAGGGTTGTGAAGGATTGGAACCAGCTGCCTGGGGAAGTGGTGGAGTCACTGAAATACCACTGGAGCTGTTTGAAAGACATATAGACGCAGTGCTTACGGACATGGTTTAGTGGTGATCTGGCAGTGCTGGGTTAATGGTTGGACTTGATGCTCTTAAAAGTCTCTTCCAATCAAGCCGATTCTGTGATCTCTGTTTAGTCCCTGTAAATCAGTGAGGCTCTGCAACTGGACTGAGATCCTCTCCTAAATGTATAGAGTAGGAGCTCAGGGTTTTAGGAAATGGTAAATATTAAATTAGGCAAAATTTGATTTTAAAATATGATGTGTCCATGCTTAGAAGCAAGTCTTTTAAAAATCTGCTTCTTCCAGGGTCTGTATGAAAATCAGGAATGTGCAAGAACAGGATTTTTCAGTGTATTGTACTGTATTGAATATACAAAGCTGAGAAATTGAAAGCAAGCCTAGCCCAACTGTTTCCAGGCTTTAAATATTGTCTCGGATGTGATGGAATTTTGGTGGGAAATTTTCAACTCATTGATTTTAATCCATGTCAACTTAATATATTTTGCTTACTCTGTGCACATTATTCTGCTAATTGAACTCCCACTATATTTTGATTTCATATATGCAATTGCACTGGTTTATTTAGCTTTTAACTGTTTGTGCTAAAACAACTTCAGTTATTGATATGAAGGGTTATGCATGCTCGCCCCCCTGAAAGAAAAAAAAAAAACCAGCAAAAGAAACAGTGAAATGTGTGAAAATCAAACCAAAACAAATGGCAATGAATTTCTGGTCCCTGACAGTATTTTTCCCGAGCCCTTATTGTTACTTCTGTATGAGAAATGTTCATCTAAAGGGAAGTCCTTAAGGCAAATGCTGCCATCTAGAGAGAAGCAGAAAGAAAGTGCATAGTTTATTTAGTGATATGATTTTTATCTGCAGGGAGCTCCAGGAAAAGCTGGACAGAAGTCTACAGAATGGATTGCAGTGTCAGAGATGGGTGCCTTCAGGATGCCTTTCCAGCAGCTGTTGACTGAAAATAGTCAGGTAATTCCCACAGACATTGAGCAAAAAAACACTGAAAAAACCCTGACAAAAGGTTTTGAGTGCATATCAACGATACCAAATGCCTCTTCTTAGCCAGTTAAAATTATTTCATGTTGCACATTTTTTCTTTAACATTTCCTGTTTTCTGAGAAAAGCTTTTCTCTAATTTTTTTTTTTAAAGAAAGAAATGCAAAAGAAGATTGCATTATTTGCTATTTATTGTTCATCTGCCTCTCTATTTTCCCACGTCACAAAGCCTCTCTGTTTACTCTTCAGCTGGTTTTGTGAATTAGGATTGCAAAATTCAAATAGAATGACAAACACAAAGAAACCACTGAATATACCTGAAAGACAAGGGCGAAAATTTACCTTGTCTCAGTATATTATGTGTGCAGCTATATAAACATCCCAGTGTGTTCAAAGACTAAGCTAGACATGTTAAGCCTGAATGGCAAAAATGAATTCTTGTAGGTACTTTCAAAACTCTGCTAGCATTTCTCGGGGTATAATGAAGATGACTTATCATGAATGAGTGACTTAGAAGAGCCTGACAATAATGCTACACATGCTCAACCTTGTTATGCCCATTTCTTTCACTGAAATTCTTTGTACAGAGTTAACCATGAGTGATTCAGAGGTCCAGTTTGAAATATTCGAAAGAATAAGCTCAGTAAAAATATGTGTATTTTTACTTCTTTTGTTTCACATAGACAAGTATGTTTCAATGCCAGTGTGTAAAACCATGTAATGAGTTGGCAAGTTCTCTCTGGGGTCTATTTTTAGTGACGTTTTCTTGAATGTGGTGTGTTGTTAAAGGTGAACTGTACGTTGTCTTGGTAATGATATAGGTAGGCAACATGAGAGGATGAAAAGAAGGGAAAATAAGAGCTAGAGGTACTTTGAAGAAGTACTTCTAATCATTCCTGTATTTTATGTATCTTTATAACATATAGAATGTTAGCAGGTTGTCTGTGACTTAGGAATTGGCTGAGATTGAGGGAAACATTTTTCCCTTTATTATTTTATGCAAACTAAAAATGTGAAGATCTACAGAGCTCTGTAATGAACTCAAAGAAAATCATTTTACAAAGCAATACTGTTTTTAAATGTTAGTTGATAAATGGGACATTTTCCTAGCAGTTATAATGCATATTGGCATTGGTAGTATTTTCCACCTGGAAACATTTTCATCGTTCATATTTCATATCCAAAACCTTTTCTGCAGTATGATTATATTGTAAATTGCTCAAGTATAACCTATACACACCACTGAGGAGTTAGAGGAAGGCTAGTTCTGCCATACACCACAAAATATTCTGAAGTCACAGAACAGATTCTTTTTTTCCCCCACACTTCTTCCAGTACTTTCGATACTGACATTTGTATCCAAAAGCCTAGATAGAATAAATATACTGTTCCTTTGTTCTTTGAGTTACGATGTTAACTGGGTTTTAAGCACCAGACATAGCAACTGTCGCAGCCCAAAAGCAGTGCTTACCAGCCATTTTTATTTCATTGATGAGGAGGCTTTAAGTTTGAAGGTACAATAGAGGAAGCTCAATCTGCCCCTTTAACTACACAACAAACACAATATGTTATTTAAATATATTTTCTCTCTGGCCATCATAGAGGATTAGAGAAATGAAATATACATTTCTTAGTGATGTAAGGGCATGTTTTGAAGTGACAGTTCCATATGTTACCAAAAAAAAAAAAAAAAAAGAAAATCACAGATGCCTGAAAATGATGGGAAGCTTGTGAATTTCCACAAACACATGAAAACTTCCCAAAGGCAAATTCTCTGCTTTCATAAAAATGCCCAAGAATATCTTCTATTTTCTAGCATATGGTACTGCCTATAAAACACTTCAGCCTTCCAGAATGCCAGTGATGCAAATAGAGTTCAGCATTCCTACAGTGGGATATTTTTTGCTCTTATTTAGGATTATTTATTTGCTTTGCCAGATCCTCTTCTCACAGTGCTTTGGTTCAGCATGCTCACTTGTTTATTATGAGTATGATTTTCTTACATTAGAAAAAACAGAGATGAACAAAATAGTTAAGATAGCTTAAGAATGGGTTTGAAGGAAGCTAAACCTAAAATGGTTTATAAGATTTTGAAAAATCAGGTGGGGTCTTTTGTCATACTCTTTGTTTTTGGTTCTTTGTGTCTGGACTTCTTGCTTTTTCCGAGAATCACTGAACATAACAATGAGATTGTTTGGAAAAGGATGATTATAAAACACCAGCACAACCTTATGCTGCAATTGCTAAAGTAGCAGGATTAAGAATTATAATTTGCCTTCTTATAAACGACAAATCCAGCTCCTATAGTAAGATTCCCAATCCATGTATTTATTTGGGAGTTTGGGGGTTCTTATTTAACTGATAAATTTGGCCATGAAATGCAGGTTCTTCTAGGATTAGAAACCCATCCAAAAGCATGTATTTTTTTGAGTCTGTTTTTTTGTTTGTGTTTGTTGTTGTGGGCTTTTTAATTTGTATCTATTTAGCATGTTATTGTAATGGTTAGAATTGGGTTTATTACTTTTGGGGTGAGAAATCCCTGTTTTCCACTAGTAGCATTTTTGTTAGGGACGAAAATGCTGAAACAGGAGGAAAGAAGCTGGACACATAATTAGATTTGGGTCTGTGAGGCAGTCCTAGCTGCATGTGATAGAATTGTTCAGGGGAGCCTGCAATTCAGTACGGGCTTAAGAGACAAGAAAGAAACAGTGTCTGTTAATATGCATGTGCATCTATATTGTGCTGTTAAGTCTATTTCACTGAAAACTACACAATATATGCTGCAAATACATTTTATTTTTAATGCAAATACAAGGAGACCAAAGTCACTCAGATTTGAATGCCTAAGATTCATTCAGTTACAGGAAGAAAACTTGGTATCACAAGAAGTCAGTGGAAAATTTGCCATGGAATTAGTAAACTGCAACTTCATTATCCAGTGAGTTTTTGTCTTACCATGTTTTCAAATGTATTTTAAAACAGCTTTCCAGACAAGCCAGTATCACCTGGAATCCGGTTTATGTTAAAATTCACCAACTCGGAATGTCTTATTTCTGACATCTCTGTACTCTTGACAGTCTGAAGATGGCTCTAGATTCAGTACACATTCAGGACTAAAATTGATGTAATTGATGTTTTCCATAAATTAGGAACTTGGGATTAAATTAATAGTACATTCTGGTTTAGATAACCATAGGACAGGATAAAAAACCCGTCCTTTATTTTCTGCTATACTCTCCGGGCATATCTTTAACTTTTAAGGGACCTTTTGCTCAAAACAAATGGAAGATATGCAGTGCCAATAAACAGAGGCATGCACAAATGCACGTATAAACGAGACAATGTGCAAATGTCAAATGTGTCTGATGTAGCCAGCACCAAGATTAGTAAGTTTTCTCTCTTTTACATGTTCCAGAACAGCTTGCTGAATATAATGGTAAGACCTTCCCTTCTTTTCCGTCCTCTTCAAGTTGAAGGACCATACATACAGTTACACATACATACACAACTGTCTGTTTAGACTTAGTAAACATGGTTGTCTCTTACATTAGCAGTTCTCAGTTCTGATCCTGTGGAGGCTTTTTCATTCACTAGTATATTACTATAGTAATATTTTTCCTTTTTTTTTTTCCCATTGAAAAATCATGCTAGCCAGCTCACATAAACATATAAAACATTTAAAAACCGATGAAAGAAATCAGAAGATCCTTTTAAGAGTGGTTTGTAAATAGTCATTTATCAAGAATATACTTTTAGTACTGCGTCCTGCGGTGCCTTTCTTTGTGAATGTATTACAAAGTGGTACTAAACAGTGATGTGGTACCACAAGAGCAGGTTTTTGTACACAGCGTGTGGCAACAGTGCTGGGTAGTGGAGAAAAAAGGGATGTGGTCCCACCTGTACGCTGTTTTTTAAGGAAGCCTCAGGGCCTGCCGAAAACTCCATAACCAGTGAGATGAGCTGGCGTCATGGGAGGAATACACCATTGGCTGTTTGATGTGTCTATCAAAGATAAAGTAACCCTGTTTATCTCAAACCAGGACATTCCACCACTTATTCCACACCATGTACGCCATGTGCATCTCTATACATTATAAACTAACACCATATTCATCTAGTTTAGGTTGTTTCAGCCAGGGTTAAATTCACCTGTGGTGAACAATGGACCTCACCATCTTCCTCCATTACCCAGCAGGTGTGTCCAGGGCATTGGGCAGAAACAACACTGCAGATGGGTTTGCCTGTGCCTAAAGCAGGAGAAACCCAGACAGTTTTCCCCAACAGATTGCTTTCACATACCACTGGGACTATATCCCCCTCTATGGTATGTAAATGATTTGATTGGGCAGGGCCAGCTCGATTGATTGATCTCCTCATGTTAACTTGACAGGTGGCTTCTGCCAAATGTTTGTCCCAATTTTTGAAAGTTCCTCCATCCATTACCTTCAGAGTGGTTTTTAGCAAGCCATTATAATGCTTCATTTTTCCAGCGACTGGTGCATGATGGGAATGTGATAGATCTATTCAATACCATGCTCTTTGGCCCAACTGCCTATCAGATTGTTTTTTGGAGTCCCATTATCTGACTCAATTCTCTCTCGTGGGGTCCCATGCCACCACAAGATTGGCCTTTCAACACCCAGAGTGGTATTAGGGGCAGTGGCATGAGGCACAGGATAGGTCTTCAGCCACAGGTGCTTGCTTCTGTCATTGTGAGTACGTAGCAAGTTTGAGGGAGAATGATGTCATCAACCTGCCAGGCCTCTGCATACTTAGACTTTAACCACCACCCACTGTACCACAAAGCCTTCAACCTTCTGGCCTCTTTCATCGCAGCACATACTTTACAATCATGAATGACCTGTGCAATGGCATCCACGGTTAAATCCACCCCTTGGTCATGAGCCCATCTGTAGGTTGCATCTCTTCCCTGATGACCAGAAGAGTCATGGGCCCACCAAGCAAGGAACAATTCACCTTTATCTTCCCAGTCTAGATCTGTCTGGAATACTCTGGCTGCCTGATCCACTTGATGGTTATTTTTACATTCATTGGTGGCCTGGCTTTTAGGCACATGGGCATCTACCTGACGTACCTTCGCTACCAGCATCTCCAGCCAGGCAGTAATATCCTGCCACAGAGCTGTAGCCCAAAGAGGTTTACCCTTACGCTGCCAGTTGTCTTTCTTCCACCTTTTCAGCCAACCCCATAAGGCATTTGCCACGATCCAGGAGTCAGTGTAAAGGGACATTCTTGGCCACTTCTCTTGTTCCGTAATGTCTAGGGCCAGCTAGATGGCTTTTAGCTCTGCAAATTGGCTTGATTCACCTTCTCCCTCTGCCACTGAGAACTAAATGTTGGGTTTTTTTTTTTCCATTGGATGGAAAAGCTCCATTGGGAACATCCTCGAGGGGTCCTGGAAGTCTCCAGGCCTTGCAGGGACCCATCACACCCGGTTGCCCTGGCCCAGAGGGGCCTTAGTGACCAGGACCAGCCAGGATTCTATCCATTCCAGCGGGGGGTGGGGAGCATATCCCTTTAAAAGGGGGAGAGTGGGCTGGGTTGTGGCAGTGCATGGTCTGAATCCCACAGAAACAAGGCTGAGCCATGGCAGCTGCCTTTGGAGGAGCAAGCTGGAGCCAAGCGCTATGGAGAGCCTGGGATAAAATCCCCAGCATGGTAGGAGATTGAGAAGTTATGATGGGAGATTGGAAAGTCAGGTGAGATGGAGAAGCTGTGGCAGGAGACTGAAAAGGCATGACGGGTGACTGGAAAGTTGGACCAGGTCAAAAATGCCTGACAAGAGATCAACATCCCACGACAAGAGATCACCATCCCATTGCATATCTCCTCCTCTGGGGGGCCCAGCACCAAAGAGGAGGACAAGGCATGGGGTCCCCATGCCTTAAGATGGTGCTGGAGATAGCAACCTTGGGCAGAAATGAAAAGCTGGGAGGAGGCAAATTAAAGCCCCCAAGTGCTGCTGCTGTAAAAACTGAGAACAACTGCCACCTCGGAAACTCCTCAGCAATGCCCCAGTGTGGCTTGTAGAACAAAATAATCGAACAAGGCATTGCAGTAAAGTCTGAACATGTAACTTTTGGTGGTGTCCAGGGGTTTCTTTGGCAGGTAGAAGGTGGTGAAGGAGTTGGGCTGTGGCTCCGGTGTTTCTGATGGAATCCATCTGTAAGGCCACCCCATCCACCTGGCTAGAGGCAGGGCCCCTCTAATGCTTAAGAGTCCAGTCCACTATCAATGAATGGGTCCATCCGGCTTGTGGTGGCTTTAACAAAAAGGGTTGGTCCTTGAGCCATAGTACAGTTCACTAGAGACTGGAGCGGCTATTCTTCTGGGCAAGTCTTCATTTTGATTTGGCCTGCTCTGTAGCTTACATACTGGTACCCTTAAGTCAGCAGTAGGCTGTGGATCCCATCTTCTCATGTCTTCTCGGCAATCTCAAGCAACACCAGTAGTCACATCATGACATGCCCTGTCTTTCTCGAATTGGTCTTGGGGAAGGACATCTTCTCTTAACAGCTGAAACAGGGTTCCATCCGGGAGAAGAGTTAGATCTTTTTCCATTCTATCTAGTGAGTCCAGTACCTTCTCTGTCATTCTTTCCACAGCTGCAATAATGGGACAATGGTGAGAAAGACTGTCCTCATACTGACGTACCCTACTAGTCACTTTGTCTGTTGTTGGTGCCCAATCATCACCCAATCTTCCTCAGATCATTGTGGACAATGTATGGGCATATGTCGATGGTGCACTCTGCATGAACTTCTGCAGTAAGGGCTGGTTGCAGGGCACCTCATCAGGGTCAACATTAGCTCACCAGTCACTGTATATAACCTCTCTCATAGCCAGTTCTCTCAGGTACCTAATACCTTTCTCCAGGATGATCCATTTTCTAGG
This sequence comes from Bucorvus abyssinicus, assembly GCA_009769605.1. Lineage (NCBI taxonomy): Eukaryota > Metazoa > Chordata > Aves > Bucerotiformes > Bucorvidae > Bucorvus > Bucorvus abyssinicus. The sequence goes on from CM020026.1 coordinate 58,459,699, forward strand.
GCAGCATTTGATGTCGTCTCTGAAAGGATATCTGTCCTTCACAGCTGTCAGAAGTCGCCTCCAGAGACTGTGTTTGACTTTCTTCCGATTGCCTTATCAATTCCTCCATCTCGGGCCAGGTTCCCCAGCTGTCTGGCTTCTTTACCTGTTAAATCGCTTGTATCAGCTCCATTATCCCAACAGTGAAGCAACCAAGTGATAAGTGTCTCCCCATCTTGCTTGCTGAATTCCTTACTAATATTTCTTAATTCTTTCCTGGACTGGGGTTGAACGGTTACCTCTTGGTCTGATTCCTCCTCTTGTAATGAAACTTCTTAGGGAGGACTTGCTGCTGGAATGAGGAAGAAGCCTTTCCCGGATCCTCCTAAGAAGTGTTTGGTCTTGCCTCCTCATCAGAGCAGTCTCCTGGGCGGTCTGTCTTTTTTTTGTGTTTAGCGCGAGTGGGACAGTGTTGCTTTTTCACAGGAGCAACCTGTACAGGTGTGGGTGGAGAGATGGCAGCAGCTGGCGGATCAGATGTGAGGATGTCGGCAGTGCTCATTGTACACCCAAACCGCAGCTGAGGAAAAGCAGCAGTAAAGGCTACCAGGCTGTTCAGGTCACAGCACGTGGCGTAGCCGGGCTGGGAGTGGCAGCAACAGCAGTGATGGTGGCAGTCATACGCAGAGCAGGGCCAGCAGAACGATGGCAGCAGTGGCGACAGCCGGACCATGTGGAGTGGCATTGTGGCACGGCGGCAGAAGCACACGGCAGCAGCTGGGCTGTGGAACAAAGCAATGGCTGCAGTTGCAACCGCCAGGCCATGTGGAGCGGCGGGGTGGTGCCGAGCCTCGGTAGTGAGGTGGCGGCGGGGCAAAATAGACATGGTCCTGCCTGTGCACGGTTTTTAAGGAAGCCCCAGGGCCCACCAAAAACTGCACAACCAGTGAGGTGAGCTGGTGTCATGGGAGGAATACACCATTGGCTGTTTGATGTGTCTATCAAAGATAAACTAACCCTGTTTATCTCAAACCAGAACACAGTGTAACTGGACCATAATGTATGTAGATTTGAACGTCTAAGTGAAACTGCATTGAGAACTGAGTTATGACAGGATCTGGAATCTGTTGAAGACTGGAGATAAAGACATTTCATTTTGGAACAAGCAGTAAAAAATCCTGACTAGTTGGGACATTGATTTTATTTTGTCTAAAAGACGGCATCCCCAGGATATAAATTCCTAACTCTCTTCCAAAGTGCTTGGTTCGATAGTGACATATAGGGAAATCTTCCAAGAAATGAAGGCCAAGGGCATCTATCTTACTCGACATAGGCATGTCTTGTTTTGTAACCATTTTCAGTGACGTGGTATGGGCCTAGTTTTTCAGCTGTTTTGTTCTTCTTTGTATATTGACCTTTTCTGTCTGTATTAGATTCTGTGAGTGTTTTATAACCCACACTATTGTGCAACATGACTACTCCACCCCATCAGATGCTGATCATCACAGACTGACCTATCACAAAGTTTTGTGATAGGAGTTCACTTCTTTCTAGAAAATGAGACGAGAGGAATGAATTGTTGACAGGTTTCAAAAGACTCCTCAACTCTTGCTTCTGAAAAAAAAGCTTAATCAGTAGAATTCAAAAGAATGTTCTACTTTCTGCAAAACGATGGTTTTGTCCGGTGCGTTGAACTATGCCCCCAGTCACTCCTAAACCATTGTTGTTTCTTGATTTGATTGTCCAGTGACCTATGCTTGGCTTCTATTTGTGCTGTCTGTGCTTAATGTTTGGTTTCCATCTATCATGATACTACCTTTCTCCTGAATGATAAACTCTGCATTCAACTAATAGAAAGAGCTATAAAAATTAACCTAGTTAACTTTTATTAGCTTGTTTTGGTCAACTACAAACAGGGTGTGACAAGACACACCCCTGACCTGAGTACCTTCATCATCAACTTCTGGCATGTGACATGCCTGATATATGCCAGATAGGCGTAGCTGATCTCTAATTGCCATTTTCAAAAACACGTGCATTAGGCAGTCTCTCACTTTTAGTAAAATTTTATTTGGAAGTGGATGAGCTATGGTTTCCATAGTCTACAAAGCAGACCATATAGTGTAGCTATAGAAGCTACTATTGCTTCCTACACAGCATGGAAGGGTACTTTTACAAACCTCAACAAACAACATATTTCTCTGTGGACTTACCGTCCATTCTAGTCTGGAAGACAAATACTGCATTCACACATACTCACCATATTCAGGTATCTACACCTAAACTGGCTGCTGCTGACAGTCGGTATGCGTATAGGAAAGTGCAGTGCAGGACGCTCCATCTGAAATAGCTGCTGAAATACACCAGATGAATGACACACGAAAATTGTCTATAACTCTTTGCAGACTATCTGGAGGAAATAGGTAGTCTACTCGGACTTGGATCTCCAGTGTGGACATCTTAAGTTAGGTGAGCTGGATCCCATCATTAAACCTTAGTTAGACCTATTAATACATCTCTCAGGATATACAGCTGCAGTGAAAATACTTCTAGAGGCTGATGTATTTTTTCCCTTCATTAAGCTAAGCTGCCTTTTTTTCAGAACATATACTATTATTTTTTGTTTTATTCTTTTCCAGAAATGGTCACCATATTTTTAAATATGTAAATCAGCAGTGCTTTCAGGTTCCTGTAAATTTACAGAGCAGGACTGGTGTGCAAAGAATAGCCTATGTTCTGTGGATCATTAAACTACCTACACATACCTTGACTTAATATCTGGGCAGTAAAGCCTAATCTCAGGGTCTGGCCTGGAATAGCCACTCTTTCTCATGCTTCAGAATAAGAAAAATTCCCTTCAGTTTTACCAGTTAAATCCTCGTTACAGATACCCTCTGCTGACAAATGAATTAAGGGAATCACTAGAGTGAGAAAACCTATTTTGCCAAAATGCAGACAAACTGCCAATCCCTTCCTACTCACTTCTTTTTGAGGCAAGAATCTCATTGCTGGAAAAAAACCCGATGTTGCCTAAATACTGTGTTTCAAGATTTGGTCCTAGATTGTTCTAATCTTTGCAAGTATAGATTTAGAGAAGGGTATGTCTGGATCTAAAGAGTGAGAAACAAAAGCACAACTTCTCAGGTGGTAAAAAAATGCTGAATCTCATTAAAGATATTCCTATATCACACCCACAAATCAGAAAATTTGTTACTTCTGAAAAAGCTGCTAAAATAAGGAATTGAAGCAATTAGAAAAGCAATCTCAGCATAAAAGATGCTTACCGCATTAGTGGAAATAAATTCATAGCATGTTAACAAAAAAAAAAACCATGCTGGATTTAAGTGAGAGGGGTTTGCAGCTGTCAGAAATTCTAGGAGATTTACTTTTAAATTGTTTCAAAATTAATTTGGAAAGTGTTGTAACTATTATTCTCATCCAGATGAATGGATGTTAGATAACTTCAACTGAACAGTTTTCTCAGACATTTTGCTAGTCTGTTCTGCAGTGAACTAATGTGTAACTCTGCGAGCATACGTTGTTCAGCAAAATCGTGGAGCTAGCATGTTAAACAGCAAAGGCTATTTTAACCCGCCTCAGAAATAAAAAGTAGCCCTTTTTTTTCCTCCTCTGTTAAACAGGCTAACATATATAATTCTTAGGGTTTTATAAAGTGGAGGCTTTAATTACAAAATGAGCATAAGCATGTGCAAAATTGGTTTGGAGTTTTCTAAGGATTTTTCTCAATGTCCCAGCATTAATACATAGAGGAACTCACTTTTCTCACTGAATAACCTTATTCTCCCATTGCCCCCTCCTCCCCCAGCATTGCCAAATATGTCTGTAGTTTGATGGCTTCTTTCCAGAGAGCGATGAACAGGTCAGATCAGCAACCAACTTTTTATCCATTGACATACAGACTGACTGATGGAAACTTGTAACAACCTTAAGACTTTAAGCCTCAGTACAAGAGTTTACATCAGACCCTTCACAGAAGGGGAAAGCCATTTAATCCCAGAAACTGTTAAAACTTCCCACAAGACAAAATAAACTACCGTGGTACAGGGTTTGTGTATTCTGTTTATTATTTTTAAACAATTCAGTATGAAAGATAATAAACTTAGATCTTTGTGTGTTTTTTCTATTTAATCTGTCAATGGTACTGCAGTGATCTGCTTCAGATGGCAAGACCTTTATTCTCTGCCACTCATATCTTTTGCTGTGAGTGCCTTCACTTGTCAAGTAGTGCTGGGAATCTTGCTCCCTCATTTCCCTACAAAAGGAAGATTTTTAAAACTTGAGTAATTCTGTGTTACAAGTTCAATTTTCAGCTGTCACTTAATTCTAAGATAATTTCAGAGCATATTGCCTGTATATTCCCTTACTACAAATTCCAGTATGAGATTTCAGATAGTGGTGTATTCAGTGGAATAATTTTACAGTACAACCTATGAAATTGAAGAAGCCTAAGAGCAAACCTACTTGGGCAGCACATCTTGTAACACATGGAAGAATTATGTTGCATTGTGCTCGCCAGTCAGCAGCTACAGCCACCCTGCTGCCAGCCTACAGTTGGTCCCTGCCTGCAAAGGACAAGATTTTCTCTCAAAAGCTAGAGGGGTTTTCAATACAGTTTGTGTAGAGTGTGGCCCTAGGGATTAGAGGACAGCATGCAGTTTACTGCAAGGTACAGTCATTGACATGTAGGTGTGTAACTTTAGCTAAAAATTTCACCAGAAGACAGTGACATCCTGTTCAGGAGTATCTGTATCATCAATAAATTCAGATTGTTCGGACAGTTTTAGAGCCAGCAAATGTGTATGAACTACTGAAACTTTTCAAATTCTGTATTAAAACTTGTAATTTTGTATTATTAGTCATCCACACCTTAAAAATTTACAAAGCACGAAACACTCTGCACATTAATTGCACTAGTTTGCCGTTGAATATGTAGTCATATGACATCGTTTGAAATCCAAGCAGGCATACATCATCTTTTGAAGACCAATTTAACTGAACTGCCCAACTCCTGATGTCCTAATTCTCACTCTAAAGAAATAAAAGTACATCTTAGATAAATAATTTGCTGTCCATTTTTAAAGCTTTTTGTTTGTTCATTTTCACTCAGCCTAGGCGTCATTTACCACAGGATTTGTGCGAGATCCTTCTGGAGTGCCTCAGAGTTGTTAAGTGACAATCTAAAAGCCGATTTAGGATTAGCTAGCTTAACCAGGTGAACTAAGGGTTTCGCTTTGATTGGGTAAAAAAGCCGTAGCTGTGCTTGGAAGTCCATATTGTGATACTGAAGGGCTTTATCAACATCCTGAGAGGAGTGCATTCAGAATAGGTGATGATGCGAATCTCACTAATCAGTGAAGGATTATCTAAGGCTCAAAGCTATACTGCTTCTAATTCCTTCTTCATGACACTGTTCATGCACTGCAAAATGATCTAGTGCAACACCAGAAGTATAAATATTAGATGAGACTCCAGTATCTTAATTGGTACATTCTAAGGGAGCAGTTCTTGAATAGTCAGATGTTTTAAAAAAACCATAAAATCAGAAATATAGCAGAAATCTGGGATGATTTCAAATGTACAGTGACTGATACCACGTCATACACAACATATATCACTTGCTAATTTTAAAAACAGTGCCAGCATCAACTCTGAGGCCAAATTATTGACAGGATTTAGTATTTCTAGTCACACCATTACTGTGATGAAGACAGTGATTCTGCATAATCCTTTCCTTTTACTGAAATGTGTGAAATTCTCCATTGCCAGACTGCTCCTATATGGTTTAGGAGTGTGCTAATGCCCTGCACAGCCATTTAAGATAGTTTTCCCTACACATGTTTGTTCAGCATTTAAAAAAAAAAAAAAAAGAAAAAAAGAAGAAGAAGAGAGAAAATTAATGAAACATTGAACTCAAGGAGGATTTTTTTGTTTGTTTGGATTCCCAATACATTTAGCAGAGGGTAACAGGCTATGAAATGTGGGACTGATAACACAACAAAATTACCGTTTCCTACTACAAGTCTATTGAAATCTTATACTTTCCCTTACAGTAAATTACAGTTTTTCTGAATTGGAAAGGTTAGATATGTGTTTTAATGAAGTATATGTTGGTAAAACAAGAACTCCCCTAGTTTGCTTCACTACACACATTGTCAAAATGACAGACCAAGATATCTTTAATTCCTAACATCCAGTTAGGTCCAGTATCTGCGAGACCACCAACAGAGTGAGAGATTGCTTCCCAGCACTTCTTGTAGTGGTTTATATTCTTCAGTCTCCATTGCTTCTTACCATCCTCATTTTAGTCTTCTGGCTTCCAAGGAAAGTATTTACAAGTCATTGACAGCTTTAAAACAACATTAAAATATGTTGTTTATTAGACCCTTTGTCCGTGCCATAATTTTAAGATGTAGAGGAAAGATGGACAGTGAATAAATCCCCAGATTTGAGGAATCCAAGTCACTAAAGAAACAAGTTCTGATTTTGCAGTATAGGATCATTCATGGAATATCTCCAGGTAATAAAAATAAGTAGTTCAGGTTTTTCATGTTACAAATTTTCAGTTGAATTAACTTTTTATGTAACTGAAGCTTAACAAAAAATCAGTTTTGTGATTTTACCAGACATGTCATTACTCATTATTAGAAACACCTATTTAAAGAAAAAATAAGAACAGTCTCTCTTAAGGGGGTGTGTTAATAGAAGATTAAATTGTATTGATGTACTTAAGACTGTGTTCCTATAGGTATACTTCTGCTCATCATGGAAAGTACATACTTTCAAGTCGGCTTGCAATATTTCTATGAAAAGCAATAGAACAAACATCCCAGAAACCAGACATTATTAACACAAGTAATGCATTTCATTTCAATACTATTTTCAAATCCAGATAGCAGGTTTTTATCTCCTGCTTTCTATGATACCAAGAAAACATACATCCAGGTAGACTTCAGATATTGTGTCAGAGGGCTTCCATTTCTATCACTCCTTAATGATGAATGAGGTGGTTCTTCTAAACAAATAAGCACTTCAGAGAGTTATCCTTGACAGGGTTGTTAATCCTGGGAGCCTGCCTTATCACTGCAGAATTCAAGGGCTGAGGTTGCACAGTATCCTTGTACTGCCTGTCTCTTACGCCGCTGCTCTGGCTGAAAGTTCGGACAGAACTATTTCACATCTTGCATGGAAAGCCATGCTGAGTGCTTCTGTTCTGGTGTGCTTGCAGATAGAGGGGCTTATCATCTTAGCAGGCACTGGCCCTCTTAATATCTGGCTGAATTTCTCATTCAGATGGATGTGTTATCAGCCTGCTTTCAGTGCTGTATTGTTTCCTTTGCAGACTTTTCTCACCGAATGCAATGAATTTCAGACTGTAATACAAAGCTTATCTCGAGCACTACAGAACATTAAGGCAAATCAGATCACAGTCTCTTATCACAAATGAAATAAAGATGTAGCTCTTAAGCACAGTAGGATTTCAAAAAAAGACCATTTTGAAGAAAGGCAGAAAATCTGTGTCTTATGATTTTGCATACCTGACAGCAGCTATTGTGCTTAATATTGCCATTAAAACTATAAAACCTTAAAAAAGCAATAGATAAGGGTGTTACTCTAGTGATTAAAGGGAGAATCTGGACCCATTTTCACAGGATTGAAAACCATTCTCAACCGTCCTTCCAAATGTCTTTGACCCTTTCCCTCCATCCCCTCCCAAATCCCTTCCACACCACCTGTCATAGAAATCTGGAACACCACCATATCATCATGGCTGGGCTTCGCGGACGAAGATTTGGGAAGGGCTTTAAACGTGAGTACACCCTTCAAGCCTGCGCGGTGGATTTTTTAGGTGAGGCGCAGCGTGCGCGAGACTGGCCCCACCCTTTACACCTGAGGTTCATCTGCCAGGGCCTAGCGAGCTTGGACGGTGACAGCGAAGTCCTCAGGTCGTAGGTTTGGTTAGAGTATCCTTCTCTTAGATGGATGGCCTTACAGGGCTAAACGAGCTCCATCTGCCCGGGTTTGGAGTTAGAGTTGTCCTTCTCCTAGGATGGTTGCCCGAAGGCTAGTGAGCCCATCCTGCCCGTGGACACACTTTGTCTGACCCTTCAGTTGAGACCTGTCTGGCTTGGGAGACCCTACCGGAGGCATATGCCACCACCAGCATAGCTCTCAACCTCACAAGGGCACGTAAGCTCTTTCCCCACAGCAAGGGGGTGCCCGTGAAAGAGGGAACACCACCAGGACCATCTGAAAATCACAAGTGAATATTTTCTTATCGCCATCAGTTTCCTTATCCCTTAGAAGGTTTAGAACAGGCATGTGACTGCAGCTGCTGTTCGAAAATTAAAGCATGATGTGTTTCCAGTTTATAAATTATAAAATATTCAAAAGCACAGACTAACTTTAAGGAATTGGTTACACTGCTTGATATCTAGAGCTGCTTGTTCCTTTTATCTCTGTTACTTTCCCCTCCTACTCCCTCCCTTCTTTCCTTCTTGAGGGTAGAATGCAAATAAAATGTAAATTTTGATGCCTTGGGCCTTGGAAAGATAGGAAGGAAAATGATACTGCCAAAAAATAAATAAGGAACATGGGGTGAATAGAGGGTCTCTTTTGATGTGACACCAGTAGTTCCATTTACTAGTTTCATTTCTTGTCTGTCAGAAAGATCCCTAATGCAAAATATTAGCTTTGTAAAGGCTTTTTGGAATAGTAGGAACAAAACCAGGCATTTATGCTGTACTATCTTTCATTCTAGTCTCAAAGCTGAGAAGAAATATTGTCATCGATGCCATGTGAGACAGGTATTTTAACACCCGCTTTACAGAGTGGGTACTGTGAGGTTCGAACAGTTAAGTAAGCAGGAGAAGCATTCCAGGAATACGGAGCAGAAATGAATGTTGGGGTCTGATCCTCAGAAGCTGTTATCTTTAGGAGCAGGGAAAGCCCTGCACTCATAGCTGATAGAAAATACGCATACCATCACCCTCGGCTGCCTGCACTGAAAAAGACAAATTCTGTTAGATGTAAAAGGTGAAATCCTCACTGAAGTGATCAGTAACTCCCCGTCTTTGGCAGAGCCGAGCTCTTCTTTACATGCTTATTTCTGCTTAGTACACAGTTTGTCAAAGTGAAAAAGCAGACTTAGGTTGCAGTTTATTTTCGTGAGTTTGATAGTAGCAAAGCCACTGTGAAAAGTTCTCTATCCTCCTTTACCCTAGCTTGATAATCCCGCATCGCAGTTTGTGCCCTTCTCAGCTTACTCCTGTGGCAGTAACTGTCTGGAGACCCAGGCTACAAACCAGACCACTGAAATGATCCGGGTTATGTTTTAAATCCTCAGGCTTTTTTTAGGTGAGATGAGGGAAGAAGAAGATTTAGCTCGGAGTGTTTTGTTTTTTTCTAAACCTAGATAATTTTACTGATCTAGATTATAGAATATTCATCAGACAGTTGCAGCAAGTGTTAGAGGTAGGAGGAAACGGAACTGGGCTGGGGGGGGCGGGTATTGCTGCCTGGGGAAATATGTTTAAAAATGCTCTGAGAATCAGAAGCATTTGGTTACTTCTGTACTGCCGGTTCCCAGCAAGCCAATGTATTTGTATCAGTCTTAGCACTATGAAAGCTTGATGCTGATAAAGCTGCGAAAACTTCACTAATAAACCTTTATTAATGTAGTTTTTTTGAATGGAGTAATGGCATAAAGGTGTTAGCTTTTAGAATTTGCTCTATCTGCTGTCAATGACAGAAAATCATGTGAAGAACCAGGCACTTAAGAAACTCTTTCTCCATAAACCCTTGTGCAATGGGGGACGCGTTACTTCTTTCTGGTCTTGAAGAAAGATGACCTGCAGTTTTGAGTATACTATGCTAAACCTTGTTTTCTGTGTCGTATCTCAGCTGGCTTTATAGCCCTTTATCTTTTAGCTAAGCAAATGCTTGAGTATTTGCCATATCGCATATCCCTGACATGATGTTTCTAAAAGCTATAAATCAAAAGAAAATCTGCAAATTAGACTCAAAGTAGTTTTTGCTGCTGAGAATTCTATTTGCTTTCAATAGATATGTACCAACAGAGAGGCAAATATGCCTCTCTTAATGACTCTTATTTTGTCTTCATATATCTATTGATTAGGACATTTATCTAAAGAATAAACAACAGCATCTTGGACAGTTATCAAATGTGATGTAATCATGGCATACAGAGATTTAGCTGTATGTTTTTCTACCTTTGTTATCTAGCAAACCACATCATATTCTGTTTCATTCTAGTCTTAACTCTGCGGTAATTAACATTCTTTATTTTATAATAGGTTAGATATAACTTATTTTGATCTATTTAGCTTTTATATGTAATTGATCGGGGTGAATGATGCTACTTCACTGTCATTTAGTGAATTGGAACCTGTGGGAAAGCATTATATTGACTGAATTTTATTATAGGATGAGTATATAAAATTGATTTTGAATGATATGAGGTTCATGCTCTCCATGTAGCACTTTTTATTATAAAATAAACCAGCCTGTTAGAGCTGGTTTACATTTCTTCCATCAACCAGGCAGAAATGCATTCTTTTTCTCTTTTGTATTTTACAGAACCAAAGGTTTGACCTGTAGTTAGAGTAGGCAGAATGCTAAACCATTGCATGTCTGGTCTTTGAAAGCCCCGGGGTCTGCTACAGCTCCTATTTAAGTTGCTGGGAGTTTTGTCATAGATTTCAGTAGAACTGGGAGGAGAGCCTATGTTTATTGTTAACTGAGATATACTGAAGTCTGTTCACAGTGAATTAGAATGATGGGTCTGAATTGTTTCAGAGGTTTACTGTCTGCAGGCTGCAATTCCAGAGAACCTCTGTTCACAGGAGGAAAAAATTCTGCATTCCTTGTACAGTCAGAATTTCCACTGAAGTCAATGAAATCTTTGCCTGAGTAAGGATAAACATTTGCAACCAAAGTAAATGATTTAGTGAAAAACAAGCACATTACTGAAGTGCCTGTTGGCTGTGCTCCTGTGTTTTATGTCATTTAGATTTGGAGACTTAACCAATACTAGAAGGTTTCGGTTACATATGTCCGCCTACTGGTGGTCACCTTACAGTGACTACACACTACTGCCTTTCTTACAAGGAGCGCTTACATGAAAAGAAAGAGCAGAAACTCTTTAACCGTATTCTCAGACAAATTCTGGTTGATTCAAATAATGCTGTCATGCCCTCACTTCATTTCCTGTTGCTTTCTGCTGAGAAGCCAATGGTTGTACGAGTTCCACAATGTACTTGCAAATTTGTGCATCCCAGGGATCCAAGGTTCTGAACAGTGAGGACTTCAGGGATTTTTTTTTTCCTCTTCTAACACCCAAGCTAAGTCAACCATAGCCTCATCCCAAGCACTTTGCTTGTATAGATATGCTGAACTCTTGATAACTCAACAGTTATATCATCACAAATTAACTTCTCAATGCTCTTCCAGGATTAGTGCTTTGTGACATGTGTGCTGAGTACTGCAAAACTGGGCTGCCCCAAATTGCCAATCAAAATTTGAGGGTTTGTGAGCGATTTTCTACTGAAACAGAAAATATAAATCGGTACCTAAATGAAACAGTGTAGAATTAAAGATTAATCTGTCTTCCCAACCAACTAAATCTTCAGGGGAAGCATAATATCTCAGTTTGCCCCATATATTTATGCAATAGAGTTTTGAGTACCTTCTTAGTCAGGAGCTTAGCAGCACTGGTCCCTCTATGCCTTCACTGTGCAGTGGGGGTCAGTCAAATTCTGCAGCAATAGTAGTACAGTAGGGACCTCCACAGGAGGTGAGGAGTGGGGTGGAATTACTCCCATGCATTTCAGACTGTTTCTCAAGCTTACTGGTCTGATGTAAAAGAGAAATGATATACCTAAGATACGTGTTAACCCTGGGTTTGAAGGCAAAAGAAAGTGCCTAGAATTTGCAGAGAAGAGCTATTTAAAAAAAATAACAAAACCAAAAAAGTAATTTCAAACTGGAGATGATATACTGCGCACTGAGAATAAGAGATGCTAAGAAAACAAAAGACTTAATTTGAAATACATTAATTTTTCCACAGTCTGTATTATTCTCTGTCAAATATACTGGGAACACAAATTTGCATCTGCATTGATTGGATGAATTTCAAAGACCTTTTACCTGCTCTCTGTTTATGTTGCCTCATATCTTTATGACATGGAATGAACTGCTTGGCGCCACGTTGCTGTTATCCATTAACTGTTCCTGTTTTCCTAATCATCTTAGACTCCATCTTTCTCTGTCCTATCTGTTATTGTCTTCTGCAAAGAGATGTGATGTTCCTGTAGCCTGTTCTGGTTTGCATGACATGATTTGTGTTTCTGCCTACAAGGGTTTCTCTACTGAACCCTGTACATTATCTTCACCCAGCACCCCCTCAACCCCTCCTCTGTAACCAGGAGAAGAGGGTCATACATCTGTAAAATGACAGCACTTATGAAAAATGGGAGTTTGGTACACATGGCTCTCATCAGACACAGACTCATCTTCCATGCCACAGACACTACTTGTTTCCTTGCAATGCAGACTGTAGCTGGAAACACAGGAAACACCTAATAAATTGCTTGACCTATCAAATTAACAAGTCATCAAGAAACTATTTTGGTAATCAATGAGCAAAGCAGAATTGTTTTCTTTCTGGCCGAGCAAGAAGAGTGCATGGAGATGGAGCACTTTCTTTTCTTCATCTCTCTTCTATACAGCATTTAACTGAATTGTAAGTTTGCTGCCATACAGGGAAAAATGTGAAGAATCTGTTTTTAGAATTAGAAGAACTCTTAGACCTAGAGGTGTGTACTGGCCTAAGTTTATGACTGAACTCAAAGAAACAGAACTCAAAGAAACTCAGATACATTCAGTTATATCATAATTATGTCGTCACTATTTCTGGTGAAGGTGGGTTTAGTGCTGATTATAATAAATATGTAATAGAAACTACATTTTCTCTTTTTAAGCATTATACAAGTTGAAGTAAGTCTCAGTGTAGTCCCTATTCCTACAGCCTAGCAGAAACACTACGAAGTATAGAATTTTCAGCCTTCATCTGAAGTACCTAATTAAAACTAAAATGAGTAACCAACAATAAGTGATGAGGCAGATATTTTCTTCTTCTGCGTGATGTGGCCTGAGATGCAGAAATAGGCTGGCTTTTACTTCTGACTAGAAAAGGTAGATGCTTGGAAATGCTGAAAATTAAGTCACAGTGATGGTTGTAAAGGCAACTGCCAAGGATAGTTGGAGCATTTACTGCCCAGTTGGCCTAGTGCAGCAAAGAGCTGCTCCTGTGATATGAGAACAGCATATAAAAACATGAGATAGACTGGAAACTCGTGATTGCTTAAGTTATAACTGTCACTGCCACGGATATTTGGCCCAGTGAACCTCATATAGTCGGCAAGATGCCAAAGCAGGTGTTATTTATGTTGTCAGCTTAATAGTAGACATCTGCCTGAGTACTCCGTCAAACTGTGGTCTCAAAAATAATTAAATTATTTGGAAATTTCTAAAACACCAGTAATCTTGCTACCACTGTGACATCCTCTTGCCTTCCTTGGGCATTCCTGTGGTGGTGAACTTCCTGTTTTAATAGCAGACCTTTAGCAAGTCTCTGTCATGTTTGTAGAGGCCTCTGCAACATTCTGCATCACCATTTATACTTCAAGCATAATTTGTTTTTCTTCATTAAATAGAAAGCCACAAAGTTGATCCTCGTGGTATGGAATAGAGCTCTGTAGATTATCAGGGTATTATCTAGGAATATAATTTTCCCACCGCTGCCCTTCTGACAGTGAGAGGATGGAAAGATTGTTATTGAGGAGTAAATGGGATAATGCAGGAATCCTTCTGACAAAATTATAAATACACATTCTTGTAGACATCGGTTTCATCCCTCTTGCAAATTCTTATTTGTTAAAAAAAAAAAAAAGGTTTGCTTTGAAATAATGTGTCCTTTTTTCTGTGTAAACTCAGTTCCTTGTCTGTAGTCTCTTTCAGTAAGATGTTTAAGCATATGGACCTTGGTGGCCTTTCTTATGTTTTAGATCTGTTTTAAATAATTGTGGGGAAGTTTTGTTGTTATACTGTGGTGAAGGGGTAAGGGGTGGAGTGTGTGTAAGTTGTCCACTTCTGTCAGCGTTGTGATGATGTTGAGTTTGGTGTGCAGAATTCTTTTTGTTCGTGGAAGTGAAGGTTGTGAAGACAGTGTGATGGATGTCTATTTTAAAGATAATTCTTACACATATGCATGAGTACTTTCTTAAAGCCAAAACCAGACGATAGAGTCCCTCTCCCTCTGTATTTATGTAAACCGTGGTCAAACAGAAGACAATATACCTCGTGTGGTTATTATGATAATTAAAATTGGCCAAAATTAGGATTGTGAAACTTGGCACTAAGTTCCAGATGGGATAAGAACGTGGGTTACACTGATGCTTGTCTACAACTGTCTAAACCCAGAAGTACACCAGAGTCCGTGACTCATGGCTTCCTCCCACGTGTGCTGGGCAATATCTCCAATCTGTGTGTTTTCCCCATTAATGTACATTCTAGATTAGAATACTTTCTATTTGCCAATAGTTCTGCCTTTTTTTTTTAGATTAAAAGTGTGAGAATTTAAAGCAGAGTGCTTAAAAAAAGAAAATATAACACCGCACCCATTTCATCCTCAAGACAAAATGTTTGCTGTGCTAGAAATTAGCCAGGTTACATATTGCAATGGCATAAACCTGGATTTAATCAGGGAGAAGTTAAAAATTGTAGTGTTGCAGGACATGAATAGAGACAAATTAAAATTTCTGGGTATTAAACAATAAATCGTTTACTTTCTATGAGGAAGAAGCAGTGAAAAAAATGGAACTAATTGGTTAACTGTAACATTTAATTACCTTTGTATATAAGAACAGCTTTTGTGAGTAAGCACTGAGTTATGGTAATTAAGTCTCCATTTGCCAAAATATCCCAACCAGAATTTATATCTGATATACATCAAGATATGAGAAAGGAAACTAATTACTGGAATATTTGTTGAAGGCAGCATACCTTCATGTGACATGAATTAAAACATTTTTTAAATATTTACTTGACAGAAATGCTACTAGATTCTTGCCTCCATCCTCAAACCTTGATTGAAAGACACCACAAATCTTATGGTATCAGAACACATTCTGTTAGGTAATCAAGACATTATTTTCATCTTTTAACTGTTATTTTTTAATAGAACAAAATCACTTTTTTCTTTTTTTTTTTTTTAATCTGCAGAAAGATTGAGATATAATTAGTGGTTTCCTTAAAAAGTAGAAACCTAAATAGTTCCTATATTTGCACTCCATATCCTTCCACAGTTTAGAATTTTTCCTAGCAGGTTCTGTTTGTTACAGTATTAGTAGTTTGTTTATTAGAAATTTTACATTTCAGAAAGACAAATGACTGTAGATGAACTTCTTCCAGATTCCTCAAGAAAAACTTCTTTCATATGTCAAGACATTCAGTTTGCAACATTAAAAGTCCAGGTTAACTATATAACTGATAGGAAATGAAAATGCTAATTTGAGCTTTGTTTTATTTAATAGTAACTGTAATAGGGAGTGGGTTTGCTTTTTTGCATTATGTCATCACTTTGCTAAGTTTAACGCTCCTTTGTATGGGACTGTTCGGTTCATGGGAGTTATGCGTTTCTCAAGTCAACTCCTGGTTTAACAGATGTTTGTTTTAAAAGAGTTCCTTAGCAGTATAAATTATAGTAGACTAAATTGCTCATTTAAGGGCATGACAAAGTGACTCTCAGAGCATGCTCTGGTATGTGAAGCAAGTGGGTTAAGTGCAAAAAGCAGCACATGTGTCTCTATGAAAAAAGTCCGCTTTCCTATGTTTTAGAAAGGGACTCTGTCACACAAAAGTTATGCCTCCCGCTGAAGTAGTTGAACCAGCTGCATCCCATGTGCTGAAAACACTCTTGTCTCTTATTTCTCTTGTTCAATTATTGCGTCTATAAATTGCAGCGGGCCACCTGTGCAATGCACTCATCCAGAATAGCCCCAGAGGAAGCATTAAGATATCAAGGCTCATAAAGCACAAATCCTTAAATGTAAAAACTGACACTTTCATCCTACTCCAGCCTACATCTCTATAGACATTACACCAGAAAGGAATAAAGAATATTTCACTATGCAATTTGAAGGCCCTGCTGTCCTCTTACAGAGGTCAGCAGCAAAACTCCTCTTGATTTTCAGTTGGGAACAGGATCAAGCTATAAAAAGCGTGAATGCTAGTTACATATCAGAAAATTATTCTAAATTCTGCCATCTATCATGTTTGATGCATCTATTTAAAAAAAAAAAAAAAAAAAAAGAAGACTTCCGTTCTTGACATTAACTGTGTTTTTGTTATTCCCAATCTAAAAGGTTTAAATCAGATCTCTCTAGGACAGGGTCTTGTGGGTTTGGGATGGCCAGAGGAAGATCTCCAAATTAACAAAGCTGCTGCTTCCAGCTCTAATACTCCCTCTTTAGAAAAGGTTTAAGAATGATTATTCTTTTCTTGACATGTCAAGGATAAATCAACAAATGCTGACACTGTTTTTTCAACCTCTGGGCAGACCCACTGGCCAACATGATTGTAAAGATGGCAGTTTTCCAGTTACTCCAATCTGCAGCACAGGTAACTTTCAATAAAGACAGATCAAGGTCAGACCGGCCATTTACAATTAACCTGAGCAATTCTTGAGTAACATTCCTAAGAAAATAAGCTCTCTGGAGAAGAGAGCTCCAGAAGTGTCCGAAAGCATACCTATCTTTTTTTTACCTCTCCTTATACATTTATCTCCAGTGCATGCATAGTACCATTAATCAGTAAATAACAGTAATAATTGTATTGTGAAGACTGCATTTCTGTGTTCTTGGCATAGATTGGTAAGGTACCCTTCTGCTCTGCTCCATTTCCATCTCTAAATTTATGTATGCTTTCAGTTAAGCTTTGCTCCGGGCCAATGTATGGTTGTATATTCTCTCATGTGAAGTATGCTACCACATGCAATGTTGCTGTGCTTTGAAGGAAATGGCTGCAGAGCAAGACTGTGTTTACAGAAGGAAGAAAATCAAGGCAAGTGTCTCAGAAGGTTGGCAAAGAACTGGGTGATGCAGATCTTCAGAAATAAAAAGACTCGAGGCAGATTCCTATGCTAATAGCAAATAGGGGTTTCTTTTGAGCTGATCATAAGGATTGCATATCTAAGAATACAGACCTACCTTAATTGCGGTTTAGGATTCTGTCTAAACCAGTTGCACATCTCTGACCTCAGAGCTGACATTCTTTCAGAATGACATCTTTCCCCAGCAGTATATTCACATTGCCATATCTTGTACATTTGGCGTGTTGAAGTGGCTGCCAGTTTGCTTCAACCCTTCATAAACAACACTGTCCTTCATTACCTCCTTGTTTAACTGTTTGGTTCTCTTTCTTTTTTTACTCATTCCGTAACTCCAATTCTTAAGACAGTTCCTAACAGATCCCCACATTGCAGACCTTTTCCTCTCTGCAGCACAATTAGACCCCTGACCTTCTATTCCCCAAAGCTAAAGAAATGCCAAATTGCCGCCAGCACTTCATTGTGTTTATATATTGGTCCTATGAGACTTGAATTTTCTCTCTCTATCCACATCCTTCTTTTTACTTCCTGTTTACTAGCATCATACAACTTTCTGTGATATCGACTGCTCTTGGAATAGGGTTTTTTTTTCAAGTATTTGCACTTAGTGATTTTCTCTTTTCTCCAAAATTGTATCTTGAATATTAACCAGTGTGAATTAGTGACTATTACAAAGCCTAAGGAAAGGAGAAGGAAAGTAAAAATCCAATAGTCCTAAGCATAGTACAAGAAGATTTCATTGTCTTGGATCAAGCATACATGTGCTCAGTATTACTCACATGAGTAACCTCTGTCTTAAGTGCATTACTGAACCATTACTTTTCAAGTGCACTCTTGCAAAAGCTTCAACATCAAACCTTCCTAATTGCAGACAGAAAACTATCCACGAATGAATACATTTTCCCTCAAGAAGAGAGGTCAGTGAAAGTCATTCAATGAAGGATTCAAAGCACATTTTATCAACTTTAATACATATTGTTACATCTGCTGCTAAATCAAGCCTACGTGAGCAATTATTGTGGCTGTGAAGCATGTGAGATTCCTGTGTGCTATGACCATGATCTTTAACTGTGCCCTGAGAACAAAAAAAAAAAAATATTTTCTTGTGCTTCTAGTATATTATTCCTTATACTTGCATCGTTGTGTAAAAATAGATGGCCTCCACTATTGATGTTAGCAGGAATCCTGTCATTCATTCAGTGAATCAGGCACTGTTTTAAGATAACATTAGTCGAGCTTCTGAGAGGAAATGCTTTGGTAGGTTAGCTTCTGAGATCCTGCTCAGATCCTTTTTTCTCTTGGCATTCTAGCTTCTCTTCTATTCGCCCTTCCATGTATTCCCAACAGACTCTGGTAGCAGGCTGTGGTAACTTTTTTCATTGCTCAGTTCCTGTTTCAATTTTTCACCTAAGAACAGCATATAAAATCAAGTAAGATTGTCCAACTTTATGCAAAACATGCTGCAGTTCAAATGCCATTTTGGGGGCACAAAACTGTTATATCCCGTGACTCTTATTAGAATGCCAGCTCAGGCTAAAATGATGATAATGGTCACTTCTGGGCTTAATAGCTATTAATCTATTTTCATTATTTGTAACTGCATGAGATCAGAGGTATGTGAGCAGACATGGCAGTAGAATAATAACATCCTGTTAGCTCATGCTTATAGCTATCTTGAAAGAGTCGTTTCAGCCTTGACCTGCCTTGGAGGTAAGAGTGGTCAACATGCAAAGACTGTTCTTCATGGAGAGCTCTTCAGCAGAGGGGTTCTCCCACTGGTACACACTGATTCTTTACTACTTTCTTTTAAAATTCAGCCTATTTTTCGTGGCTTATTCATAAGAGCGAGTATTAGCCTTGGTGACTTATGGGCCCTACAGATAGGGTTTGAAATTAACAGCAGAGAGTCATCAGTGAAAATGTGCACCCCTCTCTCTGGGGCTTTCCTCTGTGTTGAGTCAAGAGTTGGTAAATTGTAATACAGTAAAAACACCGATGTTCTCTGAAATTAGGTAGAGAACTCCCATCTTCCTTTGCCTATAAAAAGTTCAGACTTTTCCTATGAATATCTTGATTGTGTTTGAAAAATCTGTGGCTTAGCTGAGCAGAGCTGCCTTTCTCTTTGAGCAAACACCACATACCATTTGCAAAACATTTGTGCTTATCGTGATCAAACTTTGAAATGTTTGATTATTCTCAACTTAGCATAATTTTTTTACAGAGATTTAGAACCCAAAACAGGCTGAAAATTATCAATATGCTCAAAGTATTGCATGGAAAATGTTGTGGAAGTACTAACAGAAAGATCACAGTCCTGTTCCATGAGATGTTCCTTAGGCAGCTGAAGCTGGAAAAAAGGGTTTGACACATGGCAGAAAGATGTGTAGTATGAATAGGTGCATTTTTAAGGGGAAAGGTGTAAAAAGTACTTGTCTCTGTTTTACAGCAAAAATATCCCAGAGAAGCAGTGAACCATATTTCTGGCATTTGTTTTGTTCATGAACTCTGCTTTTTTGGTCTTTTCTGGGAATACATATTAACCAGAGGATAAGTGGAGAATATCAAAGTGACCTTCTTGGTGATTTCATCTTAACTGCAACTCCTTTTAAGCAAGCAATTGCTCTATTTCTCTTAATTTCTTCTCTTCCCATAGTTTGGCAATGGTGTAATGGGAAATGTCAGACTTTTCATGTAGGCTTTTTCAAATCCAAATTTTCATTTTTTTGTTGGTAACTTCTAAAGAAGAGTTTGTGCAAATGAAAGCAGCTCCCTTCCTCTTTCCCTAGCCTACAGAAATAGGGAAAACAGATAGCGTGCTGTCAAAACTGGGGTCAGTGAGCCACCTGCAAGACTGTTTTACAGTTTAGTGTCTCAAAGTCAGTCACTTTTTTCCCAGTATTGCCAGTCATGACAGGACTGTTCTAGGTCAGCTGCATGTTTCCCCCATCCCAGGAAAGGAGAGTGCTATGGGCAGTCATTCTTCAGCATAGATATCCACTGACAGAGAGCAGTGAAGCCACATGGCAAGCCTAAGCCATTTGGGCAGCTGGCTTCTGCTCACCGCTCTGGAACGGTACTGCACAGTCTGCAGTGCAGAGCAAACATAACCATCTCATATAAGAAGTAATAATAAACGGAGGACAGAGTTTCATGGAAAAAATGACGACCAATTATGGAGGGCAATGCCAAATGGAGGTAATGCTGTTAGTGTACAGCACATCAAATGTGCCTGCTGGCCCTCTTTCAGCAGCCTGTGACTACATGATTATGCCATGCACATGCTGCTCACCGCATTTTCTCAACAGTGGCAGGTGTTTGGAATGACAGTGAGGAGGCAAACAAAAAAGGAGCAATACAAATACAAGTGTCCTTGTCCTTCCAATAACAGAACACCACATGAGTATCGAAAACATATACAAACTACCTGTAGCTTGTATGTTAAATCAGAAGGGGTAATGACAAAAACATGACAAAATGAAAACCGAGAGGTGTCATTCTGAAATTACTTATAGAAAGAATTTCCGTGAAAATTGTAAAGTAACACTGATACAAGATGGCGTAAGATAAGATTTGTCCTAAGGTTTTGACTATGAAGATCTCTCTGGCTTCACCCGTTTCTGCACGAGTTGCTAGCTGATGTAATGGGAGGACTGTATGGCTTGATTAGAATAACCTGGAATTGCTGGATCCTTGGCAACATTGCTGACACTGTGCACTGGGGAATTTGTATGCAAATGTCATTATCATTTTCTGCCAGAGTGGTGTTATATTGTGCTTACCAAAAACTAAGGTAATATCATTGGTGATTGGAATCTGGTCCCAGTGAATCTTTATGCTACAAAACTGGCCTCAAGGATTCATTGAAATGATACTCACCAGATCTTGAAGAAATCTGGGGCAGATACATATAGAAATAAAGCAAATTCCACTCATTCAACCTGTCCAGTGCACTCTGTACATCTATATCAAATGTTGGGCATTTGAAACCCAGATATAGTTCTAAAAATTATATTTTAAGACTTCAGTTTGACTTCAAAAGACCTTGAGTGAAGAACGTTGAGAGTTGGGGGTTTAGTTTGACATAAAAATAAAACGGAGCAATCTCAACTTAATTCACTCCAAATATGGTCTTTCAATTTCAGTGAAATTTCAAACTGGGTATAAAGTCAACCCAGGATGAAGGCAAGATATTTTTGGATTGGTACCAGTGGAACCTCAGTTGCAAAGACTGATGGCCAAGACAAACATTTCAGAACAAGCAGAAGGACAGAACTCAGAGTAGTTTGTGAGATACATACTGAGATACAGCCGTTATATCCATAGTAACGAAAAGATATCTTCAATTAATATCACCACTTAAATCTGGGTTCAGAGTTTTAGTACTCACAAGACATTGGGGTTATCTAGAGCTTGGCTGTGGCTTGGCTCCACTTAATGCATTTCAGAAATTTTCCATTGTTTCTGGTGGATTCTTCTGTATCCTATTTTAATCAGTTTATGATACAAACCTTCCTTAGAACTGAGAGGTATTTTTCTTTGGTAAGTAGTACACAGTGTATATTGTTTATTTGTCCAATAATTACTGCCACTTCTACTTTTTAGTGTATTTAAGCTGGCATTGACTTGGTCAGTCTCCCTGCTCTGGGATAGGAAGGAGATTGCTCTTGGGAAGATTAAAGAAAATAGCAACATTTCTTCATAACTCACTATAAACACTGAGCTGTCTCCCTGTGACCTCTAGCTGCTCTTAGCTACACATGTGCATGGAGATGAAGTTTGAGACAGAAATGCTCTTTTGTAGCAGAGTGCACCTGCCATTTCCATCATGCAGCGGCAGCAGCTCTGCAGCAAGCAGTAAATCTGTCAGTGGGATCAAGTAGTGGATGGCACCAGTGGTTTCACATCCAGCTATTTTGGGTCAAGCAGCCGAGTGATTTTTTTTTTCCCTCTGAGTTGACATAATGCTATGCTAAGAAAGCAAATTCCTTTAGTATTCCTCTTGTTCTGTCCAGCCCCCAGTAGGCTTCGCGTTCTAATTCTTTCCATTTGGGATTCCCAGATTTTATAAAATCAGTTTTTTAAAAAAATGTTTCCAGTTTCCCAGCACAATGCCCAAGAGGTAGGTGTCCATTCAACTTCTTTTTTCAAACACCTATTGGTTACTGAAGACTGATGTAGAAACCAGTGATTTTAAACATAGTTCACTTAATAGACATATAAACCACCAGTATTTCAGAGAATCCAACGAACTCCAAGCCAGAGACCAGGCAAGTCCAGATCCAGTGAGGAATCTCAGAAACACAAGACTTATGTGACTTCCATCAGACTCCAGGTGCCTCTTTCACTCATCTAAAACCTGCCCAGCTATGGCACAAGTCTTAAGAATTATGTCTTTGCAACATAACTTGTAAGCTGAACTGTGGCAAAATGCTATGATATGTCCAGGCTTTGAATTCTTAAAGTTCTTTCTGTAATCTGATTGGAAATACCTCAGTTTAGCTGGGTGAAAAGCCATGAAAATACGCTGGCAATCTTCAAAGACAGCCTATTCATGGCCCCCACAGAAAGTCGTGTACAATCTGCCTGTTTCATGT
Organism: Bucorvus abyssinicus; assembly: GCA_009769605.1. Taxonomy (NCBI): domain Eukaryota; kingdom Metazoa; phylum Chordata; class Aves; order Bucerotiformes; family Bucorvidae; genus Bucorvus; species Bucorvus abyssinicus. The sequence continues at coordinate 58,482,478 of CM020026.1, forward strand.
AGGCAATAAGTCTTTCTCCTGGTCCTCAGTAGGATTGAAGAAGGGCAAGCTGAGGAATATTAGCAGGCCTGTCTCTAAAGATACTGAATATAAAATTTATAAAATCAGGAGGTTAAAAAAGCATGAGTGTAACAATAGTGTGAGGAAGTAAGGTAGGAGGTAAAGTCCTATATTTGAGTGCATGTTGAGTCTTCATAGCATCATAGAATCATAGAACAGTTTGGAGTTGAAGGGACCTTTAAAGATCATCTAGTCCAACCTCCAGCACAATGAGCAGGGAGATCTTCAACTCAGATCAGGTTGCTCAGAGCCTCATCCAACCTGGCCTTGAATGTTTCCAGAGATGGGATATCTACACAGCTTCTCTGGGTAACTTGTTCCAGTGTCTCATTGCCTTCATCTTAATGCCTTAATCCTAAAAGGGCAGGAAGGCAGAAAGCCATCAATAAGAGATGCAAAGAAGGTCTGTGTAAGCATTGTAAGAGTACAACTTCTCTACACACTTCAAATCTGGGGATAGACCACCCATGTGATGCTGATTTGTATTCAAAACTGAAAGAATACAGCTAGTTTTGGACAATCCATCCATATATGCAAACTGAAAAAAAAGAGTGGAAGTTCATACATAGGATAGGATGCTCAACCCACTGCTAATAAGAACCAATAAGAAAGAGATGATTGACTTCTCTTATGAAACCTACTATCATCATGCTAATAATTGTATGCACATTTCATCCAGGAAGCCAAATCTTAATCAAATAATGTGTATCCTCTTTGAAATGCCTCTTCATTTTGCTTTGAAGTGCCAGACTGCAAGCAGAAGAGTACTTCTGCATTCTTACTTGACATGCTCCCATCTGCTATCATGCAAAACTTTCTTTCCCTCATTTTTTTCTCATCCTCCCTTCCTTCCTACTCTCCCCAAATATATTTGTAATATAAAGACCAAACACTTCTGCACCTGATGAAGCGAAGACATGTCAACTGCATCAAGCTTCTCATAAACAGTGCTGCCTCATGGATAAGAAATTTGAAAAGTAGCAAGAAAGATAATCTCCCTTTTATTGGCTTCATTCATATTGAAATGTATGATCAGAGTCAAAGTCTTAATCTTCACCTCACTTTCACAGCTGCTCAGCTAACCTTAGTGTGTATCCTAGCCCTCTGAGAAAGCAGGGCCCCTCTGATTGGATTAAAGGGCAAAGAAAGGGAATGTCATGTTATCCTTTAGACAGCTCAGGCTCTCAGAAGGAAATTCAAATAACAAAAGGCAAGGAATCTGACCCAGCAAAAGCATGGCAGGCTCCAGCAGACCTCAGCCAGCAGCACTGGCTACAGTGAGGTCACTTTTGACACTCTGTATGAGGTGACTTCTCAATTTGTACTAAATCCTCTTTTTTCTCAACAGAAGACAGGAAGAGGTCTCACCACATCTTCCTACTGAGACAAACCAATCAGTAGACCAGAAGGATAAGCCAGAGCATGGAAGCTTCCTTTGCAAGGCTTCCTGTTAACAATTATCAGCTTTTAAAATGCTAAAGAAAAATACTGACTCTGGTTCACAGCATGTATTTATCCAACAAAGTGTACAAAGAAATATTTTATCTAGTGCCTGAGACCAGCAGTAAAATTAACCACAAGCTTTGGTGGCTTCCCCATCAAATTTATTTATCTCTTTACATCAAAGTTACTAATAATTTGATTGTTTGGGTTTAAGAGTATGCCTATTCCTAGCCAAAAAAAACCCAAACAACCTGGAAACTTGCCATTGTTCTTGATGATGACATGCAAAGAGAAAAAGACTCTATGGTAATAAGACCCCATCAAAAATTATTTCTTTTAATTAATTACTGTACTTCCACAAGTGTAAACTGTCCTCACTTAGCACTAAGGCTCTGGAGAAGGAGTACTCAGGTAACCCATACTATCTCAGGTGTCCCCCACCTCCAGTCAGATTCCCCCTAGGGGAGGGCAGTCAAAGAGTGGCAGGTTATAGAGAATCAGTGTTAAGGAGATAGTAGAGAAGAAAAGGCTGTGGGGTAATCCCACACTCTTGAATACCCCACTCCAATATTGATGTATATGGTTTTTTGAGAGGAGAGCAAAAAATTGTAAACAGCTATAAACAAACAAACAAACAAACAAACAAAAACCCAAAACCCTCTGATCTGAGCTGCAGGTGCTTGCAGCAGCAGAGTACCTTTTTAAAAAGATCTTTTTCTAAATTAAATGGAAAATTGAGTAGAAAGAAGAATGTCTGAAACATCACAAAACATGTGAGTATCAGTCATTTGAGGAGGGGCCTCATCTCAGTACATGACACAACCCTGCAGTGAGACATTGGTGAGCTTCTGTGTCCCTCCAGCTGATGCTTGGACCTACCCTAGTCCAACAAAGCAGACAGAACTTCCTACCCTGGTCTAACACGGCAGACAGAACTTCTGTAATTAACAAATATTAAATGTCGTCCCCAGAATTAACCTTTGACTCAAGCACCTACAAACGCTTGATACTGCAGGCCTGTCATTGCAAACACAGATCTGGCGGGCAGAGATGCTGCTCTGAAGTAATTGTGCTCAGGCCAGGCCCTTGAAGAGGCTCCAGTGGCTGACTCCGTTTTACCCAGCCATTTGTAAACCCATCCTTTATTAGAGCAGTCCTCAAGGGATGCAGAGTCACTTCTTTGCCAGGGCACCTTGATTTCCATTGTAGTAGATTTCTAGGTAGTACCACGGTTACGGTGTCCTGTGAATCCTGATGTGTTCAGCACCCAAGGCGGGATCAGGGTCATGTTGCTGTAGATTAGAGCTATCCCCCACGTCCTTCATTTTGATACTCCAGGATTTGCAAAAGTGGTTTACAAAACCCTTTCCCCTCCACTTCCTGGTCTTAAGTCAAATGCTGGTCAGCTGGACAGAGGGATTCTGTATCGAAGTATGCTTTTACATTGAGGAGAAACCTTTCTTCAGTGCTACTGGGAAGAAGTGCCATCTCTTCTCCTCGAGACCTTCAGGACTGTGAGCAGACACGGCTTCCAAGAGGCTCCTGCTGTGGCAGCAGTAATGAAGATGTAGTTAGTGACATGTCGATCAGCTCCCTACTGCTCTTTTGACAAAAGAGACGAAGAGCCAGTGTTTATTTTCAAATAACGTTTTTGCTGAGGTTCTAGAAAGATGGATGAACTGAAACCGACTTTCATTTGGAGCTAATGGCCCAAATCAATCACTGTGAGAGGCCACTGCCTCCCCTCAGGTAAAGGTATGTTTGGGCAACATACAGGCTGACAGCCTTATATTTGCTGATGTGTTTACCTCAGCCATAAACAAACCTTTAAGAGATTGGCCTATTGATAGCTGGATTCTCGGTTTACATTTGTTACAATAGCGTATGTGTGAATAACTGGGGAGAATATTTCAAGTCTAAAAAGTTATGACAGAATTTAAAGAAACAGGGATCATATATTCTGTAGAGTGGAAGAAGAAAAGGCTTATAGTCGAGCACATACAAATTTGTACCTTTTGCTTTGTGCTAAGCTGTAATACTGGCTTTCATGCAGAAATGAATAATAGCTTTATTCACCCTCTCTGTATTGCCCTAACATGCTGCAGCTTGATTAAGAGCATGAATTCAGGGCATGAATCTTCCTGATATAGTGAGATTATTGAAATTATCCCAAAAGAGCATGTTTGCTGCTCTGCATGCAAAGATCGTCCATTGTCTCCCTAAGAATACACAAGACAGGTCAAGAGAAGCTTAATTAATATGGAATTAGCACAAGTCAATTTTGGTTTTTATATTGTCTTGCCCTTTGTGGCCTTAGGGCAGCTGGCAGTTGGGGGAGATCATGCTCATGAGTGTATTGATCAAACGTTATTAGTTAAAGCTTATTTGTGTCCTATCTTTAGGGTAGCAGAGCAGGAATTCTATGCAATGTGTAGTGCTAGGCAGAAAAGACTAACAGGTTTCTGCATTTTGGCAGCTCTGATTTAGGGCTAATAAGTAGCTGAGCTTTTCAGCAGAGAAAAGGCAACAAAACCAGGGTTTGGATTAACTGTGTAGCTACATGAGGCATTTCTTGCTTTGTTTAACACTGCATTGCAATCAAACATCTCCCCCTTACAAACTAGCGTGTCTGCAAAGGATCATTTAATATCCCTCAGTCATCTGCCAGGTTCCAGTACTTAGTTTGCAGAAATAATTGGGTTTCTTTAATGTCATTTGTTCTCAAATTTATTGGACAATGACGAGCAAAAACAGGCTATTCATCTAATTGACTGAGCACTACACTCTTTGAATATCATATTACGATTATGTCTAAGCTCTCAGGAGCCAAAGTTAGCATTTGCCAAGAAGTTATTTCTCATTATTTATCCATGTTGCATGACAGCACAGGGATTCAGAAAAGATCATTTTGTCATCTTCACTATTCATTTCTCTTCATAGTTGTACCAAGTTCATAGTGAGGCAACTGAACTAGTGCTCGGATATTTAATGATGCTGTGCCATGCAAAATTCTCATCGACTTATTGGATACCCTGTGGAAGGTACTGCACAACAGAAGGAATCTCTTCTGGAATATGCCTTCTCAGCAGTCCTTCTCCGTAGCAGTAAAACCACAGCACAGACAAGTGCCTTGGAGACAATGGATTCATGCTAATCAAGTCCCTGGACAACTATTGCAGTTCATTTGTGCTTGTGGAACATTTCCATAAAATTTGTGACAGACGCAAAGAGCATATTCTTACTTGGCACTGGCTGCCCTGCATACAACTTGATGTTCCTCAGGACTTGTATGGTCCTCAGTAGCATTGTTCTTAGATTTGGAAATGTGCTAATTGTACTTCATTTATTCAGCTTTATGGAAAATACCTTCTCTAGGTCATCAGCTCTTTGCAATGTGTTTATTCCCATCACCAGAATCACAACGATTCATGGTTTAAAAACAAAGTTAGTTTTTCTTATGCAACTCTTGAGTCGGAAGGGAATATTCACCCACAAAACCTCCAAGTATTTTGGGCTTCCTGCCACGTGCCTGTTCAGTTGTGCCTGTGTCAATTCAGGTCTTGTGTCTCACTCAGATTTGGATTTTGGAGGTTTTGGAGAATGTGTGGGAAGAAGAAGAGAGGAGAAGATGTCAGTTGGGCCATTTATAATCTTTTTTTGAGGAGATAGTGTAAGTGTGACAGCTATCACATGTCTTTCACCAGCTGAGAAAACAAACCTGGACAGGTTAAGAAGTCCTCTTAACACACATGAGCAGATATAAATACACACATGCAAGCACATGCACATGCTTCATCTTTTGCTGTTGCTCTCAATTCTGCTCTTTACATCAGTGGAATAAAAATTACGAGCAATAACTAAATTAATTTGACAGTAAGCCCAAGCTTAACAATGAACTTCACATCTAAATCAGTTCCATGTCTCCACACATGCGGTAGCCGAGAAACTGCCACGAGCAAAACCACACCATCTGAAAATTAAAACCGCTTCCCACTCTCATATCCTCATGTAGATTATTTCTCTGCATTCTTTTAGTCATTGCTGGGCAGCTCTTGTTTTGTGAACTGGAAATTTGTTCACTGTACGTTAGAACAGTTACCTCCACCTATTGTTATGCAAAAAGAGCAAAAAGCAGAATTTAAAACAAACCAGCAATAATTACAACTTGGTAAAGAAGTGGTTAGGTGAAATACTGTCTAAGAACAATCTACCTTTGATGTAAAGGATATAAATTATGTCAGCTTCCACTTCTAGACATTTGAGGCTAGGTTCTGCAAAGTTCTGCATGCTTTATTAAATTCCCGCTTTGAAAAGCATTTGTTAAAAAACTCTTACTCTCCCTGCAAACTAACGTCAGTCATTTTCAAATGTGGTAGGAACAACTAATTTTCACACACATTTTTATTGTTATTAAGGTTTCATTGCTGTTTATGATGCTGTGGGAGATTGTTTGATTATTTTCATATCACAGCTATTCAGAAATATTTCTTGGGTTTTTTTCCTACTTTTCAAAGCAATTGATTTCATAAGCAGAGCAAAACTACTTAATCCAAAAAAATCTTTTAACAAAAGAGCTGCAATACCTATGGTGAAACAGAGTAGAGTAAGTCTGAGCCTGAACATACTGAAGTAATTGGTTTGGGTCATCACTGGGATACTGTTTTATATCATAAAATGTTCTGATTCATTTTCAGGAAACATGGCTTATTTTTATGTTAATGTTTTTCTTTTCTCCAAAGAGGTTCTGTGAATTATTCCAAATAGATTAATGTGCTGACCTTTGGTCTCTAGAAACCAGAGGCTGGATTACAGCTGTGCACGCCTTGAGAAGCTTAAATTTTACCGTTTGGTTAAGATTTGAGCTGCAAAGTTTAGAGATGCCTGAACTTGACCTTCTAAGGAAATAGCAAAATTAGCACAAGATTTTTCCCGGACTATTTATACATCCTCTGAAATACAGAGTGCAGCTGATCTCTGCCTTTGAAGAGTATTCACAGAAGAGACAGATCCACTGCTGCAGAAGAATAAAAACTCGCAGTCTTTCTTTAGGCTTAGTGAAAGTAAAACTCGCGCGGTTTTTCCTGTATGTGCTCGGTCCAGCAGTTTTTTTGAAAAGACACTAGGAGCAACTGCAACTCACTTTGCTCATAATACCACGCTAAGCTGGTACTTTTTCAACAAAGTAGGTTATCCTTTTTCTGTGAGATACCTTGTCCTCATCAATACTCAGCCATACATGCTTTGGTTAATAAGGGCTTTATCTGGTCAATGTTTGGAAAAGTTCAACACCCAAAGAGGAGAGCTGTAACTTATTGTAACTCAGCTGACATAGACACGACAATTCCCCTTGCAGTCACACAAGCTCTCCGTATCCTGGCCATGAATGCAAAGGGAAAAGTGGTTTCTTTCTCTCTGGAGCAGAACATAGCACATCGGTGAGAAGCCTGTGGAAATTAAGGAAAGAATAAGGTAAAATTTAGCCATTTTCGTTTGAGAGCGACAAACTATGGCACTTCTAGGAAGACAGGATGAGGAGGGTGGGGAAGAAGTGACAGGTCTGATAGTTATGTCTCCCAGGAATACAGTCCAGCAGGTGTGGCAAATGCCAGCACATAAGCTTTTAGACCACTGAAGATAAAACTTTACTGCTTATGGTAAAAAAAAAAAAAAAACCAAAACCAAAACAAAACTTCCCTGGCTTTTTTTTTTTTTTTAAGTTTCCATAATACAGTACAGAATTATGAGCTTCATTGAAACCAAAAATTCTAAACTGCACAGGATTTTAATCCCACAAGTCAAATGAAATGTCAGCAGTCAAAGCCTGTTTGCATTCCTTGCATCCCTGCACAACATGAGATGAATATGGTAAACTCTTCTAGTGTGTAGGTAAATAAGTAATTTCCAATAAAATAAAAATTAGAACATACCAGTTCTAAGACTTTTCTTATGGCATTTTCAACTTGTCTGAACCCAGGAAGTGTCAAAAGTGTTACAAGAAACCCTGTTCATAACACATTTGATTTATAGACTCAAAGAGGTTGGGCTCTGTTGAGATAATAATTTCTTTTTCTGGAAAGTGATCAAAACAAAACTTTCAAACATTCTGAGGTTCAGCCAGTGCTGGAGGGTTGAGGGGTTGCCATTTCTACCATATGCACTATATCAGAGTTATTCATCAGCTGTCTTTTTGATATATAGAGTTCATATGATACAGGGAGGTTTAGTCTTTGCTAAAGTCCACATTCATTCATTTCATTTTACAGTACTAAATGTTCGTCAAGCATTAAAGCTAACTGTAAAGAAGAAATGACTTAAAAGTATAACTTAAAAGAAGTTCTACTTATTAATTTCACTGAAAAATGCAGACTTCATTATCAGAATCTGGTTGCCATTGTGTAATCATACAACAGTGGTAAATGTTGAATTATTAAATGAAACATTTCTATCAAATAAAACTTCAGCAGACTTTCATATATTCTTTCGTTCACCAATAACTCAGGGCATGCATTAGTTGCCACAGTTTCTGCTAACACTGGGGAGTGAAAGCAATGCTACCCACAGAAAAAGACACCATAAAGCTGCCTTTCTACGAGGTGCTTATTCATGGATGACTCTCTGTGACTGCAGTTTAGAACTAAGCCGTTTTTCTTCCAAACTACAAAGTATATTACAAAGAATTAGGCCTCACAGAGGGCTCACGTTCTGGTTGTTTTCATAAGCACTAGGAATCCATTTTTATTTGAATCTCATGGCTAAGGTGCAAACTCATTATCTTATTCTTTGCCGTGTGTTTTTTTTTTTTTTTGGAGGCATTTGCTCTCACACAAAAAAAATTACTTTGCTTCCTTTTGGTTTGACAAAATGCGTAATTAATACCAGGTTTTCTTGGAGAACTGTAGGTGTACAGCAGGTGTGGTATCATGCTGACTGAAGAATTATAATGGCTCACACAGAGAACTAATCCAAGACTTGGAGGTGTATTTGAGAGTCTCCCACCCAGATCTATGGCCAGCTTCTGAGTAATGTGTGCTTTTTAACTAAGGATTTCACTTTTTCAATAGCTTACCTGAAACTGTGATGAATTCTTCAGGTGAAATCTTTCTTTCAGGCTTGTGTGTATTACCAAACAGATCTGATGGTCTCCTCGATTAGAAATCATGCTGTGTAGGTGGCGAGGGGTCAATGTCGTGCTCTAGGTCTGAAGCTCTATGAAGCTATTTTGTTCCATTACTGAACTATTTGCTGACCAGAGATGTCAGTCTAAGCAAACAACTGGTTGTATTGCAAAGCTTACCGTCACGTCAGGTAGATGTGATGACAGTATCAAGGAAAGCTATAGGGCTAAAACACTAACTGGCAGTAGGAGAGAGTTTAAGTTTTTCTAAGTGAGCTGTGTGGGGCATTGACTGTGTGTACAGTAGGCTTCTCAGAATAAACAGAGACCCAGGAGCCCAGCATTTTCACTTTGCTATCCTTTCAGTGTAGCAAATTCACAGTAGAGCTGGTAAGTGGTCAAAGTGATGCTTCAACAGATCAAAGTTAAGACAAAAACTGAGCTCTAGGCATCCCTAGATGTGATTTTGAACAGTAGCATAGCTTTGGGATTTGCTTAGAATGTAATTTATTTGCTTGCTTGTTTGCTTTCAGAGGGGTGACTCTTACAAGTATTTGTTGGCTTTGTACTGTTCAGGCACCTCAAAGATATAAAACTTAAACATTGTCTGTTGACTTCCTGTTGGGAAAAACTTCTTGTAGTCACAAATCACTAGAGCCTACTCATACAGCCATCTCGTATCCTGCTTGGCACAACAAAGAGAACACAAGAGCACTGCATTTGCCAGCTTGTTTCTTCTCAAACCTGTATCAAGGGTGCGCAAAGCAGTGGAGTGAGCAAGAGAGGCAGAAAGTGACAACTTCAGTTCTTCAAGTCTGAAGACGTGATGCCACCTTTGTGTGTCTGTGTGTTGGAATTCAAATCCAAGTATTTCATATTTGTACAGTCCTTCATGTGTTTTTTTGGATGAGTAAAATATTTAAATCATACAAACCCTTCCTTAAACTTCTTTATTTTATGAATCAATTGTAAATGAAATGCATTTGAGTGATGGAAACCATTTGTTTATTTGGAGCTCAGCAAGGAACAGGCAATCTTTTCTAGCAAATCCTTTGAAACGTTGTGAGAAATTGTGGTCTAGATAGCTGGAGTGACCTCTTGTGGTCTTCACAGGAGCTAAGGCAATTTATCTCCCTGCTTTCTTGCCCTCTTTTACCACGTGCAGGTCAACGATGCTGGTGCTCACTGAAATAAGGACCTAGAAGCACAGATCCATCAAGAGCGTGCTGGACACGTACATGATAAACTGTAGCTTGCATGGTGCTCTCAACTTAATCGACATCCTGAAAAAACTATTTCAGCCCTTGAGTGTCACTCATCTTTCTCAGCTGCCACAAGAATGAAATATTTTCCAGATATGGCAAGTTGGCTCACTACTAACAAGTCTCATCTGTATGTTTTTAATGTTGGCTAACAGAAGCACAGGTCTTTTTAAAAAGAGGTTGACATCTTCCCAAACCACTGGAAATGGGAGCAGTCAGCCCTTCATGAAGAATCATTCAGGATGGTCTAAGTAGCTGAAATTTCTGTAGCAGATGCCTGCATTACCTTTCACTGCCATCTTGCTTTTATTTCACCACTCCTGTGAATCAGCTTTTAGCTCGTGCTAGATAACAGTGAGAAATTTCTATCATATGTTAACAGACTGGGAAGGCCAGCATATATTTTCATTGCAGTACCTTCACCTCATCACCCAAAGGATTCTTCTGGTTTTCTTGAGTTTTTTGAGGGGTGGAGAGAAAGGTTAGGATGACTGTTGCTTAACATGGCGGGTACCAGGCTGAGACATTGGAATGGGTTGCCCAGAGATGTTGTGGATGCCCCATCCCTGGAATTGTTCAAGGCTGGATGGGGCTTTGAGCAACCTGACCCAGTGGAAGGTGTCCCTGCCCATGGCAGGGGCTTGGAACTAGATGGTCTTTAAGGTCCCTTCCAACCCAAAACATTCCATGATTCTATGATTAATGTTCTTAGATGGCAAGGACAGTAATTCCACTACCTTATACATATGGCTGCATAACATACAGAGATACGCTGTCTGATAGATTCCATATGAAAATTATATCTCTAAGTTAAAAAAATATGTGGGGGTTTTTTTAACCTTGAATTAATTTCACTTGTTAAAACCCAAACATTTCAGACCATATGTCCCTCATCAATTCAGATTGTCATATGCCATGTATCGACCAGTGCAGTAGAAGCCTGGGAGAGTATGATTTGTATGATCTGTTTCTCGAGAGGGACAGCTATTGCGTTAGGATTCTTCTGTCCTTTCTTCATGTTATACCCACATTTCTCTAATTTTAAAAAATAATCAAGATATATAGTTTATGATCTGTTTTATATTGTTATATGTTGTACCTCCGTATACACCCTTATCAAGCGGAGGATTCTGAAACAAAATATGAGTGTACACCACCTATTACTCCTGAAACAATACAGTGTTCAGATTCCAAACCCAGATTCAGGTTTCACACTTCGCCCCTGCATCTCTATATCCATAGATATCCATACATCACCATATAGAAAAATACCCAACACCCCCCCCCCCCCCAACCATAGTTAAAGTGTTGAACATTTGAAATCCAGATCATGATCTTAATCAGACAGTTTAGGCCTGTATCCTCTGCTTCGGTTACAGAGAAAAAGACAAAATTGCTAGAGCAGTAACAGATTACCCCTATCCCTACCCTTCTCAGTGGCAGGGGATAAGGAAAAAATTAACATTAGTCTCTAGAAGCACAAATAAGTGTATATTGAATGGCTGTTGGATTCATTCTCACTGCCATCTGTTCTTTCAATCTTCCATATGAGTATCACATACTGAAAGAGCATCAGTACAATTGTTGGTTCTTCTAAATTTCTATTTTCCTTTATTGTTTTTATGATTTTAGTGCTGTCAGATTGACTTTTCACATATTTCTCCTTTAAGTTTCTTTCCCATATGATTCTTCCTGTGGTTTTTGTAATGTCTTAGCTTTCTCTTAGGTGAAGTTCAGCACCAGTATAGTGAAAATTGATGGATATATTGTTTAGTAATATAAAAGACCAGATAATTTCATTTTGATATTTCTAACTACAAGATCTATCCAGCTTTTTTTCAGATTTCAGTCACACCTAGTATATACCAGAAAAGATCAATTATTTTCTCTAATTTCCATCTCCTACAAAAAGTAGGAATGTGTCCTACATTTTCCTGACACTTATACGGTAGCTTTCGAGATATGAGTCCAGACATGTCAGATATCTTAGTGCAGAGAACAGGATGTGCTCTTCAGTACAACACAGGCTGTCTGAACTTTCTGCCAAAGCCCATCTGACTTTTTGTATAAGAACTGAAGTTAGCAAGATATGTTATTTAAAGTGAGCAAGTTCTGTTGAAAATTCTCATCTCTGGCTAAATCCAGCTCTTAGGGAAAAAAACAAAAACAAAACCAAACACAACCAACATGAACAACAACAACAACAACAACAACAACAAAAAACCACAAAAACCAAACAAACCCTTCAAAAAAACCCAAAACCCCTCTGTATGCAACTCTAAAGGCAGAAGTTCTTTGACTGACTTATCCCTATGGGCTTCATTCCTATACTATAGGGCAAACCCTCTCTTTGTGGTCTGTGAAGTTTCGACTAGTGTAACTGAGGAGTTGTTCAATGGCTGTTTTCTGGAGCTCTATGTAGGGTCAAAAGAAAGGACTCTGAAGTTATCTTAGAGTGCATCAGGGGAACATTTGTTAAGAATATCTTTAATTCAGTGATTTCTGTATTACCAATATAACCTAGCAATTTCAGCCTGCGGTGCTCTCCTACAAGCTGATACCTCGAGCAGGTGATTCAGGTGTCCTTTATTATTTGAGATCTGGAATAAGGATAGTAGTAACAATTAAGATTCAATGCTTTCTTGCTATTAGCATCCACTAGAGATCACAGGTGAAAACAGGTGTACGCATGCATACATAAGAAGTCACTCTGTTATTGGCTTCTGTAGGTTTTGGTCGTTATTATTCTTACAAGCATAAATATTTACAATATTTGTCTACCTGGTGAAATAGTCTCATTTCCATGCTTATTTAAATGGACTATCTTGGCTGTATTTGCGGTGCTTATTTTTACAGTGAATAGTAGCCTCCAGGAATTTGTTAACTGAAAGTGCAATCCAAATGTTTAGCATATAGATGAGAGAAGATATTTTAGGGTCATTGCTTTGCTAATACAAGTCTTCCATTTCATGTTATTGCTCTGTTTTGACTTCGTCCCTATTTCTTCCATTTTCTTCACTGCTAGGTGGGATTTTATGGCAGAAATGTCACCAAGTTGAACATCACCACAGATTGCTATCACAGGTAGTAAAAAAGGATGGAGAGTTAAAAGACAGTTGATGGCAACTTAATCATAATCAGGTTTTTTTAGGGCAAGTACATCGAAGAGAATGTGGTTTTGAAGGTGTCTCTTGCAATACGTGGGAGACAAACAGCCCCAGACTGCAACAGCAGGTGGAAACAAACATAAAAGACTTGTTTACCAGTATGTTGCTGTTGCAACGAAGTTAGCTATACCTTCCACAATGAAGAAAATGAACAAAATCTAGTGTGAGAATAGTGAAGCTGACTAGGAAAAAAAAAATCAAAATTTATATTCTGCTTAAGTAAAGTAATTTCAAGTTCAGTGTCTTTCCTTCAAGCAATGTTTTACTGTCATTGCTGTCTAAGCCAAGCACAATTACCAAGTTTCGTAGGGATCACACCATGTACATACATGCAGGTAATTATTAATGGAAATGAAATCTTCATGTTTAAAATAGCAGTACAACAATGTAATTATCTTTAATTATTTTGAGACATACCTTTGTGTGTACAGGACGAATGAGTAGCAGTAGCATAAGAATTTCCATTCTAAAAGTCCTTTTCCATTTCTTGCATTGTCAAACTTCCAAAGCCTGGTACCTCTGCCCTGCAGAAACTGCACTTAAAATTCTGACCTAATGTGTCTAAGCTTTTCCTCAGTATGAACTAGACACTAGCAATGTCTACTGGTCAGAGCTGCTGGAAGGGATCCAATAAACCTGATTTCTATTATTTTGAGCTTACCAAATGGGTTTGCAGTCACTTTGCTTGTTTCCCTGACTACGAAATATTGCTTCCCTGTGCAAAGCAATTTAAGATCTCCTGGCTGAAAAAGTAAGAAACCAGGAAACTCCTAAACCACTGTTGCTTTTATTTAACAAGAGTCTTTGTGGTTACAAAAAGTGTCTGCAACTGTTTTGTTTGGTTTTTTAATAAGTCTGGTATCTCAAAGTGTGAAAACTGAAGATAATGAGGTTCTATTACCTCAGTTGGTGTTCTTGTTATATCTGTTGAAGGTACTGTGTTACATTTTAGATTTTACATATATATATTTTAAAGATATTTCCCAGTACTCTGTGTTATGGAGAATGAACACTAAAAGTTCAGTGCATTCAGAATGAGCTCTAGGGATCTTTGGAGTCAGTAGAAATATTGCTATCACATTTGATGGACCTCTCTATGAGCAAGAATTACAGCAGATCTAGTGCTCTCTCTTCAAAGCTAGCCAGTAGCATTTTTAGTGGGTCTTTCTATTCTTATCATACAGACCATTGTCTTCTTCTCAAGTTTTACTTATCTTTTTCACTTCAAAAACCTAGGAAATGAATGACTCTACAGAAGAATGTAAGGTGAAAATTTAAGAAATGCTAGAGTTAAGGCAGTCTGTAAAACCTTACTTCCATTCTCTAGTACCTTTTGCCAATCTCTCTATTATCCTATTTACTATCTGTCTTTCATTAGTGTTCTCTCTCTGCGAGTTTGATGCTGCACAATGAAAAATGTGGGATATCTAGCAAATTACGTGAGAAACTGGAGGGTCTGGATTTCAGACCCTACCTGACTGCAGTATCTGGGTGCAAGTCGAGAATATCATGGACTTCAAACTTATACGGGTTGCAGTAATTGATAGCATATTTGAGGTCAGGACTAGGTAGAGTTACATTCTGAATAGCAAGAGAGAAGATTGCTGTGCAGTGGGGTAGCTACTACCCTGTCACGTAAGGATGAGTGTTATACCTACAGGTGCCTATCACCTTCTTAAAGTGCATCTCTACCTCCTCTCTTCATTCCCACGGTAATTTGAAATGTGGCATGTCAGATTCCATTAGGCAGCCTTTGAACTTGAGGGCAAAACTTTCTTTCACTCCGGTTCTTCAAGCCAGAAACATTTTTCATTTAAAATAAAGTCAACCATAGAAAATGAGGCATTCCGGAAACAGCCTTGCTCCCACTGGAATTAATGGCAATAATCCATCTACTAAAAAGTCTGGCTAGTAAAATTCACAGCTGCAAGAAAAACTGAATGAGATCAGACTTTGTTGTCCCATTTTTGCCTCAATGATTTTAATTTCCTTTCTGTTCCAAAGAATCAAAAAGTAATAAGCAGCTGGATGGACAGACAGACACTTGCTTGAAGTCAAACTTACTTGACTAGATTAAGTGGTAATCTTTTAAGTGTATTGCCAAACATACCACAATAAGATTTGAAATAGCTCTGGTTGCAAAAAGCACACCTCAAAATGTTTCTAAGTGAGCCTAAGACTTAAAATTGTTACTTTAATCTTACTGAAGAGTGCATGAAATCTCAAAAGGTTTAAAGCTTTCTTCTTACTAAATGTTTACTCTTTTCTTTCAACTGAAGGCTTTTACTACTAGATTTTTTTTTTATCTTAATGAAGAAACTAGTGCTCCTTCAAAGAAAATGGGGGGTGGGGGGAGGAACCATCTGTAATCTACAAGGATTTAAATAAAACACTTCAGATTGAATCTTTCATCAATTTCCAAAACATTTTCATTTCACATGATGTATTTCTATTAGCTTTGGGAATTGATAGCTTCTCCTAGGCGTGGAGCTTGGAAAAAAAAGATAAAAAGTGTTCCTAGAAATGCTGCTATCAATGTTAAAGTATAACTGCACTCGTTCTGTGGACATTTCTATTTTCTGCCTGCCTTTATTGGCATCCCAACAGAGATTGAAATGTAGCACAGGCTCAAAATACCTGTCAATGTGAATCAGAAAAATCACATGAACATCACTGACATTGAGGAGTCAGGGCTGCTTTTGATACTTCAGTAAAGTAACTAGAATTATAACTTCAGTCAACCAGCCTCACTAAAATACAAAACAGTCAAATTCAGGGATGAGTCTACTCTGATCTTGGCTGCTGTGCCATCTATAGTGTTATTTTTCACTCAGCTCCCTAAATCAGTCAGATTCCACTCTGTTCCCATACCTTGAGGACACCTTCTGAGATGTAATTTCTGTGCTGTCTAGAAGGCTCTAGATTTTATAGTTTGTAGTTGATAGACTGAAGGAAAAAATGAGCTATACCAACCTAGAATTACCTAGAATCAGCCCTGATTTTATTTGTAAGGGCATGCCTTAAGAAATATTAAGCATTTTCAAAAGAGCTGAAAGACACAGGCTTTTTTGAATTACCACGATTCCTTTATTGCCTTGTGGAAAGCAGAAAGTGATATTTCATCCTCCTTCTACTTGCCTCTAAACAAAGATATACTCCACTTTCCCCATATTTGAATACATAAAAACACTACTTACAGACAGCGCCTGTGATTTCTTTTATTATTTGTTGGTTTACGTGGTGTTCTGAGGAATGACAGGTGAACTCTGGTAAACATTACAGCCATGCTTTCTGTTCCTGCCCCATTTTTCACCTCTCTGTGGCAACCTCCAGCCCAGGAAAGCCAACTGACAGCACCTCAGCACAAATTCCAGTCCTTCAGCCAAAAGCCATTTTCCTTGACAGTCTGAACTGAAAGACCAGAGTGAGATGAGCACTCTGCTGCCTGAGCTGTGTAGTAGATTGCTGACGATGTTTACTTCTTAAACTCATAAAAATTCAGCAGTTTGTTCTTTAAGGTCCTAAGTCTTGCAGTTACCTATTTGCATTGAACATGCCACTTCCTTTTTCCTTCCATTTTTTACCTCTGTCTTTACCACAGTGAATGACCTCAAAGTCTTAGCAGTCTAATGACAGTGAAATCCACAGTGAACAAAGGATAAAATCATGCCTTTTATTACCCAAGTAATTATCTGAATATTTCTGCTAATATTCCAGGAATGCTGTACTTATTGCTGTTGTAAATCAGAAAAAAATGGGAGATACATAAAGTACCCTGAGGTATTTTTACACCTTGCCACTCCAGGCACAGGACACATTTGCATTCCCTCTCTCTGGTGGAGAGTATTTGTCTTCAAAATTACAAGTCAGTTCATTATCGCAAGGTACAGGCTATAATATGGACAAGCCTGAGCATTTGAAATTCTACAAGCAACCTATAGAGGACTTAATTTTATTAGTAAATTAGCAACAAAAAACGTAACGTAACTTCCTACTGGAGTCAGAAACAACATGTGAGAAATCCAGTATAATCATTCATGTAGACACAGGTCTGATTTCTCTACAATTTATGTACCAGGAACATATCCCCAGTTAGCTGTAAATTTAATCTTCATAGCATCCAACTTGTTACACGAGCTCTATCAGGACTCCTCACTGTTCAAAAAAAGGAAGCAGATTAATTTTCCCGTTTCAAGTTTTCACACGTTTGTATGTATGCTATGGAATACTCTACGTTTTGACATGCCAACTCCGGTATGACACAACAAAGCGTCTGAAGGAAAAATCAGAATTATTACTGTATTTAGCTGAAGTCTCTAGAATAATTCTGCGTTGATTCCTGGGGTGTGACAACAGCAGGCTTTGAAGCCTAGTGCTCGGAGCACAGGACAAGCAAGAGGGCTTTTAGAGATCCAAACATTAGAAAACAGTTTTGTTTACTAGGAAATGTGGGCTCTGGTTCTTGCCTTATCACCGACTGGCTGTGAAACCTTAGGGCAAGGCTTAAGCACAGTTTTGTCTGTTTGGTTGCAAAAGCTGAATCCAGAAGCCTAGTTTACGCCACCAGACATGGATGGTGCCCCAAGCAGGGCGCTAAGACACTGATACACGGAGCAGGAAGCAACCCTCCCTAGGGAGATGGGAGGGTTGAGTCTCTCAGCCACAGAACTGAATCACTTCAGGCAGTGGTGGGAATTGATCCTAGCTTGTCTGCAATCTGGACAAGGGGTCTGCTTATTAAACCTATTGTTGTTAAGAGACAGATAATGCTATGCTCTGTTGGAATGCCTTCTACAAAGGGGCCTACTCTCTCAATCCTTTCAGAAATTACAGGCTAAAATTGAGTAAACTGTGCCAATTAACCAGCAGTTTAGAAAGGTTTTGATCCTATGTACTTAACTTTCACTTAACACCTACTTTCAGTGTCAAAATGCTATTCTGCATTACGCCTTTAACATTGCTACGTAAACCCATACGTAAAATGTGAAGAAACTTGCCAGGTGGAAGAGTTGAGAGGCTATGTTCATGTTTGCAAATCAGTGCAAAACCTTCTGCCTGGGGACCGCCTGCCGTGAATGCCCCAGGTTTGGGGATGGTTCCATTCTGAAAGGGAAATTCACATTCCAATCCCAGAGAAATAAGATTGCCATGGATTTTAATTGTGCTGTTATTTGTCCAGAATCATAAAGTATGCTATTAATTTACATTTGTTGTTGATAAAGCCTAAGCCATTTTCCTAAGTTTTGGAAGCAGTCTTTTTGGATATAGACTGGAGTGTCTGTTGTCTGAATCAATAAAATCTCAGCTTGGGAAAGGAGTTGTGTGCTGTCTACATACCATTTGGAAGCTTTCGTTTTGAGAGAACTATCACATTCTTCTGGCCTGAAAGCGCTGTCAGGTTGAAATAACTGAAAAATACCGCTCCTTTAACCAGGCCAAACCAATGCCCCTTCTTATCTAGGAATGTGTTATGGTTATGTCTAATAAGCCAGTTCAATAAGTACAGGATAAATTCAGTTTGTCAGTTTAATAGAGTTATGGCTCTTTGCACGTTTAAGTAATTGTAGACGTATGTAGGTATAATTGAGAGGAAACCTCTATTTCAGACAGCATGTGCAAAAGAAGGGCATTTATATGTAAGTATGAACATACAGTAAAACACAGCAGTGAAGATTCAAGAAAATCTTAAGGTAGTTTGAACTGTCATAGGCGACATTAGTTTGAACAGATGTGTTCCTTAAACTGGAAAGCATGATATGAACACTTGGCTTTTATCAGATGAAGAGAAAGAGAATGGATTGTGCTTTAATTTACTCCTTTCTGTTTGTTTAATAGAGTCCTAACAGAATGTAATCTACATCACGTGCATCACCAGAAAAAGGGGAATATTTTACAGTTGCCTGGATTGTTTGATTTGGAAGAGATTCAAAGATTCTGTGACCTGAACTCATCCTGTGAGTTTGTGGCTTAGACACTACCAAGCACAGAAGAACCACAATTAAACTGAGAGAGCTTTGTTTTCTGCATTATGTGCAGAGACCATACTTGTTTGACCCTGAAGTCCCACAGTATTTATTTATACACTGGCAAAATACGTCATTGAGGTCAAATAACAGAGTACTTGCTACCCCAGAAAATGCACAGTCTAGGCTGAGTATGACATCCCATTCCTGAGTCTCAATGCTGACTAATGCCACAAAACAATTTTGGTGAAGAATGCTCTCGTTCTGAAATGGCTCCTCTTTTGGGTTCACATTCGTATGCTTGCCTAGAATTAAGAGTACAGTGAATATTTCTAACACTGGGATTTAACTGTTATATCTTAAGAATATTTGAAGGAAAATATTACTTTAACCCTTCTGTAAGATAGTAAATCTCATTAGGCAGGCAGGCATGAGGGCCAAGACCAGTACAGTCCCAAAACGGAGAAAGGCAGTATGAGAATGACTTCTCTCATGCTGCCTGAGGTGCTCTATGCCTCTTCTGGGGCAGTTAAACCATTTTCACAGTTTCTGTGTCAGAGTTATGAGTATCAAATGGGCAAGGGGATGGGGCGATGGGGAGAAATGGCATTGTGAAATGAGAGCAACCACAACTGATCATGTACAGGCTTGTTCAGTACTGCAGTTTGAAATAATGGTAGTTGGCCATTTATTACAACCTGAGGCTCTTTCACGGGCACCCCCTTGCCGTGGGGAAAGAGCTTGCGTGCCCTTGCGAAGTTGAGAGCTATGCTGGTGGTGGCATATGCCTCCGGTAGGGTCTCCCAAGCCAGACAGGTCTCAACTGAAGGGTCAGACAAAGTGTGTCCACGGGCAGGATGGGCTCACTAGCCTTCGGGCAACCATCCTAGGAGAAGGACAACTCTAACTCCAAACCCGGGCAGATGGAGCTCGTTTAGCCCTGTAAGGCCATCCATCTAAGAGAAGGATACTCTAACCAAACCTACGACCTGAGGACTTCGCTGTCACCGTCCAAGCTCGCTAGGCCCTGGCAGATGAACCTCAGGTGTAAAGGGTGGGGCCAGTCTCGCGCACGCTGCGCCTCACCTAAAAAATCCACCGCGCAGGCTTGAAGGGTGTACTCACGTTTAAAGCCCTTCCCAAATCTTCGTCCGCGAAGCCAAGCCATGATGATGACAACCTGAGGCTTTTGCACAGCATTAGTAATCATCATAAAATAAAGGAAGCTTGAAAAACTGGCAGCCTATTGTGGCAGTTTGAAGAAAAAAACTGCTCGAAGGCTTTTGTTTTAAACTGACCAATTGAATTATTCCCTTCCATGTTACGATTCGCCCATCTCATTGGATGAGAAAGTTTCTCGCAAGGATACTGCGCCTTTAAGAAGCCGCAGGCTCGGGGGGTTTGGGACTTCCTGGGCTGCTTGCGGGGCATTCGCGGCTTTTCTGGTTTTCGCGGCTTTCCCGGCTTTCGGGGCTTTCCCGGCTCCTCGGCTTTTCGCGGTTTCTCGGCTTCTCGGCTTTTCGCGTCTTTCTGCCCTCCGGACACTCCCGGCTCCGCGCTGCGGGAGGCACTGCAGGACCTCAGCTTCGCTCCGGGAAAGAGGCTTCTCCAGACACTGCGGCTTGGCTCCGGAGCAGCCCCCACCACGCCGCCTGGGACAGAATGCTCGCCTGGAGGCTGCTTTTTGCCTGCTGCCGTAAGGTTTTACCCTCTCTTTGCCTGATAGCGCTTTGCACATTGCAGTCCCGCGTTCATAACAGCCGCGGTTTCCCTTTGTTCACTCCACGAAAATGCACACGTGGCCGGTGCCATTTCCAGACTGCACGTGGTACCGTCCCCCCTTTCTCTCTTTTCTCGCGTTTAACCCTCGCCTTTCCATCCTGCACAGACTCTCAGATTTTGCATTGGTTTTCCCTGCATATTACATATATTTTGTTCTAGTTTTAATAAAGTTTGTTTCAGTTTTCCAAACGTTCAGAGGTCTCACAAAATCTTTCTTTTCCTTTTCGTATCTCTGCTTTTGAACCCTTTTCTCTCCCGGAGGAGAGGGGTTCAGGGATAGGAAAGGACTCGTCCCCGTGCTCGGCTTGCCTCAGCCGACCGGCGACACCTATTTACAGACACTTTGAGAGGAAAGTGACAATCTGTCATATAAAACATTTGCAGTGTGTTTTTCACAAAAGTTGTGTGATACTTCCTACGTTTTGTACCTGAATTGTTTATATCCAGATACAATTAGTAGTTCTGTAATGAGTGACCAAGATAATGTAAGAACCTTTCAGGTTTGCATTTTCAAACATTTGTCCTGAAGCCAGGGGGTAGTAACTTACATTTTAAAGTGAGAGCTAAAGTTCTCTGGTGTTGAGATAGGGCTCTAAAAATGACATATTGAAGAGATACTTGAGGAAGATGGCAATACCTTCTCTACCTGATACCATTTCTTACAATTATCTCCTCCTGACTTGATAGTGACACTGTCTAGTCATAAGGGATCCATGCTGTAGTGTCCGGGAGGAGGTCTGACAGTGCTCACAGTTACTGCCATGAGGAGGCGTTCTGAACTGTGCACTAAAGCCTGGTCACAGAATCTTATCCACACTCTTTCTACTGGAGATTACGTGAAAAATGTAAAATTGCACCCTGTTAAAATGAGTTGTAATGGTCTGCCTGTTAATCTAGACAAATAGAAACATTTGCAGTTTTATCTTGTAGATGAACCAGATCAAATTAAAAAATTCTTTGTGCTAAAAGAAAGTAAAATCTTTCACCTACCATGTCTGAGTAATTGCTGGTGAGCAAAATGTTTGCAGTAACAGAGTTGCTCCTCACTGAATTGGAGGAAATATTTTAAGCCCACTCTTCCCAAGTATTTAAGTAATTGATTCCGTCTTCGTAGACCAAAATTATTAATAGCTGCATTTCTTTCAGGTAGTGAGACACAATCTAGGTGGTGTTGCAATAGCTGTCATCCACCCTTTACTATTAATTAGTCTAATTAGTGGTTAGCAGTACCCATTGCCCTTCAATCACTTTCAAAGATCTCTTCAGACAAACGTCAGTTACACAGATTTTCTCACGGCTTGGTTTTCTCACTTGGCTGATAGCGACAGGGGCTGAAGAACAATGCTGTTTGGTTTGCCACCATGCTGGAGCAGTCACTGTCAGAAAATGGAGCTCCCGTTTGCCACCCACTAATTCTAGGCTTTTCTGTCAAGAGCCGACACTCAATTTGTTGGCCATCGATACAGCTGAACATCTTATTATCACTTCGTTTCACCAGCTAGGTGGTCGAGGGTGTGCTTTCCCTCCAGGGAAATGTACCTGTTAAGGCAATATTTCTTTTGGCTCCGGTTCTAAGCCATAGGCAGCGAGATTAGAGATTCAGCTTTTAATTGTGCTTGCCTTTTTCTTTTGCAAATGGCAATCATTCCATAGCACCTCTTGTGATATGAGATAGAAAATTGGATTAATGAGTATTTTTGATTCCTGACCAACCTTTCTAGTCAGAAAGGCATCTTGTTTAAGCCAGTGGGTGTACTTATCAGCCAGTGCAGGCTTTGGCAGCTCTGTAGCATAGGCAAATATTGAGCAATTTCAAAGCAATCTAGGCTTCACCTTCTAGAGAAGAATAGAAAGACTTGTTTTGTGTTTTTGTAGACAACACAAAGAATTATTTAGCATTGTTCATTTATTTATCAGCTTCAAATCTTTAAAGTTTTGACAGATTAATAACTTCCTTCAGGAGTTTTAAATAAACATGATGTATTAACAAACAGACCAAGAGCCTACTTAAGTTGTACAAACATATAAAGCAGGCTGCCTTGTCTAATGAAAACCTGATAAGAAAAATACCTTTTTTTAAAAAAAAAAAAGGTTGTGTCTCAATTTCCGAGAAAACAATTTATCTTTATATATCCACTGGAATAACAGATGAATGGAGTCAGTCACAGTTTAAATAAACCCAATTATGCTTTGTCTGATGATTTGATTTTATCAACACTGTATATATTTACTTATAGCTTCAATTATTTAATTTTATAAATATGGTGTGTTTTGAGAAACCGGGGCTTGGTTTGTCCTTTTTTTTAATTTCAGCGTAACTTCTGTAGATTGCTATAATAAAGAAGAAATATTCCATGCAGAGGGGTTTAGAATTATAGCTTCAGCAAACCTTATTAGTGCTGCAGCCTTGCTAGAGTCTCAGCATCGGAGATTGTATATTTATGTAAGTTTAATTGGTACTTCAGCTGAATTCATCCAACCATAGTCAGCACAATTCATACATGAAACTGTTGTGAATTTGGGGCCAGATGACCCAATTCTCCACAGCATTGTTGTTTAGACCAACAGTATACTGTGGTGGTAGAGGATTTTCAACTCTGATTTTTCAGAGGCAGAAATATGGTTGATCCATTTGCATGTTTCCCTTCTGACGGGGTATCAGGGTGAGCAAAATGTCACCATTAAAATACAGTTCTTCCAAACTTGTGCTCTGCCTATATAGGCTACAGCTAACAAGTGGCTTAGCATTTCTAAAGGGAAAATGAGCAGTAAATTCTTGTTCACGCCTTCGACTTCTAAGCTTTGAACCAGCTATGGGGCTCCACAGCGTGGGAGGGGAAGCCATGGCTACCACAGTAGCATCATGGGGTGCCACCAGGACTGACCCGGCAGAGCTCATCGCTGTGTCTTGCAGGTAACTCCAGAGCTCATCCTCTCTCCCACGAGGGCAGTGCAGGAAGCCTAGCTCCAGCCACTCACCTTCAGTCCTCTCTGAGTTCAAGCCTTCAATGGATATTGTTGGTTTTTATTGATGGCGTTCCGTTTGCACTGATCCGATGCACAATATAAAACAATGGCGCGGGTTTATAAACATTCTGTAAGGAAAATTCTTAGATTTTGAATTGTCTTTAACAGATTAAAGAGGGGAGTTTCTAGAAGCAAAACCAGAAGGTGCAAACCAAAGAAACATAATGGCCAGCAAAGCCAATGCTAAAACAAATGCCGGTAAATATAGAAGGATCAGCTTGTACAAGTACAAAGGTACAACTGATTCAAGAGAATCTCAAGGGTCAGACAGCAGAATGAAATGTCTTTTAATTTTATTTGTCAGAACTGTTTCGCACTGTAATGAAATAATTATTTCTATCTTTCATGAGTAGCAAGGCTACAAGAAAAGTGACAGGGAGTTCTTGTTAGTGGTAGGCATTGCAATTTGACCCCACCAAGACAGAATACTTTATGTAAAGAGATGCATCCCTGCTTTTGAAAAATAGATTTTTTTTTTCCTGTGATTTTTTGATATAAATATTTCTGCTCTTTTTAAAGCTACTAAGTCATACGTCCCTGAAAAATGTTTGTTTAGAGGAGACATTTTGTAGCTTGGAAAACCTTGTCATAGAAGTACTGGAGCTCTGTATCAGTAAAACCCCATGCAATTCATTTTGTTTGAATTCATAATCCTGCTGTTTAAGCAGTCACACTATGTTTATGTCAACATTATGGAAGGAACATAAAAGTAGTCAGCATTGTACTCTTCAGACATATTGCATTAGAACTTGAGAAGATGCAGAGATAGTATATGTGGGGCTTGGGGTAAGGGCCTGAGTGAAGTCTGGTTAACAACATCAATTTGAATAATATTTGGTTTAAATCTAATAGCTGTGGCTTTTCCTACGATCAAAGCAGTTTGTTTCTATTTTCATTCGATCTGTTTCATAGGGTTGCTTTATTCCTTTTGGAAAAAGAAATTTCAAATTATAGGCATGTGAAAGATTTTCAGCTACTTAAATCCTCCTTACAGAGGAAAGCCTTCAACAATGATTTCTTCCTTTCTTCAAAAATGTACCTGTTATCATTCAGCATACTACTAAAAGTAGTGTTCATTGTGTTTTCTATGTTTCATTTTGGAGCTGACGGCATCATTTCCTGGGAAAATTAGCTGAGAAATAGGAATATCAGGTTGTTTGACAGATTGCACCAAAAGTTCTGCAGGGGACAGTGGAAGGAGACACAGGCATAACCACCCTACACAAAAATTAACACATCAGCAAGGAGCTTCAAGGAATGAGGAATTTCAGAGACATGGCAAAACCCACTCACACAAAGGGTTTTTTTAGCAGTGCGTTTCCTCTTCGGAGCCTCCGTGACTTGTCCTGTCTGTTGCTGTTTCTGTTAGATTTGTCATTTAAAGTTCTGTCCAAAAGGAATATCATGAAATCCCAGAAGACGAGGAGATTGGTAAACCTGCTCTAACTGCTCTAACAATATCACGAAACAGGGTTTGAATTACCAATACACTCGGGAATTCTAATGCAATTATGAGTGTTTACTTACACCATGTGTTTCTCACTGAGCCTCGGCTGTATCAGGATAAACCAAAGGGAGCTAATGTTTTATAGATGGTGAGGCTCTGTTTGTTTTCAGTAGGGCTAAGTCTCCCAAAGCACTCAGACACACTAATTAAAGTAAACTGCAGAGGCCCATAATAAAATATATGTGTTTGGAGACTGTGAGATGAACTCCACAGGCTTATTAAAAGTCAAAAGAAAAATATACATTATTTATGACTTCAAAGGGACACATTGTGAGCTCTGGTTTATTTAAAGGATTAACTAAGCACTGGTTATTGGTGACCATCTGAACAGCTTTCCTTTCACGGTTCATTAGTTATGTCATATATGTGGGAAGTCATAATTTGGGTTTAGATCAAATATTATTAATCAAATAAATTATGGAGGGTACACCAACATTATTAAATGTAATCTTTAGGAAAATAACACCTCACAAATCCACTTTTCTCCAGTTGCCCAATTACATTTCAATACATAAACAAAAATCCAACAGATGTGTGGCAAATTTTATAGAACTACCTATCTCTGGAGGGGTTTTTCCTTGTCAATAAATACAGCACACTCAAAATACCAAATGGCATTGAAAAGGAAGTTCTTGGCAGGCTATCAAGGGCTTAGGGATGTACCAGAAGTACAAATTAACCTACTACGAGTACTTTTGTAATTTACCAAAATGTTTAATTTTTTAAAAATTGCCTGCTACGTGGGAATGAGGGAGAAAATGGGATTTTCTTTCCTGTCTTTGTCAGTAGTGACACCTGTGCCTCTTTCTTCTCATTTTTCCAATAATTTACTTATTCAACTTCTACTTCTGAATGAAAAGCTGTTTATGTCAAATATTTGGCCAGGTCAAGGCACGCAGAAGGACCCCATCTCACACACACAGGCACACACACATGATAGTGGCTTTCAAGTGTTCATGAACATTCATGAGCCTGGGAAGAGATACATTTTCATTATTTCTGTGTCTTCATCTTTCACGCAATGTTTAATACAACTCAGGTTTTAAGGGAGGTGAAAGGAAAAGACTCAGGGTGCTAACAATAAAGTTTAAATCAAAGGTTTCAATTTTGTATGGGAAGTTTTCTGTAAGGGAAGGTATGTAGAGTTTGCTGATACTTTAACTGTCTCTAGAAAAGTGTTGAAGTTTCATTTTTTTAAAGTAGGTGTTTAAATAACTTAAACTCACTTAAGTCAAGGTTAGGAGAACACTTATTCTTACGCTAAGTAATTAATTCACTGGAGTTTTTTAAGGCTGTTTGTATTTTCACCGACATGACTTAGGAGAGCAAATGGAAGCTGCAGTCCATCTTGTCTCAGATATTGTAGGCTGAGGTATGTTTTTTTCATATTGCAGTGTCATATTTGGATCAGCTAAACAAATAGCTTTTAGCTTTCTTTTTATGATACAAACTCTAGGGGGAAGGAGAGTAGTTGCAACTTGCTCTACTGCCCAAATGAGCATCGTTCTGCCATCCTGCTTGTGAAATCCTAAAATCGGTGGAGACTTCACTATCATTCTTTGTTTTTCACTCAGTGAATCAGCAGCCAGGTTGTGTTTCCACAAATAACACCTCTTTCCAAAATAACAATAAAATATTTAGCAGTGAGGGTCTGCTTGTTGTTGCTTTCAGTTCAGCCCTCTTCCCTAAGCGACCTACAGGCAGTAGAAGTCACTTAATTTACAAATAAATTCTGAAATAGCAGAGCTTTGAGAAAATGTGTATGAAACTAATACCCTGCTGAGCAACCAGAATTCACAAATGTGAAATATGTATTAAAATTAATTGTGTTTAATAAATATTTTAATATTTCACATACATATTATATATATTTTTAAATATATTTATAAAAATATAAAAACTAACCCACAGGCCACATGGCCCAATCATATACCTGACCCATTCTACAAATCAAGGTGAGAGGATGGACACGTTACAGTGCTGGTTCTCAGCTTTGCTGTGTCTGTGGTGGTTTTTCCCATACCTCCTTTCCCAATTAGCTGACCTATCTGAGGTTTCCCCAGGCACTTATCAATCCGGGAAGTGAAGGTCATCATGACTCCAGATCCCACACTAGGCATTCATGGGCAAGAAACCATATTGCATCACACAACTCACATGTCTTGGGTGGAGGTGTGCCTGACACTTCAGTCACCCTTCACAGATGATCCTTCCCAGGCTTGGGGGGAGACCTGGATTTTTTGCCAACTGTCTTCTCTTTGTTCATCGTACATAAACAAATGTCTCTCTAGTTTTCTCCAGGATTGTATTTTTATGAAACCTTTAGATTTATATGTCCTGTAACAGCAGGGTTTTGTTTTAAAAACTGACCTACATTTAGAAAAAAAGAAATGGAAAATGAAGATGAGAAAATCCTTTGAAAAGTTTGAAGCTGAAATATAGTAAAATTGAAAAAAAAAAGCTTATTGCAGATGAGTGATACTTTGTTTTATTAACCTGTTTGGGAAGTAATTATGGTTTAACATAAGCTGATAATTTATCTCAGCCAATAAACCCAAGACTTCATCTTTCATATAATTCTATCATTCATATGTTCTTCATCATGAAACAGAATTTTGGAAGTTGGAAAAAGACACTTTTCAAAATGTTATGCCAGTTCTTCATCTTCTGCTGTGGACTAGTATACAGTCAGGATTATTGTGCTCTTCCAAGCTTCATAGCACTCTAAGTGATGATGCAAATGGTGAGACGAGCAGCCCTAGTTTATTTATAAAGTAATTCATTTACACCCAAGCAACAACCAACCTCGTGGACCTTACTGTGAAAAATACTTAATTTAATTTAACTTCTAAACTTCAGGAGTTCAGGGTAACCCTGTATATATTTTGAATTAAAGCAATTGACTTGCTAGGATAGGTAGAATAAAGGAGAACTGATTCCAGTATGCAATATTTTATCACCTAATAGTGCATAATTTATAAAGACACATTGTAAAATTATGAACAATTAATCTTGAAATAGTCATTGAACTTAGAAACAACGGTACATTTCAGAAGGTGGCCTTCAATAGATTAATGATTGCTCCTGCCCTTTTCTATCTCTGTAGCATAATTTTTCTGAGGAAGGGTTGTCTTTGAAGTCAGGCTTAATTTACTACCTATGAGTCCTTTAATGGATCTCACCACAGTAGATATGCTTACATGGAAAATCTTCCATGGAACAGGTTCATACCTAACAGATAGAAAGAATGCCTTATATATACGCTTATCATAAAATTGATAACTGCATTGGTATAAGCTTTGTATTTTGACTTCCTTAATAGTGTACAGAGACAGAAGATCAAGGTCAATAGCTAATACATGCTTCTTAAACTGTTGTTAATTGACAATTAAATTGCTGTAAAAGTAATCCAAGTAGGCAGATGTCCTCATACATTTGTCTTTATGCTTCACCTTTTGAACCAATTATATAAGCACAGCAAACTCTAGTGGCAGCAATTGTACACTGTATTTTTTCTAACGTTGAATCGCATATTTTCCTAGTTTTTTACTTTATTTTTGTTCTAGAGTGTAGTAGATAGGGAAAAGAAGTCTATTAAGAGAAGGCTATTGAAAAGAAAACCATGTTGAATAATTAATTTAGTTACTGGTTTAAGAACACAGCGTGATTTTCTCTCCTTAGAATGAGCAATATAAAAATACTCTTAGAATTCCTGGATGGCTAAGTGAATGCATTGTTAACTTGTTGTATTTAAGCAACTGTAGAATGGTGAGACATAGAGAAAAAAAATGGTACTCTTGGGTCTAAGTTGCTCACTGTGAATAGATGCTGTTCAGTGTGTATGCTAAGGATTTGATTACATAAAATCCTTTTCCATCCATTGAAGACAAAGGGAAAAACTAGTTCTAATTAGCATATATTTTAGCTTTTATCCCCTCAAATAAGAAATTGATCTTCTGCTTATAATTAAAGTATTATAGGTGATAACTAGTAATGATGATTACTGCTTATGTATGCTATATATATGCTGGTGGAACAACATCTGAGCTAAAGTTGGGAAATTTGCTCCGATCACACGAGCCGAAAAGCAAAAAGTGCTCTTAAGATACAACACAAAAGTTAAGAACTCTTTCCAAGCTATTATTCACTTCAGATTATTTCAGCTGGAAGCCCAATTACAAAACCCAGCAGGAGACTGATTGTAAAGCAGAAAACCTGACTGCACAAAGACACATGGACAAGCAGACAGCAGAAGAAGACTAAAGCTTATTTCCTTTCCAAATCCAGGAGTATTTGGGAGCATGTAACTATACTCTCACCACAGAGCAAGCCATCTGCTAAATCAATGGCCCAGCCCAGCCATGAGAATAGATAAGCAGAAGTGAGAAACTTTGTCCCTTTCTTCTCGGAGGGCTGGCTTGACTTAAGACTACAACTTAGGGAAAGTGTGATTTGGCCTAGATGTGTCATAGCGGAGACTGAGGGGTGGACTGCTGTACGCCTTCTGGGTTTCCTTTTCCTATAGGCCCAAATAATTTACATACAGAAGTCTCACATGTTTATTTGGAGCACATTTCTTTCCCCCCTGAAAAGACTTTTTTTTTTTTTTATGCAACACCTTTCCCAAAGAGCTTTTGAGCACTTGGAAATGAGAAAAGAAACAAATTGACTGAAAGGTTACTCTTTTATTTTTGAGGACCAGAATTAAAAGCATTTCTTTACTCCAGAGCCAAACTAGCAGAGGTAAGCAATGACATCTTGACATTAAGCCTGTGTTGCTTCAGATGCGTGCTTGTAGATCCTCTTAAAATGAACAACTTTATTCAGGTAAAACCACAGTGATAGTCTTGTCTGAAAAGACATCAAATCTTTATGCTGATAGGGATTTTTCCAGGTAAACCTTATCCCTCTAAAGAATACTCAGTAAATACACAAATAGAAATGTGGATGGGAGTCTACATCACCTTTGAAGACGAGGCTGCAAAAACAAGAGTGCCTTCTGGCAATTAGTGGTAATGTTTCTTAGAGAAATACACAGAATACTTCTGTATTCCTAAAAATCCAGATTCTGTTTGTTTGCAGCTTCTCGAAAAACAGTGATATTTAGGATCAAAGCCTTTAAAATAAGAAGCACAGGCTTTAGATTACAGAAAAGTTCAATTTAGACAGGAGAGCCTGTCAATCCTGAAATGCATCATCTGTGTATTACATTAAGGCATAGTACGAAGGAGCATCTAGTATCCAGCGCTGAATAATTCTGAGACAATCCAGCAGTGCTTAGGGCACGAGTAATGCTCTGTCAGTCGGCGTGTCCTGAGCCTGGGCTTTGTAAATCCTGTATGTTGTTAAGTCCCACTAGTTTCCGCATTGCGCACCCTGCTCAATGAAGGGTCTGCTTAGCCAGCCAGGCTGCCATGACAGACATTCTGTTTTTACTTCTATATGAGATAATCCTGTCTTTCGCCTAGATAATTTCTGAGATTAAATAGTTGTTGAACTCTCTGATGATTTTCGCCTTGCAGATTTATTACATATTGTTCTAGTTATTCCCTCAGCCTTTCCCATTGCTAAGAATGTCAATGGATTTACTCATCTCCAATGTATTGATATTTCTACCAAAAGTCTGGGAGAGAAATTGCTAACTTTGTTGAATTTGTTTTGTTCATAACTAATAATAACCCCCATCTTTCTTTAAATGTTATAGAGGGGTTTGTTTGTTTGTTTGTCTGTCTGATGATTGTTACTTATAGGGGTTATGTTGCCAGCTAAAACTTAAACATTTTGGCATATTTCTCAAGCTTTGCTACTTCTGCGTTGTATCCCTATACAGCAACTCTAACAGTAAGGTCAATGGCAATGCCAAACAGCAGGAGCGAAAGATTGCATCCTGATTAACTCCTAATTTAGCATTCTGGGATTGTTGTGTTCCAATAGAACAGGATTAATAATTCATTGTGAACAATTGACCACTATTTGCCTGTTTTTCTAAATGGTCCGTGAGCTGATCACGTTTTAACAAAACCATTTCTTTGATCACATTAGCTCTGCACCCCTTTTCAATTTTTCCTGTCTCTATATCAGAGATCCCCAGCTTTACTGCTGCCATCCCCCTTCAGAAATAATTTTATTTACTCCATTCCCTTACCAGATGCATGTGCCATGTACTCTTCCCCCTTCTAATTCACAGACAACAGTAACCAAATGGAAAGATCTTTTGAAAGAGGGAGACTAAATGGCACATCATGGTATGTGAAATGCAGTGCCAGGTCCGAGGCCAAGTGTCCGAGTGGCCTTTTTGGCAATACAGATGTTCCTATCCCTAGGAGATCTGTAAAAGATCCAGGAGTACCAACCTGTCACAGTTATGTTCATTATCTTGCCTTTCTGTGAGATGATTCTCTCACTTAATTTTGAGTCTTGTGCATAGATTTTTCCCATGCATCCTCACAATGAACACAGGATACAATGGTGTACCTTGGTTTAGAGGTCAAAAGAACACTTTGCCACCCACATATTGGCACCTGTTGTGCCTCCTAGTTGGCTGCAGCCATCTGTTCTCTGTTGAGAAAGCTCTACTCCAGATAATCTAAAAATTCATTTATTGTATTTGATAATTGATGCACAGAAAAGACAAGACTTCTTCATTCTCTTCCCTGGTTAAATGATCAAAAATTTTAGAATTATCTGTAAAAAACTTAAAGATTTGAAATGATCCTGTCACTACCAGTAGTACCTTTTTTCTAGATCAATTATAGAAATAAATATTAGAATCTAGAAGTTACAATAGAAATTGTACTCTTTTAATTAATATTCATCCCTGTCAATGTGAAACTGTTTCTACCTTCCAAAATTGCCTTATATTGAAGAAATTTTTATGGATCTTTACTCTATATTGATTTCTACAAGGAACAGAGAAAATATATTAGCAGAAAAACTGTAATTCGAGAGGAGAAGAACTTAGAATTAAAGTTTCTGGTGATGAAAAATGAGGTTTTTTCCAGTGGAGAGGACTTTTCCCACTCACTTCTGAGTACATATTTCTTCCCCATCAGCATTATGTTGCTCTTTCTTGATCTACAAGACCTAAATGTCATTCCCTTTGGAAGTTATTAGAGCTGTTTCTGGTGTTTGAGTGGCTATGTACAGAACCACACAATCTGTTGTCTTTAAATGTTGTATCTCTATAAATTCATCCTGTGCCAGTTATGACACTACTTTGCCAACAAACATGGAGATGTAGTAGTTTAGGATCTTGCCCCAAGCTTCCTAAATCACTTCCCCTGAAGAAACTTCTCCGCTTGAAACGGAAGTCATAATCAGGGAATGAAGGAAGACATTGAATTTGTGAGGAAGGAGACAAGGGTAAGTTTGGGCTTTATTCAGCGGTTCTTTCTGGCAGCCATTCATTGCACCTGTGTAGCATTCGAACCACAGTGGATTCACACAAGTGTTTTGTCATGATTACATACGCTTCATGTGACTGAACAGATGGTAGATTTGCTTGACTGCAATCTTTTGCTTTGAACTTGTAGATCAAGTAAGAAGAGATTTCTGAAAATTTGACCTAGAGTCCAAGGACTTTTGTGTAAATTTCTCCTGTCTCACTCAAAACAAAGTTCACAAACTGCCTAACTCCACCTGAAGTGCAGCTCCAGTTTTGCATCAGTTGTGAACTGAACCAAAACCCTATCCCAGAGCATCTGGGATCAGAGCATCTGCACCACAAGATTCAAGCCTTGTAACCTGACGCCCCTCTAAATAAATTTTCCAGTAAAGCCGTTTTGCTTTCTTTCCAGTTTGTAACAAGTGCTTCCCACTCTTCTAGTACAAACAGCCCCAGCCTGGGAATAAAGCACGCTAGATTTTTATTTTTAGAAATGCAGTAAGTCTATTCCACTGTCAACAGCAACTGTTATTTCAGAATGGCAATGCACAAAGTACTACCATCACGTAGCATCCCTGTGGCTTTCTTGTGGTGCGTTGTCCTTGAAGCGTGTAGTAAAGATAAGTAATTCGTACTACCTCCTTAATGGTGGAGACAGCAGAGGAAGGTTAAGTGATTTGAGTAAGTTGCCTGGAGAACTGGAGGCGAGGAGTATCTTGCTGAACTTGCCATTCTGCACTGGTGCCTGTGACTGTGCCGCCTAGCTTCATGTACAGCAAGTTGGTTCATGCTTCCCGATACAGAGATAATTAGAAACAACATTGAAACAACTATGATTTCTGTTCAGGGACAACCTTCCTTTTCATCTTACAATTTTCCACAAAATAGCCTGATATTTCAAATGTCATTCAGTGTCTCTAGAAATGCGGAAAACAGGCAAAAGGACTTATTTTCTCTTCTCCTACTGCTAAACACATAGTTTCTCCAACCATATCTTAGGCCATTTCTGAGGTAATACATATAATTCAGTGACAAATCCACTTCAGCCTTCATAATGCCCTTCGTTTTCACTTCAAAACATTCACTGACTCTCCTGGATTTGTACTATTTAACACCCAGATAAAGGTAAGCTGTCCTTTTTAATAACGATGGATTACATTTTCTAGTTACATGCTCTGATTCAATTGGATTTTTCAGTGTGATCACATCTATTCCAGAGAAAACAGTAATGCCAGTTTGAGAATAATTGTAGTCATTAGAAAGGTAAACAAAATGAAACAAAAACTAACATAAATGGAAATTAAATTACTGCTTTAAAGGCCCACTTTTTCCTCCCCTTTGCAGAAGTATCTCTACATTTTTCTTTTATTTCCAAGTATATTATTAGAAACAATAGAGACAGACTACTTGGTGAGACCTTTTCCAGTACACTGGAGCACTGTCAAAACTTTCATGCAGCGGTGACTGCCAGTGCAGAGGAAGGCTTCCAGGTCCTTCAGAATAGGGCTGTTTCTTGCTAGTACCCCCAGGTGGATGAAGGTGTGATAATATGCCAAACTCCTCTCTGAAGATGGTAAGCTTGAAGAAGGTACTGCAGTGGATGTATTTCTACACATGGGAAAACTGCAAAAGTTCCAGTGACTGTCGCACCTTCGCGGAGGTTCAGTGCATAAAGTGAAATCTGATGAGTGGTCTGCTAATTGCATCTAGCTTAGAACACCCTACAGTGCTGGGGACTAATGCATCAAAGAAATAAATATGCGCTAACTCTTAAGTATGTGAGTACATCCCTCCCCATTTAGGAAAGCTTTTGACCATATAGCTAAGCCCTACTGAAGTAAATAGGAGTTGAGTGTGCACCAAATTAGCGAGTTGTTAAATGCTTTGGCTGAACTGGTGCCTTAGACCATCGCTGTTTCTTCATATGGTCAAAAAATGTTAACCCATTAAAATGTGTACTTTAAATGGCTTCTCCACTGAAATTCATCCAAGAAGATTTACACACTCAAATATATTTGGAAATGTTCCTTTGGGCAGAATACCATGCAGCCTGCACACCTGTCCTTCTGGACAGATGATCTCCAGGGGAGAAGAGCTAGTAAAGATCTGGGTATTTGTTTAGCCGCCCCGTCTCAGCCATATGGAATTATATAACCGTGTTTTTGTAGGATTAGTTTGCTAAAATAATATGAATATCACGTTTTTTCCCTCTAATACATATTACAATATAATGTTGCCCTGAGAGAGAAAAGGGGAAGATGTGCAGGTCCTCCTGTTTCATTTCCTGCTTTCACGG
The DNA here is from genome assembly GCA_009769605.1 of Bucorvus abyssinicus. Taxonomy (NCBI): domain Eukaryota; kingdom Metazoa; phylum Chordata; class Aves; order Bucerotiformes; family Bucorvidae; genus Bucorvus; species Bucorvus abyssinicus. The sequence goes on from CM020026.1 coordinate 58,517,483, forward strand.
ATTGTTGTGTTACTAAAATATTTTTATTACAGAAGAACTTGAAGCAATATACAATGTTTGTCAGAGGATTATTTATAGTCCCTTTAAGCTGAATTTCTGTAATGAAATCCATTTACAGACATTCCACAGTGCCCTATGGTTACTTGTTTATGCAAATGAAATGTGACCCTTGAAATAAGCCTCTTGCCCTTGCTGTCACCCTCCTTGGCTTCAAAGGTCTACAGACAATTGCTTCTTAAGTGAATGGCGGGGTTTTTTATTTGGTTTTGAGTAGGGAAAGAAGAAAATGAAAAAAAGAAAAACCTTTCCATTGCATGGTGTTCTTGTAGAGATTCATAGTGACTGACTGGTTGTACATTTATATAAGATAATGCTCATTTATTTTAGATGTTAACATAGGAATCCTTCACTCATAAACATGCTTCTTGGATTATACTCTTTTTTAAAAGTGAGATTTTGCATAAAAATTTCAGAAATGTGCAAGTGATTTAAGTGCCTGGAATTAAGTTTATTTCTTCTTCAGTTGTGCTTTGGATTCCTAATTCAGATATCTGGTTTCAAAGGTCTTACTTCTGGGCTCACAGATGTGCAGTTTCAGCCTGGCATACCTGCAGAGCCCGTGAAATAAGGGTGTAAAATCCTGCCCTGTAAAAATGATCTTATTGTATGGCTATGCTTGCGGTAATCTACACTGCTATAAATGAATGAGTAAATGAGTATGTAAGATACAGAAAAGAGATGAAGACCCAACTATTTCAGAGAGGTAAAGAGGATATAAACAAATCCTCTTTTGTTAAAAAAACAAACAAAAAAACACCCAACCCCCCCCAAACCTTAAAAACTTTTGTTAAAAAAGTTAAAAAACTTTTAACGAAATTAATTATTCAAAATCTTTAATTATTATAGTATGCTGTCAGAAGAATCATGGAAATGGACAGTTTGAAGGGCTACATTTCTCTTTACCTCCTATGCAACATCTGTTTTTAAAAGCATTTTAGAAGCATTAGGATCATGGCTTTTTTGTTCAGCTTTTAAAGACAGAGTTTAGGTGCAACAGTTTCTGTCCCATTTAGGAATCACTACAGTGTGAGCTGTGAGATTATGGCTGAGTGCTGTCAGTACAAACAAAATTACCCTTGATTGCAGGTCCCAGCTCACTTTTTCACTTGTGTTTCAGATGTTTCTGCAATCACTGGCATCATGTTAAAATTTAGCATGCAATGTCATGGCACTGACAACGTAAGTTTTATGATACTTTTTAAAAATATTCCTAATAGTTCATCACCTCTTAAATTAAGCAAAATGTTCATATTAAGCAAAATGAAACATTCTGGCTGCAGAGAGTTCTGTATGGATAGAAAGATGAAGGGAAATGTGCCTTGAGGTGGTTAGTTACGTTTTTCAAAGAAGGAAATTTCAACAAAAGCCGGTAGCAAAATGACTTCTTTCTCTTTTTGATGTATGACATCTGTAAATAAAAGCAAGTGACTTCAAATAAACCAGACCGTCCATAATGATGGTATCTCAGCTATAGTACTACTGCCTGTCAGAAGCACGGTACACTTCCTTATCATCTAGTTTCTTTTTCTTTTACAGTTTCATTTTAAGTGGAAGTTGACTACCTGGAGTTATAGTCCACTTACGGCAATTGTGGATATCTCATTTACTTTAACATTATCGGAATACCAGTGCATGAGAATATAGTCAGCTTTTGCTGGATCTTATTATTTATAGCTCATTCCAGCTGGTTTTTATTACAAAATATTTGTATCTTAAGGCCATGTTGAAGAAGCCATGACCCCACATTATCTTGAGACCTTTTGCAGTAAATGGTGCTCCCAAAAGATGTGAGGCAACTGCTGAGTTTATCTGAATGGAGGACGGCAGTCCTGCATATATTTTATGACCTGTGCAAGGACACGTGGGAGAGGTTTTGGGACTCTATAGACTCGGTTCTTCTCATCTCTTCCGTGGTCCAGAATGGAGCCCCAGATTCCAGTATTTCCCTATTCTTCTGCTTTCTTCAAAAGTCAGCAAAATGGGCCTCCAAACCCACTCTGATGTTTGTTATCTTGGTCTAGAATTGCGTCTTCTCTGTGACAAAGCCACAGAAGCATTGACAGAAAAGGCAGATAGACAACTAGAGAGTAGGGAAAGAGAGACCTGGTTTTGTTGGTCCATTGAAAATATGAAATTACCTCAGAGAAGGAAGAAATGAGGTGGGAGAATAAAGGTGGCTTTGAATGAACCTTTGGTTCTTTTCTTTTAGGATTTAAAAAATATGCAGCAACTGAAGCATAGGCTGGCAAGAAGAGGAAGGAATGTTAACCTAATTATTATAGGGAAATGATTCTTTGGACAAATTACCTTTATTTTCGCATCTTCCAGAGAATTCTCCTGAGGCAATGTAATGGGAAAACCATTTCAAAAGCAGGTTTTTCTCCTTTTTTCGACCACTTTCTTGAAATCAAACAGAGGAGCTTGAGGTCTAATTTGTAAAACTAGGGAGCATGCACGAGTTCATCTGAAGTCCAAGCCCAGCATAACTATAAAAGAGGGAAAACAACCTAGTACGCTGTGAAATCGAGTCAGTGCCTCTCAGTCTGGATAACTGAATAAGCATGTGAATTAATATTGTTACCACCCATTCACCTCCCTTTGCAATGACAGGTCAATATTTGTGATACAGCTGGATACTATATGCGTAGGACTATGAGGAAATGAATACATAGCAGATCAAGAATAACATTCACTAAATAATGCCTAGAGCTATGCAGTGAACAGTGACACTAAGACTAATACGACTTTGCGGTAAAGCGGGTATCATCTATCCTATGGCCCCTGGAACACGCAGGGTAAGTAAATACTGTACACCATACTGTATGGCTACAGGAGGGCTGAAGTAAAGTCGTACAGATTTTCCACAGCTATGGAAGCTTCTGTGTCAAGATAGGGCCTCAACTTCCTTGCCATATAAAACTTGTGTAAATACTTCCTGGTGAGTGAGTTGGCACAGTAGGCTTTTAAAGTCCTGCCGAGTGAGAATGCGTGAAGACATAGATCCTGTGACATTTACAAGGGTGAGAGCTGGGGGGACCTATGTCAATAAAAGCATGACTTCCTACTCTTCGTGGCCAGATCTCACTGAAATTACTTGTCATTTCAGTATGATTCCAGTGTTAGGCATTGTTTTCTTCCATTAAAAGTGAACACCTCGTTGATAAACGCTTCTTTCTCTTAGTTACTTGCTGAAATATCATGTCTCTTTCACCTGACTTTTTGTCATCCAGGATTACTTGCCTGCAGTGAAGTCTATGAATGTGATCCCCCAGAGTACAAGTACTTCCATTTTAGGAACAGTACAGATGATAGGAGTGTTCATTCTCCTAGATATTCGTCAGTCTTAAGAGAGGAGTGGAGATGCAAGCTCTTAATTCACATAAATATCCTGGTGTTCCCACTTGAGTTAGCTAGCTGGCTAGACGCAATAAAAATTAAGAGTACAAATGCTGCGCATACTTCAGCTGGCAGCCACCTGCTTTACCACAGAGAAACAGGCTAATCCTTTTGTCTGATGAAAGTGCTCTACCACTTTCCCACAGTTCCTTTTGTGCTCCACAGAAGCCAACAAGTTCTCCCACAGTCCTCTGAAAAAAAATAATATAGACCCTCACTATACCATGGAACAAAAGCTGGAGCCTACGCCACAAAAGCTATAGTTCCCCACTAGGATTGCTCTGAGTCCCAGTGGAAGGCAGTATGTACGTACACCTTTATACAGCCAACTCCACACTGGTGAACCTGCTTCCCAACACCTAGAGCCAATCACAAAATCTAACCTTGCAATGAAGACTAAATCAGGAATTTCTCCTGTCCATCTTCTTTGGGGGTTGCTAGCTCTATCAGAGTGCCTATCAAGAATTAAAAAATGGCTTAAACCATCCTTTTTGGCATCTGTTTTTTGCCCTCCCCAAATGTTATAAAACTTGTCACTGAATAACATGCCAGAGAGATCTGAAATTCCTTTTTTAATATGTGGGTTGGGAAAAAGAGAAAGAAAGCAGTTCACATTTTCAGAGCTCTAAGATTCTCTCCGAATTACTTTTTCTACTTACTTTCAGCACTCATTTGTTATAAACATTAACCAGAGATACAGAGTGTAAAACCAGCTGTGCTTCCTTCTGTCCTGCAAAGTTAGGTTAGATTTTAATTCTTTGTACTGAAACCTACTCATCTTTCAAACATATGTTATTCTTTTTTTTTCAGTCTGTGGTCTCACCCTAGCAAAATACCCCTTGTGGGGATCACTGAGGTTTGTCGCCTGCGTAAGGACTATTGTCTGTCGCAGAGAATCCAGTGGAGCTATTTATGCAAGCAAGGACTACTTACAAGTAATTTTCAGGATGGGGCTGCACGGTGAAAAGTATTGTGTAGTCCATAAAATTAGTGGGTATACCTTGTAATCTTAAAGTCCTGGTTTGGCTGGAAACTCCACTAACGTCCTTACATTGTTTCTTATGACCTTGCAGAGGAGCAATGCATTTTCAGGAGGTGTATTCCCAGAGCTTGCCAGGGTCTGTCATTTTCATAATGAAAAGCAATTCATATTATTTTCAATATTAGCTAAGGATGACTTAATCAAATCTCAAAAGTGTAGCTAATGGTACTTAATTACATGACTTGAACAACAACCGAAAAATGATATATCTGATAAAACGTAACTGAACTGTAAAAATCACCTAACATTAGAATTATTTAGTTATCATTGAACTGATGGGGAGATTTGAGATTGACCTCTTGGGAAGGCAAGATTTTTCAGTGAAATACAGCTTAGATGCTTAGTAGCTCACCTTTTAAATATTTTATTCCCATTACAAGTTCTATTTTACCTTAAAGAGTATCATATGAATTAACTACAATTGTATGGAACTATGAAGTTTCTATTTCGATGATATAGTTCCAAGGGAAAGCAATTTTTCAAGATCTTGCTCCACTATTTTGCTGATATTTTGGGATCATATTCTCTTAAAATCAGGTATTTCCAGTGATCCTTTCCAAATTCTCCTTAGTGGAAATTACGGCTAAGACATTAAACCACACTACATGCATAATCTATAGATCATTGTACTAATATATCCCATAAGTTCCTTTGATTAAAGAAAAAAAATCACTTGGCTTCCACATATAGCCTTACTAAAAGCTAATGAAAAGATATATGCAATGGGTTTTGCATAATGATCTGTGCAGCGCGCTGACAGTGAACTCTTCCACAGCATCAAGCTGAGAAGTAGTCCAAAAAAGTTACAACCCTTTTTCTTTGACTATTTCTCTGTTTACTAGTAAGTTTAAAATTTAAAACTAACGATATTTTTACATATACACCAAGAAACAAGGTATCACTTTGCTGTGTTGGCTCCCAGCTCAGAGAGGTACGTTTTGCTATATAGGCAGTCAAGGATGGTATTACCAGATTTGGGGCAAGGCTCTTCCTCGGTGCAAAACATCAAGGGTGCCTTGTTTATAAGAGAACTACATCAATTTATGTTGTGTCAGCATGTGGTGTGCTTGCAGATCTTGCAGACTTCCATTTTAGCGTTACATCTTCTAAGAAGTTCTACTCTTGGCCTGCGAAAGACCCTACTGGTAGGAGGGGTTTTTGAGCAGATAATACTTGTAATTTATCATTTAGCATGTTTGATTATGCACAATATTTATTAAAAAGGCTATTATTTGCCTGCTGGACAACTTCAGACTTAGCACACATTTTCTGGCTGACTCTACTATTGTAAGACATTTAATTCACTGTTGGTTTTGCTCTATTTGAAGTTGTCTACGATATGAAATTATTTTCCAGATTGTAATAATGCTATTTACTACTACTGTATGATATTAGTGAGAGAGAAGGAGACTAAAGGAGAGATGAGAGAAAATAATACCAGGACAAAATGGACTACAGATAAAGCCCTCAGAAGCTAAACACATATCTATATTGAAGATAGAGGGTTCTTCAAGTGCTGAGCTGCTTCTGTAATGCTCAAATTCATATTGTTCAACCTTACATGTCTGCAATATGAGAAGCTGCACAAAAGAGGCAGTGCTGAAACCCTTCCTCTGTGCTCGGCTAGGTGAGAGGATATGCTGATTTCCTCCTTGAAAGCCCTACTGCATTGCCTCAGTTTCCCTTGGGGCCCCCTTCCCAATAACAGTGTCATGGTCACATTCTAGCATCTACTTTATCACCAGCCCTGGCATGTAAACAGCCCTTTACCATATTCTTGTAGTCACCAGATAATCATGACCCTCCCCTGAATTTTGTGCTCTCCTCTCTAATGGGGAATGCACATCCTCTTCCTGCTCTGTGGTCCCTAGTTGATCAAACCCTTGGCCCTTTCTGGTATTACAAAATCCTGTATCACTGGATGAGCAAAGACTGCCTGGCACATAGAGTCCTGTTCTAAAGCAGATTTTAGTTCTGAGCTGTAAGCTGCATCCCTAGCCCAGGTCATCTTAAAAGAGACCAGTATTAATAACAAAACACATGGTAGAAAAGGGAGTTTCCAGGACTCAGATACCTCTGTAATGAATGAAATATTTGTGCTTTAGGTGTCTTTATGTTTTCCAATGACTACTACCAATAGAAGTCAATGACTTACAGAGGTTTCCTCGGATAAGACTACATAATAATACACTTATTTAAATGTAATCTTCAAATTACTGGATAGATATACGTGAAAAGTTTTGCTAAGCACTAATTTTGTAGAGATTCCTTTCCAAAGGACTACTGACAGTTGCTTTTCAGTCACTTGTCATGAGCTTGATATTTGACTATGAGTTTTATCATATAAGTGTGAATAAGAAGCTAGCCAGCACTGTGTAGCTGGTAATCAAGAAGAGCTTATGCATCATAAATGTCCAAGCTGAGATTCAATTGTTCTTTGTGCATTTTGGTGAGTGTAATATTTCTACAGCTTCCAGCTTCATAGATGTTTTGCAGAAAGCTGTAGACCTTAATCTAAAGTTTCTAAATAGAAAATAGAGGTAAACAAAATTGGCAGATTGTTGTCCCATGAGACAGATATTGGGACTGTCCAGAATAGGAAGGGAATAATTGTATGGAATTATGTTAACTGTAAGTACTATCAATTCTTAGCAAATATGGCTAATAAGTCATTAATCATTCCTTGCTAAAAGTAGTAAGAATCTATAATTAAGTACATATTTCATAGTACATCTCAAACAAATAACACTGCAGGTATGGTAAAAGGAGCTCTCTCAAATTGAACCAAAACAGGGCAAATATGTGTACTTTAGAAACTCTCAAGGGTTAAAATATTATAGCACATTATATATACATTTATACCAAAGGCCAGAGGGGTAGTAGTCCCATTTCATAATCACTCTGGCGTTCTGTCGAACTTCTGCCCCTTTATGGTTCTGTGACTTCCCTCATTCAGGGAGGCCAGAACGAAGCAAGGTCAAAATAGATGTCAGCCCAAGCAATTATGGAAGAGAGTACTTGGACATGACCCTGAGATTAGAAATGGTGACCTGTCCCAGTAACAGGGGAAGACCTGCCATGCTGCCTTTTTGTCAAATACAAACCACCATGGCAGTCTTAAAATGTACTGTCATTTATTTGCATTTTCATCTTTCAGCTCTAATATTGGGCTTTCCTTCTCATCTTCTCTCTTCTGCCATAAGCAGATGGCTCAGATGGCAGAAAATAGGTGTACAGTTTAGAATATCCACATCTCCTGCAAAGAAAGGTCTTGGGAAAATGGATCAAAAACATATTTGTCTGGACATAAGGAGCAGAAATAACATGGAAAGCAAATTGTGGCCTGATTCTGGATGCTGTAGGAAATATTCTAGGGTTCCTTTAAGGTCAGTGAGAGCTTCATTTCAGATAAAAAACATGCTCAAATACTATGTAAATAGGAATGGAGGAAGAACCTGAACAGACCAGGATTTGGAAGTGAAACTTGGCCTGGTTTTGGGGTTTTTTTAAACATATTTAAGATTTAATCATAGCAACTTAAAGAAAATACTGGCTATTTTTGTTTATTTGCAAAGGAGGTGTTTTTCAGTTTGTTTTTTTACGTGCCTGACTTGAATTCACTAAGTCAGTCTTAGGAATTCATTCTTTTCATAGCGAAGCATTGTCTCTGCAGTATATTTTTTCATTTCACAGTTGACCAGATGTGGAAAGAATACTGCGGGAGAGATATAGTTAATTTTCACAGAGAAAGCATGAGGGCCATGCTAGCAGAAGGCAGGGAGGGGGTGTTTAATTCGGCCATGAATCAAGGACCTGGCAGTGACATGGCCAGTTCTTACTAGGGAACGGGATTTCTGCTTGCCATGCTTTAGCCAAAGAAAGGGGCATGTTCTCAAAGCTCATCAGCCTGGCCTCCAAAATTCTGATATGCAAAATTGCAACGCTTTCCTATTACAGAGTTTCCTTTTTCACCAGGACGAAAGTTTTAATTTCTTTACTGTTCAGCAAATTAAAATGTTTAGTTATTACTGCTCTTCCGTGCAGCCTGGAGCATTGTTATAGCAGTTTCAATAGGTTTTATGGTGGTTGCATCTCAAAAGTTTCTTACTCGCCTCCAGGCTATTCCTATGGCAATCTTTCCTATCTCAACAATAGAAAAGTCCCTTTCAACATCTGTACGTGCTTTCTGTAAATAATCAATATTCACTATTCAGAATGGCAGATATTTCATTATAACTTTTCCACATTCTGGAAATTAATACAACAATGTTCACATTGTGTTGCTAAGTCCGATTTCCTAACAACCTCCTTATCGTCAAAGCTATGAGTGAGTAAGATTAGATCTGTCCCCTCCTGCCTGGCTGTGACAAGTTTGTGGTTATTCCAAAAGGTGTGGCTTGATTACAGAAGTCCTGTTTGCTGAAAACCAAATGTCTAGAGATCAGACATCTAGCAGTGGTACTCTTGATAAATTTAAACTTTGCCCTCCCAAGTCTGAACTGCAGATGTATGTGACTGCCTGTGATCAGTATCCTTTTTTGCCCCACTCTTGAATAGCTGCTATGCCAGGAATAGAAATAGAGGAAAAGCTACCTGCTGTAACAGAAATCAAACCTGAAAATATGAGCCAGGTCTAATGAAAGGTTAGAGAAAAATCTTAAGGGAAATGTTATACTCATGACACTAATTTATTGTCTATGTTCTGCCATTTTCCTGCGTTCTCCTCTAACTTCTACTGTGGTAAAACTTAGAATGACTGTTGAAGGTAAAGGGCCTTTATGCTATGTAGCGCTGTTGGCAGGAGTCAGTATTCTTTTTCTGTGTATCTACTGCTTGTGAGGCTTCATGGATAAAAGCCCATTGCTATATGAAGAGTAGGACATATCCTGCTACTGTTACTAAAGGAAAGACAGACTAAAAAATACACTTCAATCTGTCCTCGATTTTTTTTTTCTGTCGCTACCTTTTCCCAGAGCTTGAAATTTTGTCCAATGCACGTATCTAGTGAGAATATTAAAAATTATGTCCAGACAGCTCCCTGTACTCAGCTGCACATAATGCTTCACAAGTATAAAGTTAGTTCCTGTTTTACCCACAATACTTTTGACTGCATCTGCCTTTCTTCAGCATGACACTGAAACGTTGGCTAGGAAATGTCATCCTGATCTTGCTTTGGGATAAACTCTTCTTCTTGCATTCGCTATCATGTAAAAATGCAGAAATAAGTATGTATGTCTATAACATTTGAACTTCCTTTTGACAGCGTGGAATTTGTACATGGAATGTAGCTGAGATTCAGAGCATAGGTGCTGTACTTTTTTCTTTTTCCAAAATTTAGAACTAAGAAAGTATGAGGTCAGAGGATATGTAGAGACCATCTCAAGATTGCTGCCCTTGCAAAGTGCTTCTAAGCTTTGACAGGAGCATCTAGTATGCAGTGTATATAAATAAGCCTCCTTACCAGTTGCATTGTGAGTCTGAGTCTACCTTCAGAACATTCACCATGATTTTTGGCTTATGAGCCAAACGTGTGATGCTCCGATCGCACAAGTGTAAAAAAAGAAATATGCTGTGTCCTTCCAAACCTGCTGTCAACAAAGTAGGGCAGCTGAAAATATGTGTGTGACCATGCAGGCAAGGACTGAACCATAATTTGTGAATAAATGCCATAAGTAACCATTTTGATTGTTTTATTTTGCAACTAATATTCTTTCCAAATATGTATATTTGCATGGACTTGTGTAAAACACTTAAAAGCTCTTGTAAGATTCCACTAGTTTGATTCTATCCCTTATTGTTAATATTGGGAATAACACTGGGGAAAAAAAATACATATGCATGCAATTAAAGACTGAGGTACTGAATAATTACAAAGCAGGGAAATTGATAGTGTGTACGTAGTTGATGGTTTTAAATTGGAGAAATTGATCTTTCTGTTTCATGGGTGTATAAAGGAGATACAAAATAAAAAGAGATATGAAAATAAAGGAGATATAAATGTAATAACTTCCTCTTACCCTAAAAGAACTTATGATTGCTTTTAAGAAATCAGACAAATGGGTGCAATTTTTTTCTTGAAAGCTAGGTCTGGTTTTAATCACTCACCTTGACCACCTTTTTTAAAGTAAACATTCTACCCCAAATATGCAAGTTAGCTGTCGTTCCAGGATGAGATCCACCCATGCTGATGTGAAACCCATCTTTTCACAGTATGTGTTTGTATTATCACTAGGGGAACAGAAAGAAACAACAAACGTAGTAATCCTATATTCATAAGGTCTTAAATTAAATACACAGTAGTTCGTAACAATCCACTTTTTACAATCAGCAGAACTTTTCAGTTTTAGTCTTTATGAAACAACACAAACTCCTGTGAAGTGACAAATAATTACACTGTGAAGAGAAATGGCATATACCTTTCATACACAAGGCATGTAGTAATACTTCAACAGAATATTTTATTTCCCAATGCACAAAAATTATAAATTTAAAGAGCACATCATCACAATATATAGTATATAATATCACAATAATAGTAAATCACAATAATAGTAAGCGGTGAGACAGCTCTCCAAAGCAGCGTAGCTGAAACACCTGTCCTTAGGTTTTGATATCCAGTGGCCAAGACGAAGCCCACCGTGGAAGGCTCCTTCATTCCTGTATTATTGGGGTTTTAAGGCTTATTGTCATCTCCACAGCAAAAAGGATGACAAGCTTGTGTATTCTGCTAAAGATTTGATCACTGGAGTTTTCTGGTATGACATAACCATGGACCTAGTACCAAGCTCTCAGTGTGAAAGTGCGAGTGCAATCTGCTTCTTTCTTTACTGCTTTCTATTGAGTGCCATTCAACTCCATGCCCATGCCTCAAGGCCTTTGTTGTAAAGAAGGTGGCCCTGCCTAGACCCAAGCACAGACAAATATGGAAGAGTATTAAAGATACCAAGAAGAGAGCTAATCACAGACTGGGAAACATTTATTTGAGCAGGCGTATATCTAGGTGCAGGTAAGAGCTAAAATGAGTTATCTCAAGAAGCTCTTTGGATTTGGTGGGAGGTTTTTACAGAACGATAAATCAGAAAGATGTCACTACAGCCCTGCCTGGGCTGACTGAGAGAGCTGAGGCCAAAGGGGACATCCGATTGGCTTGCTGACCTAGCCTTGCTTAGGATGATGAAGGCTGCAGAAGGTGAGGGCAGGATCCCTGAACCCAGGTAGCACAAAGCTGTGCTACTGCTTTTCTTTACCATGTCTGTGCAGATTGTTTTGCCAATGACATTAATGTTGCCTGCGAGTGCAGAAAAAGGAATCACATAGCTTGTCAGATATTACTGTCAGCAAAATGTTTGATGAAGACTTCGCTATGCTGAAGAGAATTCCATTGTCACCTTAGCCTATGCTATCTGGCAACTGGATGCAAATCTGATGGAAGGGAAAAAAAAACCAACAACCTTGATGTCTCTATGATATCTGCATTGGCTTCATGATAAGTCTGTCAGAAGCTTTGTAGTGGATATGTGAACCACACCAGACAGCTTCAGTGGATGTGGGCGAGAGCTGGTGGGGACAAGAGAGACTATTCCATCCATATTTGATGCAATAGTCAATGCCATATTCGATTCTCCCAGCCGATCCCAGATGTGCATGGAGAATTGGAAAGGACCTAGTCCAATAATCAATGCAGGAAAGTAAAAGGTTAAAGAGTCTATGGAGAGCACATGAAGAAGATAAGGGAAGAAGTCTGCCTGGAAGTACAGGAGTGGCTGGTTGAATTTATGGACGGAAAAAGAGCTCTGGAAGGTCATAGGAGAGAAACAATCAAGTGATAATGTTTTGCCTGGGACTTCTGAGCAGTGGCACAGTGGGAGTACACTGTGACAAAATGCCTCTTTCTGTAGTACAGCGCTCAACTGGGGAAGAAGAGACAGGGGAAGAAGAGAAAAAAAAAGGAGACTTGGTCCCAAAGTAGCTGAAATAATTTTGACCTCAAACTACTCAGTCTACAGAGAGTAGATTTTTTTAAGAATCATACTAACTGCATTCTGTTTAAAGAATGAGACATTTTACTCAACATACTGCAGTATGTCATAAGCCAGAAAGAAGTTACAACATTGCATTTACTTTTGAATGTGGTACATGAAAACTTTATGCACTAGTCCAGAACTTGGCAGTTCCTTGCAACAGATGAAGATTTATTTGAATTAACTAATATTTTCTGTCATAGCCTTCCTCTCTCTGATCTCCTCTAATGATATATGGATATACATTTTAATACATTGCAAGCTCAAACAGCTCTACCTAAATGTGTTTAGAACAAGTTTTGGATAGACACATGGAAAACAACTACAGCAGTTGCTGATGAGCACACAGGGAGGGATAGGTTTTCCTGGTGTATGCAGGAGTGGGTTTTGCACTGGAATGTCTGCCCTCAGAAGCTTTCACACATGCACGTCAAAATTGGTCCTAAGTTTTTCAGGAGTAGAAGATAGGAAGGATAGCTAATTGCTTGGGCATTGGCTTGTGTCTCAGGATTCCTCAAGTCAGTTCTCAGCGTGACCACAGAGAATGCCATAAAAAGGGACTGACAAAATGGGTGCAGGAACTTTTTTAATTTAAGGAAGGCTTTTGGACAAGAGAAATGTAGACTGTCATCTCCAGAAATCACTTGGCTTTTCAGCCTGTCTTTACCAGTAAAGCAGATTTAATTTGTCAAGGGAAACGTACGCACTACCAGCTTTGACAAAATACTTTTTTTCTTGAATGCAGGGCACAGCTTGCTTTGTTGTTAACATTGCTTGCAAGTGTTCTTATTCTGCCTTATAAAGACTCTACAAAAAGCCTATTTCCTGAAACAATTTTGCTAGCATTAAAGCGCTTGATCAAATCCGTTATTCATGCATTTGTTTAATCCAACCATTAATAACAAAACAACAAGGAGTAATATAATACATACGAAAATGTCACTTGTAATTTTTCTCCTAGATAAAAATTTTACTTTACAAATTTTTAAAGTTTCCAATTCTAATTAAATGCATAATGCCCATCAAAGTTTCTCTCTCCTATACATGTAAACTTGGCAAAGGCATGCCTTTTTTCTTCAGTGAATGCTGACATATATAAAGCATGATGAGGTTTCAGCATTGAATATGGGGGGAACATTGTCCATCAGAGACAGTAAACTGTCCAGAATGTTGTGTAATGGAATTCTGACTAAAGAACTTTCATTAAACTAAGTATTTTCTGAAAAATTGATGAAAAATCAGCAACAAACTGATTTCCACATCTGGCTTCTTTGCTTTAATTCATGTCTAGAGCCTCAGTATTTGTTTTAAGATAAGATTAAGTAAAAGTTTTAAATTTAAAACTGATCACTGTAGCATAAAACCTTCTTCTGATACTGTAAAATAAATGCCAAATAGCCTGGATTCCAGCAAGTAAAAAGCTCCCTAGAGGTGTAACAAAGGATATGCTTCTACATACAGTGCAGGTAGGGAGGCAGTTTTGTAAGCCTGGAACTACACTTTTCTTCAGATGAAATACAGCAGTAGCATTGACAGTTGCCCTATACATTGGGAATCTCTGAGCAATAAATCAAAATATAGCATAATGGCTTGATGTCCAGATGAATATCAGTGACAAGTGGTGTCCCTCAGGGGTCCCTGCTGGGACCAGTGCTGTTTAATGTCTTCATCAATGACATAGCGACAGTGGGATCGAGTGCACCCTCAACATGTTTGCAGATGACACCAAGCTGAGTGGTGCAGTTGACATGCCAGAGGGATGGGATGCCATCCAGAGGGACCTGGATAAGCTGGAGAATTGGGCCTGTGTGAACCTCCTGAGGTTCAACAATGCCAAGTGCAACATCCTTCACCCGGGTCAGGTCAATCCCTGATATCAATACAGGCTGGGGGATGATGTGATTGAGAGCAACCCTGCGGAGAAGGACTTGGGGGTACTGGTGGAGGAAAAGCTGGACATGAGCTGATAATGTGTTCTTGCAGCCCAGAAAGCCAACTGCATCAAAAGAAGCATGGCCAGAAGGTCGAGGGAGGTGATTCCACCACTCTACTCCACTCTGATATGATCTGACCTGGAGTACTGTGTTGAGCTCTGGAGTCCTCAGCACAAGAAGGACATGAACCTTCGTAGTGGGTCCAGAGGAGGGCCACAAAAATGATCAGAGGGATGAAGCACCTCTGCTATGAGGACAGGCTGAGAGAGTTGGGGTTGTTCAGCCTGAAGAAGAGAAGGCTCCAGGGACACTTTATTGTGGCCTTCCAGTACTTAAAGGGGGCATATAAGAAAGATGGGGACAATCATTTTATCAGGGCCTGTTGCGACAGGACAGGGGGTAATGATTTTAAACTAAAAGAGAGGAGATTCAGACTAGATATAAGGAAGAAATTTTTCACTGTGAGGAAACTGTGGAACAGGTTGCCCAGAGAAGTGGTAGATGCCCCATCTCTGGAAACATTCGAGGTCAGGTTGGACAGGGCTCTGAGTAACCTCATCTAGATGAACATGTCTCTACTCACTGCAGTCCAACCAGACTAGATGACCTTTGAAGGTCCCTTCCAATCCAAAGCATTCTATGATTCTATAATTGGCTAGGTAATTCAATTCCCATTTTGACTTAAGTCTTTCCTACTAAGAAACTGAATCATGTTGGATATTGGGTCTTGGTTTTGAACTATGGGTCCAAACATTGTTCCAAACATATTTTTGTTAGAGACCTCTATGTATGAATTGCAAGATGAAGCTCACAAGGGGGAGGTCTGTACAATACGGCACCAATCTAAAAAACCTCACATTTTCAGTTGATCTTTTGGTTTTATTGCATTCTAATGCATATCGTGAACCCACTGAAACTACCTGTTGCTTGCTTTAAAAAAAAAGGAAGAAGCAAATTAGAAAAGTTACTAGTGGCTATCGTATGTCTGAATACAAGTTTATCAACGATGTTGGATGACACCACACCATTTTGTTTAGTGGTTCATTCAGCTAAGAACAATTTTTGCCTACGGTAATGCTGTTGACCTTGACCCTATTAGAAGGCTCACCTTTGGCTCATAATGCACGGGTCAGCTTCCAATCAATTACAGCCGAGCAAGCCGTCAGTAGTCAGTTTATCTTAATGTTTATCTGATAAATATTCACAAAGGCAGAGAATGGAAATCACATGCAGTCGAGATAAGCAGTTGGTCAGGGATTCTGAGTACCATAGCCTTTGTCTTCTCTTTATAATTACTAGAAAATCTTACAGTTCTATTAAATGTATGACAAAGGAAATCTATGGAGATATTTTCAATTGCTCAGATTTCTGGTATGCTATAAACAGTCATTTCTTCCTTTTCCCTTTTCTCTTTCACCACCTGTAATCTCCCAAAGACAACTGTTAGTCATAACTTCAAGATATCAGTGACTGAAGAGGTTTTGTAGAGTTACAAAGAACATGATGATGGAGCATATGAGATTTTTCAGAACTATTTCAAAATAAGAAAATTTAAAAAACAAACAAACAAAAAAAAGCCAAAAGAAAGAGCCGCAGCAGATTGCTGATGTTCTCTCTTCAATAAATCCAAATAATCACTGATTCACTCATTAACGGAATGAATCAGAGCAGACTATCTCAATGCTGAGAAGACAAGAGTGAAAATCTGCAAGACATATTAAAACATGCAGAGGAATTATCTCATTGCCTCCACCCAAAGGTAAAGCTAAGGCTTGTAAACTTCCTTGAGAACATTGGGCATGACAGGGAGGAAGATGAAGTGAAACAGTTCCTTTCAGACATAGATCTTGTTGCTGTATTCTGTATTTTCATGGTCTTTAGGAACAGATTCCCACAGTGTGCGCTGCATAACACTACCTTAGCTCTATGTGCAAAATTAAGGCGCCGTGGAACACACGGGTGCTGCGGCTCTGTGCTGCTGTAGCATGTGGTACCAGTTCTCTGATTTCGGTATTGTCTGTCATCTCTCGCTAGACCCGAAGCAGTTAATTGTGCTTTATCCAGCAGTCGTTCCTGTCACTGCACTACAGGGACTCTATTGTTGTTACATATCTTGGTACTGACAAACTAAATGAGATTAAGGAACTGTTGCCAGATTTTTTTATGGACATTGGCCGAGAAAGGGCAAGGGTACAATGTGAAACCTTTAATAAACTTCGTGTACGTGTTTGCGCATGAGTCTGAGTTCAGGATTTCCTCTGTGAATGCTGACAATCCTTTGACCAAATTAACCTTTTCCATTCACTGGTTGTTCCAAATGTCAATAATGACTGCTGGGCTTTCTTGGTTCCGTGCACAAAAGATAGGGCCGTGGTCCAAAATAAAAAGTATTTGTAAGTATGTTTGACGGTAGTTACCCTGAAGAGTAAAGTACACCCTGAGTATTGTTTCTGCTTTTGTTTTTGTGTTGAGACTTGATGAAGCTTCAGGATTTAAGTTTGGTAATTAGACAAGGTGTAGATGGTATTTTGCATTATTTATGCAGTGCTCTTTAAAAAGCTAGATAAAAAATGAGCTGACAGCTTGCTTATATTCGAATAGGTGGGTAAGATTAGTGTTTTTTATGACAGCACTGGAGCTTGATTAAAATCTCTTAATTAAACTGGTGCAACTGAAAGAAAAAGGCAGTGTGTAATTGTGTGTGTGTGTATGTATGCTTGTGCGAGATTGGTACGGTTTATTATAAAGCCAAAACTTTGTCTAAAAGCACAAAAAAAAATAGTAATTGTACATCAGCAAGGTAGATAATCCGGGTAGATAATCCTTTTAAAGTAAGTAATGGATTGAGCATCTTCAGGCAGTGCTTACATTGCATGTTTTGTCGGAAGGAAGGTGAAAGCCACATGAAAAGCTAAGGTTGAAATAATGGCTGTCAGCGAAGCAAACCCTTCTTCAAGTTTCTAGGAAGATCTGTGTGCTCTTGCAGACTCCGTAAACCACAGTAGAGACTACATATGTGGAATATGCATATGACATGTTTATATGGGTACTTGGAGGACAGCTTTTCTGACTGCTTAGACACTGATGCTTCCAGTATTTATGCATTGCTAAACTTCAGCCTGTGAATCGTTTCTGCACACTGAAGGATTATGGAAGTTCACCAAAAAAGAGCGTCGGTGTTACACCAGTGGCCATGCTGAAAAAAGAAATCCTTTACAAGCATACTGCTTTCTGGGTAACAGTGAGCAAGCTTTGAAAATTCACCCTCGTAGGGATAAACTTGGATTTGCAGAAGGCAAAACAAAGATTGACATCTGTAGCTGCGCACAACAGCTTTTCTGGCATAATTAATGGAAGAGGTCAGCTACAACTATGACATGATAACAAAATCTGTTCAGTATGACCACACATAGGCACAAAATGTGAAAAAATGAAGAACTCAGATGGGAGACTTTGACCACTGTTAGAAATCATACATATATATTATATTGGTAAAAATACAAACTTCGTGTCAGTTAACTTTCATTTAATGTTTCATTGACTTCTTCACCTCAGGAATGAAGCATTTTAAAAGTACTTGTGGAAAAAATACATAAATGGTATATGCCTACTTTGTAAATTTATTGTAGTGGTTAGGAAAGCGGCAGATCTATGTATATATAATAAAAGTAACCACAATGCTTGTTTCAGTGAAGTGTCTGTTGCAAATAGATATGTTCCCTTTTGTCCCACAGGAGTTTGTAAACAGCTCCATCTTCAGGCATCTTTCTCTGTGCTAAAAAAGAAAAAGGCAATGATTGTATCTCCCACAAGCTTTCCAAGACTCGTTAGCATTTTACCACTTATACCAATAGCTATCACTTAAACCAAGGTACTGGTGTCATACAACCACTTCTCACATATATTAAGTGGAAAGAAAATAAATTGGGATTGAACGAAACATCTAGCAGATGAATCCTGGTAGGTTGATGGTAGAGTAGATGTATGACAAGAGTACATTTACCTATATGTAAATTAGACTGAAACTGCATTGCAGCCACTAGAATGTCTTTCTGTCAGCAGATAGACCCCAAAGTGCTCAAGTCAAATAAATTTTTAAAATATGTGCGTGGCTAGAGTATGACTATTCTAGAATTATAACTTAAACTATTAGTGTGCCAAATATAAGTACGTTTGGCATTTTAAAGTACAGGCTTTTGTCTTCACAATTATTTTCAGTTAATTCTGCTGATCAAATCACTGTTATTCTGAAGTAGTATTTGGTTTTGTGTATTAAATAGATGTACGTGATCTGCTTCCATGTGTGTGTGCAGGTATACATGAAAAGTCCTTTCCTCTATCCTCCACCCATCAGAGATAGATAAAAACCTTTTCAATAAATCTATCACTAGTCCTTTTAGCACATATAAGTAGGTGTCATTTTCTTACTTGGTTAAAAGTTTGGGGGTTTTTCTTGTTCATTTATGAGATTTAGATGTAAAAACCATCACTAAAGTTTTCCAAATGCTTTTTAATAATGTATTACAACAAATATGGTGAGCATTCATCCATCATTTTATTTGACAAGTAGTTGTAACTTTGCTAATATATTCACCTTAAAATTGTACTCATTGAGTAAATTTGACCAACTTTGACCAAATCTGACAGGAATGTAATTTGACTAGAGCTTTTGTCCTTAAGGCAAGTTTTGGTGTCTGTTTCCTATCCATTTGAAATTATCTATTTAAGAACTTCAGAGTACTTAATGTTTTTCCAAACTGGTCATAATTCCACCAGGTTTACCTGAAGTAAGTGAGGTTTTTTATTTTAACCCTTCATCAGTCTGTGCCCCAAGATGTAGAAGATACTTGAAGTAGCAGAGAATTAGCTGTAGATTTAAAGGTGGTAGAGTTGTCTTAGGCTTTAGTGTAATTTATTCATAGTTGTACATTTATTCAGTTGAACATTGAAATAATATACAATACGCCCTTGAGGGAAAGAGGAAGAGGGCAAAGCAGACTTGTAAAAGTGCATTCAGTTTATCTCCCACTGCATTATTTTGATATGATGATGGAAAAAAGCCGTGTGCAAAAACATAGTATGGAATCTTGAATTTTATACAGAACATCTTTGTAATGGAATAAACCGATTTGAAAGCATACCATCATTGCTACACAAATACTTCAGAGAAATAAGTGCGAGTTGTTGACATTTTAAACTATTTCAGAAAAGTCCAGATCTAATTTAGCATCCAGTCCTTTACCTTTAGATTCCAGTGGCGCTTGATCAAACTCGTCAGTAACTGAGAACACAAAAGGTAACGAAAAAGATACATGGTTCTCTAAAACCAGTAATGCACAAAGAAACATCTTATTTTGTTTCATAAAGGTTCTAATTTCACCGTCTCTGTACAATACATAGCCAGTCCTCTCAAATGAATGGGACTATTTCTAATCTGAAAATAGGAACATGTTTGTATAGCTTACTAAGCAAACATGCTACATTTCCCACACACACCACACCCCAAAATACCAGATCTACTTTTTGTGTCAAAAGCCAAGGAAACAATGTTTATAGGAAAGTACTATAGAAGGTACAGGATGTGGACCCAACAAGATGTATGCAAATTTAATACATGCCTAGAGATGTTATTCCAAAACCTAGTATGATAAAATCCTGGCTCCACTGAAGCCTGTAAATTTCCATCGACTTAAATGGAGTCTGGATTTCCTCTACATCATTTTCGTGCTCTATTATAGACGCTAACCAAAGCGATTGAGTTTTAGGGGATGAAAGTACTTCTGTAACTACATTGATGGGATAGCTGAGCATTTCTTTGAAAGGTGGGCTTCTTTGTTTCTTTCAAAACCCTTTTATTTCTTTGTCTATAGACCTTACAGGACTTTTACCAAAGGTAATGGCAGAATTATAGTAGCTTTTATTCGAACAATATTGGCTAAGTATTGGGCTTCATTGGATTTTAGTTAATTTCAAATATTGGAGTTTAGCTAAGTTTCCTCAATAAGAAAAGAGAATTCATTTTATTCATTACACAAGGTTACCAGTAGTATGAGTTCCGGATTATACATCTAACTGGCACTGAATTGTTCTTTTGGGGAGTATCCCCTAACCTCTCCCTGACTCATCTGCTTTAGTTGGGTGGACAAATAAAAACCACTGTGGTAAGTTGCTGAACTGGTTAGTTAATTCTTTGTAGAGTGCTTCAAATATATATTGCAGATATGCGTTACAATATTATGGTCAAAAAATGGGATGGGTTCCCCAGCAAACCATCTGTCACGTACCAGAAATAATGCTGTAGTGCCACACAAATCTGTGGCCTCGTGATCATTTAGGTAGCTGTGCTCACCAGCAGAAGCAACAAAGCAATTCAGTAGGTCTGACAAAACTGAAATCAGCTCCTCAAGAAATCTTTCTTAAAAAAAAAAAAAAGGCAAAACCTTTTTGTGAGATGACTAACTCATACAGGTTCTCTAATTTTTATATCAATGCATCGCTGAAATTATTGTCCTAATTGTATATTTCTAAGTAATAAAAGTTGTGGGTTTGCTAAGTAAAATCTTTCTAAAATCGTGAATATTCTTCCATATATTTGAATTTTTGAAAATGGAAAGTGGGATATAAGGCTTCTCTGAGCCCTTCTCAAGAGAATCTGAAAAAAAAAATAAATCACTGAAGTGGCTTTTGGCTATCTCAAACCAGTAGCCACTAATCCTAAATTAGACTTCTCTAAGTAACTACAGAAAGATTTTGACCCAAGTCAGCACAAAGCTTGGATTTATTTGAAAATCTTTAATTTAGAATATTCTGACTGCAGTAATTGCTTAGATCAAAGGGACTGGATTGGACACAGCTCTAATTCAGATTATTGCTTAGAAGGACTGAGAGTTCCTGAGGACCTGAATGAAGTCTTTGGCAGGAGTTGCATTTAATTCCATAATTTTTCAGATACGCTTTCATAGCCTGCTTGTTTTGCTTGCTTGCACTCTCTTTTCTTCTCATTAATAAAGTCAGAAGTAGCAACTCCCTCGAACATTCTCTCCATGGGCTTGCACAGTTGACATTATTCCTTTATAAATCATCTCCCTGTGTAAGCTTTCATTTTGGTTCCCTGAAAGGGGTTTTCCAGCCTGTCTGGTGACGCATGTGGGATATTGCCAAGCAATAATGGAAATGAGCCCATTAACTCATGGTTCCCTTCCCAGGATAATCTGCTGCCCCATCTGTGTGTTTGCAGCAAGCTTCTGCTATCGCAACATCTGCCCAATGGTTATTATACGGTCCATTTAATATATTCTAGAGGAGCCGTAACCACCACTGTGCCTAGATGGGATACCAGGAACAGCAGACATGCCAGAGCAGCCTCTCCAGGGGATTGAATTGGAGCCAGATTCACCACAGTCAGTTAAGTCCACATTCCTTTGGTACGTGTGTGGCTAATCTACTTTTAATTGAGCTCCATTGTTTTCATCTATTTAGTAAACAAACGTGCATAGGTACGAAAGCTGCTGCTTGTTGACAACACAAACAGCGTGCAGCTTGCTGCAGCTTTGGACAGGCACTCTTGGCACTAGATGTGGTAGAGCGTATTTAATGAGCAGACCTATTTCTTTGTGCTTTTTGCCTTTTTCTTCTCTTTTCTTTTTCTTTAACATTTCCTGGATTTTGATGTCCCAGAAGCCTATTCTGTGTGATTATCACAGCTGAGTGTTGGTGCAAAGACAAGGTCTTGCTCCATGCAGAGACATCTGTATGCCAGCATTGTTAGAGGATATGAACTGGGTTTTGGTGTGGTTTGCTCTCCCTTTTTTGATTAATATTAAGCCTCTTTAGCCTGGGCTAAAAAGGCAAGGTTCTGTCACAGTGATGACTCTTTTACTGCCTTACTGGACACAGAGACATGTCATTCACTTTTCACCTGCCTTTAGAAGAACAAACATGCTGTATTTTGCTTTCCCTATCGTTATTCAATATTCAGCATATGATATTGAGAGAAACCTTGACATCCTTTGTTGGTGTATTAAATAATGGTTGATTGACAAAAGAACGGGGCCATTCCAAAACAAGGTTCAATCATCTACTTCCCTGTTTTGGAGATGGTTTTAATGTGCTTCATATTGCCTGTAAAGTGCTGTGGTGAGAAATGTCCACATCCGGGCCAGTACCTTGTTCCTGTTCCCCAGAAATGAGAGATGTCTGGGGCTGTCGCCAAATCAGTGCTTTGCTTGGGTCCATCAAATCTCCCGTGGAAGCACAGGAGAGCTGCCCAAGAGCAATCCACCTTCCTACCAAGCCCGACCCTGTTCCCACGGTGTCACTGCAGGGAGGACAGGATGGATTGTTGGCAAAGACAGCGGTCTCCTCACTCCTTCCCTTGAAAGCCATGCAAAACGTTCCTCTTGGCTGGAAAATCTTTGCTAGCTCACATTTCTAAATGGCAGCTCCTCTCCTGGAAGGTGGGTTGGTATCTGTAATCAGCTTCACTGTGCTTAGTATACCCTGGTATTACATTCCTGCCTGGGGGCTCCTGCTGCAAGACAGCTCTCAGCCCATCCTCTTTCCAGTGGGGGATGCTGCATCTGTTCATCAGGATGCTATCCTTCATCTTAGCAAAGTCTCAAAGTGACATCTAGTGGAATACCTAGCCTCTGTGGGGAAATTTAATTAAACCACAGTCCCTTTATACCAGCACAAATATTGTGAAGGAAAACAACTCAACTCCTTTGACATTTTTGCAAATAGGTTCAGTGGAAACTGCTGTGTTTACTTTAACTGACATTTGTTTTTTCAGTCAATTATCCCTCAGTCTTTTTTTCCTCCATAATTTATTACATGCAGCTCAGCCATAATAATAAATACAAAGTTGTTTCCTCTTTCTATTGTTGTCTTGCAGACTGTGCTACGAAGAAATGAAATAAAAATGAGCCCCCCTAATCTCCCTTGCTTTCCTATCTCTGTGGTAGTCTCTAATTATTTATTATGAACCTTAGAAGTCTCATGTGGAGGAGAGTTTAATCCCAAATGTGAACAGATTAGTCTGCAACTCTAGTATTTTTTCCTCATGCTTAGGTCCTGCTCCAAACTGCACTAAAGACACTAAGATGGGGGGCGGTTTATGCCAGTGGTCTTTGGAGCAAGCCCTTTAACCATGACATTTAAACACAGCTTTTAGCCAGGTGACATCTTCCTTAGTTGCTTTATCTGTACTAAAAGACAAACACTCCACCTTGATGCTTAGAACTCTCCAAAGAAAAGCTACCCCAAACCACAATTTGTAGAAGGAGGGTCCTAATAATGAGGGATGGAATCACAGGCTGGACTTCTGCAAGTGGTAACATAGACTTCAATGCTTGGGTTGTAGCCAAAGCTGCAATGACAAATTATTTTTCTACCTCTTCAATCAAAAGTTGCTGGAATGGAGGAGAAACATTTCTTGAAATATTCTTTTCTTTTTTTTTTTAATTGCTGTTTAAGAATAAAAATAATATGTTTGCAAGGGCAGAGCATGTTCCTCACAACTCTTAGGCATGCAGCAGCTGTGCTTTAAGTGATTTAGGAAAAAGCAGTGAAATTACAGATCATACTATGCACTCATTTAATCCATCAGGTACAGTCATGCTGCTACTTTCTTTGTGCACAAAAGTAGTCTGATCTTTCATTAAAAACTTTCATTAAGGCAAGCCAAATATTTTGCAGCCAAAAATCTTCAGCTGGTCAGTTTGCCTGAAAGTGTTTCCATTTTCTGAAGTTATTTTTCATAAAATCCTACCAGCTATTTTTCTTCCTTTATTCTTCATAAAGAGCAAAAGGAGCACCTCAAGAGCTACATAAAGTATTATATTCCATCTGGGAAACTCATCAGCCATCCACAGAAATGAAACTATTTAAAGTAACAGTAAATAGAGATGTGAACATTGGGAATTTGGAAAGCTGAATCCACTGGAAAGGAGTTATTTTTCAAAGTTCTTTTCAATATGGCTTTTGCCAATAATACAGTGAATCTGTGACATAGCCAATGATTCTAAAAAAATCCTTTGTGTTTAGTCTCCCAAATAATAAGGAAAACGGGAGGACGAAGAAAGGAAGGAGGAAGGAAAAGAGAGGAAAAATCAATAGGAAAATCAGCGGTATTTTTTTTAAAGATGTAACAATTTTTTAATTCCTTGTGCTTAAAAGTTTATGTGCATCTACCTTAGAAATGCTTCCTTGCTGTAAAATGTTTTGCAATTAATTATTTAGAAAGCCAGGTAGGAAGAAGGATTACCTTTCATCAGTTTGACATTAAGTTTGGAGAACTGTTAAATTCACAGATCTGCTAATTAGTGTATGCTGGAAAATGCCTTTCAGATGACGGTTGTCCTTGTGCGCCATAGATTTGCTTTGATTTCTGCAATAAATTCCACAAATGTCAATGGAAGGGACTTGGTATGGCTTGTAGAGGAGCTGAAAGAAGCAAAAAAAAAAAAAAAAAGGGAAATCAAAACTGTAATTGAAAATGTGTTATGGAATTACTGCGCTGTCTTTCATATGAGTCTGTTTTCCCTGGTCTGATCCAAAACCTGTTTTGTATCAGGTATGGATGAAGAGCTTAACTCCTTGTGCTCTTGACTGGCTCTGGTAGGACTTCAAAGAAATCCTCTGACTTATATTAACATAAAGCAAAGCAAAAGACTAACCGGGACGTATATTTACGTATGCCACACAGAATACCTGCTGTCACACCTTCGTTAATGTGAATTCTGAACCAAACATTTTCACTGGAGAGGTAGGCAAGTCGTGTGAGTGCAACCCAACGCACTGGCGACAGTTTGAGCAGATAGTCCTGCTCAGAGGAAAGAGGGGAGCAGCCCAAAGGCTAAGGTTGTCATCCAGGGCAGAACGCTGAAGTAGAGCAGTCAAAGAGAAGAGGAAGAGATCTGTAGTCTGCATTACCATGCTTCCTTTGACATTTAAACACTTCTCAAATAAGCTTCTCTTTTTTTCTTTCTTTTTTCCCCACTTTAATTTGGAAAAAAGTGGGACAGCTTTTTAAAGGTTGACTTCATTGGAAATTAAGCATTTGAACAGCTCTAAAAATCTGACCCAGAAAGATCACCCCCAGTGACATTGCAAGCACACCAAAATAGCTGTGCTATCCTGCTGCACCTTTTGTGAAAAGATGAGTTCAAACTTGGAGCCTGAATTGCTAATTCTGCATCAAAATATGTAAAATGAAATAACCTTTTTTTATGAGATTCTATTTGATAAGGATAATTTTATTAGTTCTAAGTTTAAAGTAATTTGATTGAATGTATTCATTGAGAGAGGATTTTAAAATTGTCATTCCACATTTCAGGTTACCTACAGAAATAAAGGAATGAATGGTCATCACTTCAAATAGGGACATTTGCCCTACAATAAGGGCCAGATCCTGCCAGTTCAGCCCAAGCTAGAGACTAATAAGAACCTTCTGAGGATGGTTCTGGCCCTGGTATCAAAAAAAAAAAAAAGACCCCACAAGAGAGAACTACACCTGTGCTTGTCAATAGGAAGTTTCTTTGCACAAGTTAGACAAGCATGTGACACAGACACTATTGCATATAATTTCTAATTTCCTGAGACTAGTTTACTTTTGGCCACCAGCAGGGTTTCTTTGTTTTTCATTAGCACATGGCTCTCTATGTAACCGTATCCAGATTGCTAATGAAAAAATATTGTCTAGAGTCGCATATGTAATGTGGAGTCTACGGGTATAATGAGGGTAGGGAGCAACGTATCAACCTCTGCACGTACTGAGTGCCTTTGTACCCGTGCCACTGCCGCAACTACATTGTGCTGCTTTTTGGGCAGATGTGTGTGAAAATCTGCCTCTAGGTGGAGTTCCCATAGACCAGTGCTTTTGCAGACGAAGCCCTTTCACCTTGCCTTTCTTTTGGTTTGGTTTGGTTTTTTTGACTTAGTGCCCTATCCTCAGTACTGAAATTTTAATTGAATTCTAACTAACTGAATGGAAGTATCACAGATCCTCACATTCCGTGAAATGTGATACATCACAACAAAATTGCCTTCATTTCTCACATCCTGCTCCAGTCGCAAATGATGCTCACCATGTACTGTAACAATTTTTGGTGAGGACTGTCAGATTTTCCAACATGGTTCTGTGCAGTAAAAGCTGTATGATAAGGCAGGCTGGGCTGCAGATAGCAACAAATCTTCTGTCACTGCTTGTGCAGCCACAAAAGCACAGTCTCCTGCACGACTACAAAACCAATGTAGTGCAAACCGGACAGATCCTTCTTGAAACCAGAATAAAGCTGATTCTGATGATCGGAGGCTCTCTAAACTCGCTGTCTGTTTTGCCATGAGATGCCAGTAAGGCTGTTGCTGTTGTGAGATACACTGTGTGCCTTTGGGGTGCTATCCTCTCTTCTTCTCGCTCTGCTCTCTCACGCATTTCAGTCGAGGTTTTATCTACAAATGCCTTCCTGCAGATCAGGCTGCACCTCTTATGGTGGCGTAAAGCTGATGCTCAGGGCACAGGGGGAGAAGGAGCGGAAGAAGGAAGCAATTATTCTCCCCCTACGTAGACACTTCCTCCTTCTCTTCCACCCCTTAGGAGCACAGGAAGTTTATCCTCAAACCATATGGTACCTAGAGCTATGCTGTGAGTCTTGGGGGGATGCCAGGGCCCAGCAGTACCCTCGGGGGCCAGGGAGCCCTTCCCCTCACGTCCTCTCCCCAGCTTTCCACAGCACGGTTTCCTTCACGAGTTTCCCTGTCACACTTCTGCCAGCGTGTCTCCTTCCTGGCCTGCCACACCTGTGCTGCATTACGGAGCAGAAAACAATACCCACACGGAGACCGGCAAACGGTACGTCATCTGTCAGCCTCGCTCAGCTCCAGAAAAGCCACTGGAATTAGTCCACTATGCAGCCTTTGATAGCCTGTCACGGAGAGGCTGGGTGGAGGTCCTGGGGGCGCTCCTGGAAGGGTCACCTCCCGGCCTTTATGTGAAGCTCTGATTGAACGGAGCAGTAGTACTTGTTTCATTACCGTGATGTACTGTTTCTAAGCTATCCATTGGCAATGACATAATCAAAGTCACTCGCCATGGAACTGGCGGACACACAATGGTTTGTCTGCTTTGGCATTTGTGATCCACTTTGTTAGTTGGACCTGCTTATAATTTAAAATACATTATTTCCTTCAAAGTGGCATAGTTTTGAAAAATAGCATGTGATGCACTAATAAATTATTCAGTCTTCTGAACAGGCTACATGAAAAGCACATTTTTCCGTCTGCATCTGGCTAGGCATTTGCAACTGTTTCTCTTGGATCTGCACCGCAGCACACTTAGCCATGATTCTGTGACCTCCAGAAAGGATTAATGCAATATGTTGTGCACAGGGCTGCTAGTGAAGGTCACTTGGAAACGTAGACTAGTGCGACATGTGGTTGCCCACCTGCTCGGAGCTGTGAGCTGCAGGAAGCGTGGTGTTCTGTGTCTCCAAACCGTAGTGAGATCACGCACTGCAATCAACAGGCAGAGGGACCGGTTCCTTTCTAGCCTTACTCCAGTTAAGTGCCACCAGTGCTCAGCGAGACTAGGTTTGTTGGGGTTATGTCTCATGGGACCAGAAACAGAACACTGTCTGCAGTTATTGCAACGCCACTTATAAAATTCAGAACTTGAGACCAGGCCCTTAAAACCTCTTTTTGTGGAAAAAAAAGGAGAAACTGCTCTAACTGCTGGCAATAAGGAGGTCCTTTATCATTCCAGTCCAACTTACACGAGGGGTTGATACTACTCACCCATGAACTCATCCTTCGATTCACTCTCTAGAAGTTGGTTTGGACTAGACGCTACTTTTTTTTGCTGGAAGAAAGATGAGATCGGCTGCAGCACCAATCAGGACCCCAGGACCCCAGTCTAAATCCAAGATACTCTTAGAGGACAGGCACCAGGATGTTGTTAGTCCAAGGGAGCTTAAACCTGTTGGCAGCTCAAGACACCTTTTTACTTTCTCTTTTGCCTGGGAAATCGTCTTGTGCAGTCAGATCTGAGATAGGAAGACCTACGGTGCAGATTTTTTTTTTTTTAAGAATTTTATTAATTTATTGTTTTTATTGTGTACCTGCCTTCTGCATTCAGAGGTGTATTTCATCAGTCAAACAAGTAGCATTTGTACATGAAATGAGTACCGGAATAGTTTGCAACAACCCGCAGCAAGCCAAAATGGTCTCTGTACCCTTAAGCACACTGAGTTTCACAGGTGGGTATACTCTGTTGTTAGGCACTAGATAAACAATGATGATACAGACTGAAAATAGAGCCACACAAAACATTTTATTTTTGTGACAAAAGCTGTTCAGTGTGCCAGAAACATAATCATGGTCACATTCAGCTAAGATATATCAGGATTTGAATGCCCTGGGCCTTAATTTTGATGAAAGACTTTTGCATACCAGCAAAAAGAGAAATAATCAGTACTGCCTAGGGTCTGGCATCAGTCAGGCTCAAAACAGTTTCTTTGCCAAGGTAAATACATCTTCCCTATCTTGGGACAGGCTGGATGTCTAATGTGCTGGTACTAGAAGAAAACAAAAATTGAGCATGTTCAGACTAAGATGAGAAGTTTCAGACCTACGTGACAATGAAAAGGTGCCTATTCTTGTTAACTCCGACAAATCTGAGAAGCCAGAATCCTCATTAAATGTAAGAAAAAAATAACAACAAGGAAAAAAAATTAGCCAGATTCTGCCCTCCTATTATTTTAATGTGCAATTGAGAGAGGAAGGAGTATGAACACAGGCCATGACCACATATGATATATTGCACTTTGGCTAGATATATCACCACGCTGGGGGAAATGCAGACCAGCAGAGTCAAGATCATGCCGTTACCTCCAAGTTCAGACAACTGGTCCACAGCACTTGCCCTTCCAAGACACTTGCCTCCCTCTGTCCCAGTGCCAAGTGTCTCCTGCTTCAGCTCCCCATCCACAGTACAGAAAGGCTTTGCCAGTTCCTTCCATAAGGACAACCCAGTTTAAAAAAACCATCCCGAAAGGCATAGTTACCCAGCTGCTGTGAGCACTGCTGTCTTTCCCTGTTATGAGACCTGCCTGTGTATGGATTGATATACGAGATCTCACGCACAGCAAGAGAACAACTTGAGCCACTTGGTCATATGTTCTCTTGGACTCCTCTGCCACTCCTCCTGGCGTGCATCCATCCCTGCACAAAACAGGCGGCGTAGACAAAAGGTCTTTGTCTGGCTCTCATGCACACAAGAAGCATACGTTTGTGATAAAGGTAACTGAATCCAGTGAGACTTGGGAGTGAAGAAAATTCAGGGGATGAAGGCCAAGAAAGGGTCTTATCAGAAGCAATTACTGCCCAAATAATTTGGGGGTTGGGGAACACAACTTTTTTTTGTCTTCTGAGCAACGAAGCTTGTATTGCCCATATTGCGTAACTCAGTCCTTGACTGTGTGTCAGCAGATAGCCAAAGGATGATAGTCCCAGCTCTACAGTAGCTAGGCTGACCTTCTGCAAGGCTTTTAACCTCAAGCTAGTAAGTACTGTCCTTCAAGGGGTAAAACATTTAACTGCAGCTGTTTACTATTTACACAAAGGGACTCATATGTGAGCCTTCCCATCATGCAGTTTAGCCCATGCGAACTTTGTTCAAAAAGAAAAGAGAAAAAAAGTTCAGATTCTATTACATTTGCAACTTACAGAGGGCAGACTGTCCTCAGCTGTCACTTACGAGCTCTTTCTTGAGCTTTGCTCATTGTCAGAGACGATATTAATTATTTCAGTCATTTTCTTTTCCATTTATTGTTCAACACCGAACCATGAAAAATGAACACTGACGTAATGATTGATCATGGAGCTGGGGGTTGAAAGCAAAGGCTAGAACTGCTGGGCTGTATATGAAAAGAGTTTGGGTTTTTTTCCTTTTTTTTAGATGATAATATATTGTTTGTGAATGGGTTATTTATTAAAGCCATGTGTAGCCTAAAAGGTTTGTAAAGATGATTACTAAAGCATATCCATATGTGGAATGTGTCTGCATATTTGTAAACTTGGCAATTTGTCCAGAATTTTCTTTAAGGTTTGTAGAAAAAAGATCTCTTGAATTGTGTAGGGTTATTCTTTTTCTTAATAGTAGGCAATATATTTTCAAAGCTATTGTGCTTTGCAAAACTTATGCTTTAGTTCTGACATCAGATGCATATGTACGGTTGTATACTTCTAAAATGATGAATAATCTAAATATTTGATAGTCTGACATCAATCTTGGCAGAAAATGGCTTCTTTGCCAGCATATCATATTCTTCAAATAGTGTATGAGATCAGATACAGACCTCTTAATGCATCTGTGTCAGAAGGTAACAAAACCTGGGCATGACTAAGCTACTGTTGGAGATCTGCGCATTTTATCACAATTAAAACTGCCTTATTTTTGTCAAATTTTGGAATCCTGGGGTACCAGATTTTTCTTAAACTTTTGGCCAGATCATACTCTCCCATGCGTTTTGGAAATAGAAACAGTGGAGGCTCAGACACAAACAAATACTTTTGTTTCCTGCTCTTAACTAGTGGGTCTAAATGCAGAGCTGTTGCGCTATGGTAAGCAGAGGAGTTCAGCACTAGCACTGGTGGGGCTGAGAACAGGACTTTTTCTGTCCTGTGCTCCAAGACTCTACACATATTAACAAGAATGGGTTCTGTTGGCTCTGACAGCATTAAATCAGGCTTTTATAAGATCTAAGCATTGTACAAAGAGGAACGTCCTGCAGTGCACCTCAGAGGCAGGCTGGTACCTATTAGTCTCATTTTAAAGGAAATGAGGAAGGCATCTCAGACAGGTGCTCCATAGCAAGGCAGCACAGACATAAAAGGAAATCCATGAGCTGATGCTGCAGAGAGGAAACAGGCTTGTAACTCAACATTGACAATAGTCAACCAGTGGAAAGAAACGCAAGTACTTGTGTATGCAGCTAATTCAGACCCAGGGCTTGGTTGCTGCTCCCGGTCTGGGGAGATGTGCAATCATCTGCAATAAACCCTCCTCACTGCTGTTTAGAGCCATGCAAACGCGCTCAACCCGTCTCTCCACAGTGTCGTGTCTGTGGCAGCGTTAGGCTGTCACTCTGCAGATCACCCCGTGAAGTCCACGTGTTGAACTTTTTAAAAATATTTTCCAACACACGCGTAAATGTCAAAGTAACAGAAGACACAGGTAAAAGCGACTTTGGAAACCACTCTCAGATCCTTGCCATGTAGGTGAGCGTTTGTATTCAGGAAATAGGGAAATGATTAAATTACACATGTAGTTAAGTGCCTTGTTTTATCAAGGCATAAATATTTATTTACAATACTTATATAAATGAAATGAAGGATTATTTAAATTCATTTTTAGGTTGCCAGAATACCTCACTGATTTGAACTGGAATTAAGAAAGATCAGAAAATCATGTCACAAACACACTAAACATATAAAATACAGGTTTACAAGAGAAAAAGATCTAGTAAACGGACCTATCTGAAACTCAATGAGAAACTTAAAAGGGATTTGGGAAGTCAAACACTGGAAGCTATGATTTGCTTCTCATGTTAAAAATAGCACCTCCTTCACATCTCCTTAGGATCAGGCTTATTTCAAACAAGTCTAGTTTATGGAGACTATTCTATGGAAAAATATTTAATATATTAATTTTCCTTTATGCAGACACTTCAGCTGCAATAATAAACTATACCTGAATTTTATGAACAAATTAATTTTACATCAAAGCAATGGTTCATGCCCATATAGAGTTTTGTGTTATAGCCCAAGGTGGAAAAAATATTTAGAGACAAGTGTCTTGTCAGTGATGCTGTTATTTATATTCAAGCAACTGATATTTTGGGGAGCAATTTAGATACATAAAATGAGTAACAGCAGTGAATGGGTACATGGAATAATTGTAGATTTTTATAGCTGAAAGTTATAAAAACATATAACTAGGTTCTGATTTTTCATCTTAGTCATAACTAGTCTCTAATTTTGTACCAACAGTTCTATGGAGCGGGGTCGTGGGAGGTTTTGCAGTAATTGTGGGTGTGATTAATGCCAGTTTAAAAGTCTTCAGACTGCCTTGTTTAATTTTAGTCAAAGATCAGCAATGGTTATACAGGGTTTAAACCATTACCGAGTACGTAAAAATTTCTCACCAGATGTCTGTATGATTCAGTTTTCTAGCCTGATGTTTAATTGGGCATCTAAGCAGTATCAGTGGCTCTATGATTCTTTTTGTTCACAGAAATGAAATATCCTTACTAAATTTATCAAATTACATCCTTGATATATCCCATTACTTGGTACCTTGCAACGTGGAAAATTTCCCATTCTGTTTCTGTCTTAGATTATTCTTTCATCCATCACCATTTACTTTAATAACTTTTTGCTTTGTGACTGTCTAGGGCTTCATTAAATTCTTTAAATGAATTTGAGCTCATTTGCGTTAACTTATTGCAGCTTGTCCTTTGTACACTCTGATGTGGACATGCACAAGACATACTACACTGTAATACTTGATCAACTCCTTCTCCCCCCAGGCATCTGTACCTTCTGTCTAAGCCTTTTTTACTGCCTGTTAAATTATAGCAATCCCATTAATGCCTAACAAATGTCTTTGTTCTCCTGGAATAGTCACTATATCTTGGTCTTCTCCCAGCTGCTGGTTATGTAGTTCCCATTCTTTGCCAATGATCTCAGATGCAGATCTGGCTTTATTTCAGTCAGATGGGGCACCAAAAGTTCTCCAGCATTACATCAAGATACTTTCCTGTCTCTTCTACGCTGTGTGTTGAGACTCCATTTTTCATCTTGGCTAGCTGGCCTTGTATGCTGAGGGATAAGTGTAACAAAGATAACTTTAAAAACATTTTCACAAATTCTGGTAGTCTTCCATCCAGATTTGCCATTGTTTCCAGTGTGAACTATAACCACTATAACCATTTCATGGATACCTTACATACAACTCCTCCAGCACACATGTCTGATTTATTTTATTTGCTTTGCTGACAGTTAAAGGTTCTTGGCATCTGAGAAAGTAAGTGCTGGCATTCCCAGTCTTGTGATCATCAAACACAGGTAAGTATTCCCCTGCAGATATTCAGGGAGAGTTATAATTCTTGCTACCCGAGCTGATAGGGTGGCAAATATAATACAATATAAATATAGGTTTTGAAAGCAGGAGTGAGCAATTTCTTCCCTTTTCCATTTCAAATTGTATGTGAGAATGTTTGTCCCATTACCAGTAGTTTTTGCACAATGAACACCAGATTTTTTTTCCAGACAGAAATGATACATCATTTGGTTGTAGCTATGTCTATTAGAGAATGGTATCAGGTAAGAAGGAGCACTGGGTGGTATCATAATCTAAGACTGCTTGCAAAAGCATCATATTCAACATTTCTCAGAATAATGTGACATAGTTATAAGGCCTCCTTTAGGTATCATCTACTGCATTACTGGCAGGCCACCTATCCTCAGCAGACATTTTCTTTTTACAGAACTGCATCTTCAGCAGAGTGACAAACACAAAAAGCAATGAAATTCAAAACACATGAGGTTCAAAGACAAAGGTCTTCCCAGTGAATTTCTTTACTTTCTTTCTCTGTACTGCAGGTCTGAACCAACATCACATGGCCAAGCTAAAAAGCTTGTAAATTTAATTCCTGGTTCCTACATTGTGATTATTTGCTCTGGCTGGCTTGGCAATGGTCTTGGTTGTCAGTGTTGGCCTGGCTTGGCTGAGCGTTAATGGCTCAAATTTAGGGCCACTGAAGAGCTGGGGGTAAGAGAGAGTGAGACAGAGGAAAGGAGGAATCATCCTAAATCTGAAAGAGATGTATAGTCATCAACAAGGTGAGGAGAAAGAAATTACCTATTTGATAATATTTAAGAAGAAGCATTTGGATGAAAGCAGAGGAGGATAGGAAGCTTCTTGCTTCCCCAAAGAGTTTCTATGAGATCGCACCAATGATTTGATAAATAACACATTGTCCATTTTTGCTGATTGACTGTTTCACAGTTGCCTTCCAAATAACCACAGTGTGAACTCATACTTGGGCTGCATCCCGCTATGCCTGACACCAGTACGGGCAACGCTTCATAAGGGGTTTGCTTGCTGGAAAGTCCTAGTGCTTCAGCCGCATATATGTGCAGACTAACTGGACTGGGAAGCTATTGTCTGCTGAATAAATGGCTAATAAGTGCAAGACATTACAGTTAAAAAAAAAAAATTATTTGTATTTAGTAACTTGGTAACAGTTCCAAAGGTGTCTGTGAAGCAGGATGCAGCTTTGTATTGTATCAGTGAAGAACAGCAACAGCATCTTCCGTCTCTAATAGAATACTCCTCACAGAATCATAGAATAATTGAGGTAGCACAGACCACTAGAGTCCCCCATCAAATGCACTATTCAAAGCAGAACAGACTAGCTCAAGTTACTCAGGGCCTTGTTCAGCATTATGTTCAGGTTGAGGTGTCTTTTAAATGCAAGTTGTTCCATGTCATGCCACCTGGTCCATTTCTCGTATGCTTGTCTTGCTCCTGCATAGCTCCATCTATGTCAGTCAAGTTATTCCTCTTATACATTGCTTTGAAAAGAGAATGCCTTTGAATAATTCGCTGTAACAGTGCACAGCACTCTCCAATAACCCAGGAATTGATGAAACTCACACATCAGGGAACTTCAGAGTGGTTTTTTTAAAACTTTTTCAGCTGAATGCTTACCCCAATAAATGGTTATTTCCAAAGCCATCTGAGGGAGCCTGCAACTTTAACTGCAGTGTGCCTTAAGTAAGCCAAAGTCTTGTCTGTGCTAGGTGTGGCTTGTAATGACATGAAAGAAAATGCTACAAGCAGCACTTACCAAGTAGGCAGAAGGCATAAGAGATGGGAACAACTTTGGCTGTGGATGGTCTGCACTTGCCTCCGTGCCATCCCTTGTTTAGTTCTGGACTGTACCTATGGCATGTGACGGTCAAATGTTTCTCAGGGAAAATTATGATCTTTCTAATAGACTCAATCTCTGAAGTCAGTGATTAATGCAGAAAACATTATCAGCATTTACTGCAACAAATGGATGCAGTGAACATGTCACCAGCCTTCCTGAGAAGCAAAGTATTATTGACCCTCTTATTTTCTTTCACGTATTCTAGTGCTAGTCCAAACACCTCTTCTTTTCCACTTCCATGGCAATAATTATCAAATCCTAGATAGGGCAAGAGTGTATCAGGCCCAAGCACAGTGCATGTGCTCTGTGCAAATGCTGGAGGGAAAACTGGAGAACACCTGCATAACTATTTTATTACTGAACAGGACTCTTTGTTTAACCTGTCAACCACCCTGCCGGGGATCTCTCATTTTGACACAATAACAAGAGAACCAGTTTTATGAATAAATGTTCAGATGCTGAAAAAAAGCAAGTCCCAACTCATATGCTCCGCATGTCACCTTTCTGTTTAATAAGGTGTAATTTAGATGCCAGTTCAGTGGAGGTTTCGTCCCTCGCTTTTTCACTTCCAGTTAAGCACGTCAATGGGTTGAGATGTACATACCCTGCAGCTGTGGCAGTCTTCCCTGATAATAGCATAGAAGGGATTAACCATAAACACATTTTAAAATAATTCATTCTCTTGGTTATTTTTCCTTTTAAGTTTCTCATTCATTTTACTTGCTCACCTGGTTTAACACTGCAGTAAAGATATAAAACTAGCTTCTCTGTGAAGTGCGATAAAGTAGCTCTCAACACTGTCCCAAGTTATATTTGCCCGGGCTCTGTTCCTTCATTTTCAGGAAGTCAGGCAACGAAACTGCAGATCTTTTCTTCTAAGCCTGATGTGCCCTCTGCATGAGTCAGGTGTCTTCCAGGTTGCTCCATTCACGTCTGTAGGATTTATAGTCTCCTCCAGAAAAATGATCTCACTTGTTCTCTCTGAGGTGCCTTTAGACCCGCGGTTGGAGTACGTGGGCATGTGTGATCCCTGCAATGGTATCTGTCAGAGAAGAGAACTGTTGGATGTCAGCCCAGCTTTAGAAAAATTAGCTCCTTTTTAGCTAATTTAGAAAAATTAGTAATTTGTGATTGCAACACTTGTGAAGATTTTATGACTGTGCTGTCAGACACTAGGTTGTGGCCACTGTACACAGAGGTGAATGATGCAAGAAGCCTCCACCACCCCTGTCTGAGGCGTTGAACAGTGGCAGTGCTCCTGCCTTAAAGCATCTGCCTCTACCAGCAAAAGGAATGGAGGTACAGAGGGACTAAGTAAAATGCGGAGAACAAACAAATAGTGCTGGGCGTAGGGACAGTCTCTATGTTTCTGAATGAAATAGATCAGGAAAAAAGAGACAGTAACAGTGGCTTGAGTCAGTGGTAGGAGTCCAGACAACAAAGAGGCACAAGGAGAAGGTGACAGGGAAAGGACACTAGCAGATACTGTGTCATGAAAGAACCAGAAGGTCAGCATGGCCAGTGAGGAGAAACACCAGCCATTTAGGAGACAGACAAGAGAGATTTAGTGGAATAAGAGAGGAAATCCTAACCCTTTGAAATGACAGCCTCCTGGTGACAGAAGCGCTTGTCCTGAGTGATTAGTTGATCAATTAGGTAGCTTTACTGCAGCTTTCGTATAGATGGATGAAGCAGTAGCCCAAGGTAAATCGGTTGCTCACAGAATCTCTGCCCTTCCTTAGGTGTTGGCAGACATAGCTTGAGCCTCAGCAGGGAAGGGAACTTTGTCAGCATTTGGATGAAGCCAATGCCCACCTGCCACACATAGCTGCACTGTGTGAGACCTTCATTTATTTCAAATATGGCCTTTACTCAGTTTTATTCCTGTCTCTTAAGCTCTATTCCTTGCTCTTCCACTGGCTTGCTGGTTGATCTTGGGCATTTTTTTTTTATCTACATACCTCAGTTTCTACATCTGTATAATAAGTATAAAATAAATCCTTGTCTAAGAATGCTCTATCAACCAATGTGGGAGCTCTGAACTTAGAAGACAGAAAAAATATTTTCATTAAATTCAATTACCTTTTTGAAAATCAAAACATTCTTCTAATGCATTTCCTTTCCATTTGAAACGCATTTTAACAAATGAAGTGACTTGTCTCTTATCTAACTTATTTTAGTTTTTACGTTATTCGACTGCAGTACAATTTGAACAGAATCCAGAGAATAGCAAATATTTGGTTCATCTGTCTCTGATATTGAACAGCCACATTACAGGGGTTGTGCCTAGCCAACTAGGAGATGTCTATAACAGTGACAGGCCCTGACTCTTTCTGAAAGACAAGGTGTGCTTATCTGACACTAAAATCTCTGGCTCTGACACCCAAAATTGAGAAACACACTGAATGTCTGAGAAACATATGTTCCAAATCAGCTGTCAGTAAGTGACTGAGCAAATGCACGGAACAACCAAGACATTCTTCACACATTGCAAATGCATAGACACTTTCTCTTATTTTTAAGTTTTTCCTTTACACTCACCTTTGGATGGAAACTTCTCCAAAAGCCAGGTACTGTGGTATGCAATGGGAAAAAAGCACTGGCAGTGATTGATTGCAAAAAATGGAAGATGTATTGTGTAATCATATGACGGGAGAAGGAGCAGGCAACATGACTTGGTTTCCATTTCAAATAAATAGACAGTGGAACAATCAAGAAACTGCCAAGGTAAATGAATTCAGCATGGTTGGAACACCAGCACATCGCTGCTTCAGAGAAGGTTTCTGTCACAAGTTACAGCATCAACGGTGAAAGACACAGGTCTTCTGTTTTATTTTTCACTTCCTGAGCCACGCTCTGCTCTCTGTTATTCTAACTGACATCTGGAGGAATGCCAGTGAGTTCACTGAAATTAGTCTGGTTTTAAATTATGGTAACACAGATCAGATTCCTGCCCACTGTCCTTGAGCCCCTAAGAGATGCAAAATGTGTGATGGACTCTTTCTCATGAGGATTTACACACTGATTTAACTGTTCCTGACAGCTTCTTTACCACATTATGAGCTTTAGGGAAGAAGGGAAAAAATCTTTTAACTAGGAAAAAGTGACAGAAATAAAGAAAAATCAGTCACTCTCCATGGAAATTGTAAAAGGTCCCAAGGCCATATCAGAGCACATTAGTTAAATTCTTCTAGCTATCATCATCAGTGCAGAACTTCTCTTCCAACATGTCCAAATCTGCATTTGATCTTGTAATTTGAGATA
This sequence comes from Bucorvus abyssinicus, assembly GCA_009769605.1. Classification (NCBI taxonomy): domain Eukaryota; kingdom Metazoa; phylum Chordata; class Aves; order Bucerotiformes; family Bucorvidae; genus Bucorvus; species Bucorvus abyssinicus. The sequence continues at coordinate 58,556,193 of CM020026.1, forward strand.
TGTTAAATTAGAGGTTATCACACTCCTTTATTTTGAAATCTGTTACAGGGCTTCTTGTAAAAGGCTTTGATTTTGCATAAGCTGAATATAAACATTACAACATGCACACGCTTGACTTGCACCAAATACCGTATCTTGACAAACTTCAACAGTATTGTGTATATGCGTAAGCAAGGATTTACCAACATACTAGGTCCTGCCCAGCTTTGGTCAGAAGGACTGAGCACTCAAGCAGTATTGCAAGCTAATACCTGAGATGCTGTATGTGAAAGCAGGGCACTCCTTCATTAGCTGAAGGTCATAGATTATAATAATGCTTACAAACCCGAAGGTGGTGTACTCCATCTAATTAAAATTTGCAGATATGTAGGCTTTTATGCATAGGGAAAGTAAAGTAGAGATTTCCCTAACGGCATAGATAGAAGAGGAAAGAAGTCATAGGCACAGAATCCTAATTCTAATTCAGTTCCTGGGCACCAGTCCTTCCTCAGATTCCTGGCCACACTTTCTAATAATAAGGGAAGAATTGGAATTTCATCCAAAAAAAAAAAAAAAAAGAAGACAAAAAGATCAACGAGTAATAAATCTATCATTCATGTTAAACCATGGCACAATATTTTGAATAACGAAGAGTTTTTTCAGAAGCATGAGTAGAGAAGAAAATCATAACACCCACTGGTATTAGAATTTACAGGATTATTACAAGCCCAAAGTCATCCCTTATTACTCTTGCTACTTCACATCTTCTTTCCCAGAGCAAAATCACAGAGTTATGTGCCAACAGTTTTAAAGAATATTCACCCTGCTGCATATGAGAACATGTAACATGTTCATCTTATACAGACTTGGCATGTCTATGTATTTATTAAGCTGAAAACGGCAACATTACTGTTTAGTTTACATTAACCATTGAAGTAGAAGGGAAACCCAAATCTGATCACATCCATTTCCATATTTTAGGAGTTTTTATTCTATTTCTACCAAGTTTCACTAATAAATGCACACTCCATAATGAAATATTCAATACTTCAGAAATCTCAGTCGCGTGAAGTTCACTTCAGCTGGGAGTACAACTATCTGCCATTCTTCACGTTTGATTATGTGATACGAGAGTTGTTGACAAGCGCCAGCTCCCTTGGTTCTCTCCATGCTCAACTGAGGTTGACTCTTACTAGGGTTTGGAGCAGCTATGGTCATATCCCTTGTATTGAGTCAACAACTGAAGGGATACATCTCCTTTGCTCAGAAAATTGCCTGACATCTACAACGTTAAAGACAAAGGAGGTTTATCTTCAGAAGCATTTTGGAATTTTTCTGCAAGCACAGACAACCTCAGCTCTACTTGGCTGTTAACACCACTGATGGTCAGCAAGGTCCACTTGCAGTAGTGGGAGCAATGCCCAGGTGTTCTCAGTGTTCGGGATGCAACCTCGCAGTGTTTATCCAAGCAAAATACCATGGAGCTTGGATTAAGGAAGAATGTAGGTTAAGGCCTATGTATTCTGTTAATCAATAAAGAGAGAGGCGGTAAACCGCAGAGTACATGCAGGTGACTGGCTGTAGCTTGTAGTTTACAGAGTCTCCTTTCCTCTTGTTCTGTAGGGCAACATCACTAACTAGAAATGTTTAAATAATCACATGTATTTTAGTGTGTCTACTCTGCTCTTAAAATTGAATCCATGTCCAACTCTTCTAAAGGAAGAGGTTCTCCATTTCATTATATACTAGCTTAAAGAAAGTCTTAGCACTTAATAAATACCACAAACTTTTCAATCCATACTTTGCACTCTTATAACACTGTGCAAGCATTGTCTAGTGACATCTGAAAAATATGCAGAGATCCATGTTCAGTAAAGTGCATTACATATGGCTCTTTACCCTTATTCAGTGGCCATATTTTCAATTCTTCTGGAGATAAGGAACAGACAGAGCAGGCTGTCACTGTCTCTGTAGTATTTTGTGTCTACTGTCTTGAGTTTTTTATGTCACTCTGGAGAAGTCAAGAAGGTCATTCTTAATAAAAACAACACTATGGACAAGATGAATAGTATCAAAGAATTTTTCAAGAAAGCAGAATGTTCTCTCACTATGTCTTCTATTTCTTCTTGTGTTTTAAAACAGGGAAATAACTGGAATAACTTTTCTTAGTAGGCTACATTTGCTTTTGATAAATTGAAAACAGTGAAAATGATACTGTGGAAAGCTGAGAAGATTTTCTCCTCAAAGCACTAGCTAGAGAAGATTTCATGTAAAACCGTGAAAGACATTTTCAGGAGTTGAATAAACAGGCTCACTTATTTATACTGAAAAATTCCAAAGATTAGGCTTCTGCTTTTTAATGTCTCAGCCCTAAAAGGTATATGATATATGTGTTCAGTTTTTTCTTTTTACATTTGCCCTTTAAGTGCAGAGTCCATTGATAGCCATTTAGAAAGCACCCAGGACTTGAGTGCCACATGTTTTAGGAAAGCTAACAAGAGAGAGATTTTAGATATAAGGACTAGCTTTTTTAAAAACCTCATGAAATTGCTGGTTTCTGTACACTGCTGGGATTCATCCCGGGATTGGGGAGGAGAAGGGAAGCTTCAAAGGAAGTCTTAAAGAAATGAGCCATAGCCAATGCTGTGATCAATGCCAGTGAGAGTTGGACTGGCAGTTTAGTCGGGGTTAAACTAGGATCTGGAATTCACACACTGCTGAATGCAAATTGTTAATGCCAGGGAGCTCTCTAGCTGGCAATTCAGACGTGGAGCAGCTATCCTGCCGTGGATGACATGTCTAACCTTCGGAGTGAGTAAAGGATCACATGTATGCAGAGATGACAACTAGTTGCTTTTTTCATCCTGTCACATGGAGTAGCCAGAATCATATTTATTCTTCTCTAACAGTGTATTCACACATATTTTTTTCATCCATCTGCAAGCAAAAGGCTTGCAAGGAGTCATCCTTGCTGCTGAACAAGGCAGGATGCTGCAGTATTATTCAGGACTCCAGAGGGATGTTTAAAATATAAGCCAGCGGGTTTAATGAGGGAACAGGACTTTTCCAGCACTCACCAGGTCTCTGGAACTTCTTCCTTACTTTCTCTGAAGCAATCCCATTTTGAGAGGCCTTGCATGAGACTTTTTTGGAGAGGGTTGCATGTAACACAAGATTTTCTGGAGATGAGCGCAGAGTGTAAAATTTGACTCCCTTCTGTGATTTGATTGCAGTAGTCATCATGGCTGAGGATGCCTGAAGGTGTAGTCATCTGCTGTGTTATCTGAATTGGACTACCAAAGTCATGAAACTGAGGGTGTGATTCAGTGCGACTTGCCAGAGCCCCTGTCAGCTGCTGAAGAACAGAGTTCCAGAGGAACTGATGGGAATTGGTGAATCTTGATGCTTGTTAGGATCAGACTTTCATCCCTTTCAGAGTAACTATTGCCCCAAAATTGATACAGCTTTCTCAAATTCAGAATATATATTTGCAACCTTTTCTTCACCTAAACTACAATGAGAGCCTTGGTCTGGGGCTCAAGCTTCGACTATTAATCTCTGACTCCCATTAGGTCCCAAGAAATGCCTAGTGATCAGTGTTGCTTAATTAATTTGTAGTGAACTGACAGGAAGATGTGGACCTGTTTTCTCCTAATTGCATTACTTTATAAATATGTCCTTTAAAAACCTTGTTCACGTTACTCTTTAGACTTTTGACCTCCCATTCATCTTTCTCCTGCCATACAACAGATGGACTTGAATCTAGCATGAACGATGTCAAGTCTTCATCTAGTAGGATCTCTCACCAGTATTGCTCCTAGCTGTTCTGGCTTGAAAATACCCTGTTTCAATAGAAATGAGAAAAATGCCTTTATCCTCATTTCTCTGTGAAATACAATATATTTGGAAGATAAGCCTAGACCTTCATGTTAATCATAAATCAATTATGTTTATCCTTAACCTAGAGAGCATGAAAATTCCTTCTTTCCTTTTTGCAAAATCCAGTAGGATATGCACAGTAATTATGCCACTTTTTATACAAACCTTAAGCTCATATTGTAATCATTAGAGCTACAACTGAGTAGTGGTCTGTCTTAGAATATGTGAAATGTCCATTTCAATTGCAGTGGAGGCTTGGGAATTTATTTATTTTTAATAGCTGCAGTAAATCCTTTTATTAACCAGATTTCCCCTTTTTATTCCTCAAGTAGCCTTTGGAGTTTAGTCAGATTTTACACCACAGAACTTTGCATGAGGAAAGTTAGAAGTAAACTACAAGGTTAAGCCTGTAAAATACTGTCTATGCCCAGTACCGCTGACCATTGATTTGGTGGATAGGCATCCTGCAAGACTGCTCCTTACACCTTGAGTCTGTAAATAGACTGTGTCAATCTGTCCCAACTGTTTGTTATTACTATGACTTGAACCATCCAACGTGTTTATCAGAGACCTCCTCTGTGTTAAGGGATGTACAAGGACAGTGTAAACATGAGAAAAGGTGGGATGAAAGAATTCTGCTACATATATAAGCAGCTGGGATACAGAGAAAGTAAAGATACTTCACTGTCTCCACGCTCCCAGATTTTGGGGGTTTGGTTTTGGGATGGTTTATCTTTGGTTTTGGTGTGGGGTTTGGTTTTTTCGTTGGTTTTTTTTTGGGGGGGGGGGGAGAGCGGGGCTGTTGTATGTACAGTGCTGATCCCACCTGGAACACAGAGGTTCCAGCGTATAGGAAACTAGGAAAAATGGGTTAATCCACCATCTGTGGCTTGCATACACTATTCTATTCCAAACCATGTCTGAAAACTGGCTAGATTCATCACGGGCTCTCAACTCCCTTAAACCAACTTACCCTGTGTGATACGGAGGTTCTGGGTTTGGCTCGCATTGTGACTAGCACTGCCAGAAGAATAAATGCACTGCATCTTGCCTCGCAGTTTAGTTGGCAAGACATCAAATAAGCACACTTCTTCTTAGGAGAGTTCATGTTTAATTGTCAATGTCTAGAACTCAAGCACCAGAAATACCCCATTACTTTGTGTGCGTTACAAAATAGGTGTCATGGACTCATTTCTCCTCGGAGTTCGTCTCGGACTCTGTGGAATGTAAGCATGATCTTATGGTCAAGCCCTGCTGCCCTTTCCACATTAAGTACTAAACTGTCAGAATGAGTGGAAACAGGTGTACGCAGAGAAAGAGAGATGGCTATATCCAAAAGAGGGATTTTGATTGTTGCAGCCATGGATGAAATTAAATCTGGGTGAAAAGTACAACCAAAATTTTTCAGGCTCATTTGTGCACCATCTTGGCTAGTGACATACGTCCCAGCAAGCAAGTTAACTTCAGAAATTCTCCCCTCATGGCAATGCCCATTTCAGTTGCACATCATTACTTCTTGAAGACTCTCTGAAGCATTTTTGGCTTTGTTATGTCAAACTTTACACCTCTCTGTCCTCAGTCCATGTTCTCTCATTTTTGCATTGCTCTCTTAATGGCCAGAAAGCACATTTATTTTTTTAAGATGACAAAGCTCACTTTATGCTAGCAAAGGGATAAGTGGAATAGCAACTAGCTTGTCATATTCAGTGGTGCAGTAAATGCTAAACCATGCCCTTTGATTAACTGGCATCCTAACAAACGGCAGTGACAAATCAGAATAAATATTCCAAGTAGTATTCCTGAGAAGTATCCAAGATGATAGTCTTGCCCCTGAGATTTCATTTCTCATTTCTTATTCAGCTTTTTAAAACTATATAAAGGTGTATGAGCTCAGCCCACTGTTTGCAGTTTTCTGTGCAGAAGTCATACCTTCCTAACGAGTAGGCCAAAAGATTAAAATGTACCCTTTGTCTTTCTTTCACTTGCCTAAAAACACGTTACTAAAATCAATCCCAGTCAGTTTGCATGTAATTGCTGGTGCGGGAAAACACGCACCTACGTATCCCCTTGTCTCCCATGCGCTGTGAGATGGGCAAGGAGGTATCTGCTCTGCCTGGCTCCACGGAAATATAAAGGGCACTTTGAGATCACGAACTCTTCCTACAGGCTGAGGCTATTACTACAGCATGCATGAAAAGCAGCTACTATTTGTGTCAAGGTGCAAGTATGGTAACTAATTTTACAGGTTATATAGCGTAATGAAGAACTGAATTAATTCAGAGGTATAAATTGCCAGTTAAATAGTCTTTGGCCAACACTTTGGTGGGGAAAGGGGGACATCTGGTGGGAGGTCTTTGTAAAAATTGAGCAAGGCTATTTCCTACTGAAGCGGTAAGATACAAGTCATTATAGAAGTCATATATTCTGATTAACTGATAGATTTTGTTTAATTTCTAACCAAGAGTGTTGATTGATTAAAGTGTATCAAAATCACCAGCAGAATGTTTTGCAGTGGTGCATACTATAAAGCCCTCACTTCTGTTTTATCAAGTTCACAAAGAAGTGCAGTTAAGCCTCGATGAATGCCCAGTACCATCTTGTAAAGACATTTTCACAACAGGTGTGGGAGGGAAGGGGTAAGAAGAAGTCTGATCCAGAAAAAGCACTTACTACTTTTTTGCTGGGCGTTAGAAGATAAATATTAGAATTCTGCAATCTTTGCATGAGTACCTAAGAAAGCAAGATGTTGTGGCATTCACTAAGCCTCGAGTAGACGTCTTCTCGAGGATTATAACCTGCTTAATCAAGCCCTGGAAATGCAACAAGGCTGGAGGCCAAACATAGAGTAATACTCGACCATGACACTTCAAAAGAAATTGCAGTAGATTAAAAGAAGACCTAAGAATGTGGCCCATCCAGGGTACAATGCCCAGTACACTTTGGCCCATCATGTAAATAATAAGTAATGATTGCATTTATTGATAAAGAGGAGGAGAGCTACAAGCTTTGTTGTTTCCATCTTCTCTGATCCTTTCCTGGCAACAACCAGTCTGGAACACGGAGCTTTGTTCCTTCTGCTGACACGTCATAGGTTCTGTTCCATTTGGTGAATGTTCTCCTTCAGAAGGCATCCTGCAGGGAGGCAGCTCCAGGGTCACAGCAGTCACAGGGTGAGCACTTTGATCTTGCTGTGGGAGCAGCGATGCCGGGAAGTCATTCCCTGCACAAGCATGGCTGCCCGGGGCTTTGAGGAGAAGACAGCCAGCATGATGTGAGATCTTGCCACTGCTGCTCTCTCTGTTGGGCCACCTTGCATTGTAGCTGAGTTCTCTCACCCACAGCAAACTGGGTGAATTTAACTTCCATGAAATTCTGTGGCAAATAGGCACATTTCTTTTCACCAAGGAGTGCACCAGAGCTCTGTTGCAAGCTGAGAACTGAAGTGGGGGTACTTCTTTTTCCCCTACTTCACCACATGCCATACTTCACTTCTTTGTCTGAATCATCTTGTATTCTGTGTCCCATGGCAGCATAGTGTACTTTAAGCCCATCACTGTTACAAACTTAGATTTTTTTTTTTTTTTATATTTCACAGTTCCCACTAAAACATTGTCTCTGAGTACATTCCAGATTTATCTATAGTCTTTAAAGTGCAGTAAGGGACTATCAGTGCAGACAATTTATGCTTGCATTTGCATTTAAGTTATCATTAGTATAAGGTCTTAAATCAGCTTATGATTAGCTTGCTTTTGCAAAGCTAAAGCAGAACTTTCTAAGATAAACTGTATCTTGCTACTATCCAAAAAGTTATTTCCATATAAAGTATGTTTATTAAATGTGCTGAACTGTTATAAAGTTCCTTTAAATTTATGAAAAGACTAAGAAACCGCTTGGCAAGAATACCTGAAATGACAATATATATCATAAATGCCTTTCATACTGTATAAAGAAGAGCATGCAAAAAGAACAACTAAAGAAGTTCAGCATGTTCCCTTATGCTCTGAGTATAACATAAGCCAAGCTGACCTCATTTTATATGAGGCCATTTCATACTCAAATATACCACTAAGCTTTATTTTATCTGTTGTATTTTCATTATTTTTGGCCAAATCTGAAATGGGAGCATTGAGGCTTCTGAGCCGCCTGATGGAGAGGAATTTAAAAACGGAACAAGGTTCAGAACTGACTCCTCTGATGGATACATAATTTATTTTAAAAGATAGGCTTCTGAGCTAGCACAAAGAAGCGATGCTAATGTCGTGGTCCTATCTGGAACACACTTTTTAATTGTCTGAACTTCTACTGCAAATGGATTTTCATTTCTCTCTTTCAAAAGAGTGATCTTATAGTTTGTTAATATTGGCAATCACTCTCTGGGTAGTTTAGTTTTGTAACGCACTGCAACTTGCAAGTCATTAGGCTTATTAGAGCCAAGTGCCCTTTAGCTGTCAAACAACGAAGAATAAGATTTCTTGCACTAAATCTTCAATTCCCATTGGTTCCTCTAGGGTTTTATATCAGCGATGCAAAGCCATTTTTAAAGGCAAGCTCTCACAGCTGATGGTGAACAATGAAGCAGCTCTGTGAAGCACCATTACTCAACACAGTTATTGCACTGATGACTTTCCAGCAGGGTATTAGTTGTTTGAATAACTTTTCTGTTTAGAGATATGCCCAAATCAAAATTCTGGAACTCCCGTTAATCAAGGAATAAAGTTTTAGCACCTGAATCTGAATTTGTTTCTGCAGTTGATAGGTGACAAAGGGAATGGTAGATCGCCTTTGCCATTTGTGAGAAAATCTTGGCGAGATTGTTCTCATAGGGAGTCCATTAGCTAAGATGTATAACTAAATTTTCAGAAGAATTGACCAGTCCAATTGCCTATAATTAAAGAGTTCAGCACGCTTAGAAAGGTAGTCAAATTTCAGCATCAGTCTGGTATATTCTCCTATTTCTACACCATACTAGTCCAATGGGATTTTCTGCTTTTCTCTGGGACATTATTTTCTACTTGCAAGTGAAAAATACCAATCTTCATCGAAAAATCATATGATATGTTGTGGTAGGTCCTGCCTTCCTGAGAGCCACAGTAGCTGACCAGCTAGGGTGAGTGCTTGCACTACTGAAAGGCCAGCCGGAGGGCCAGCTAGTGCTTGGACATTGAGAGGCAAGGTAAGCAAATGGCATCATCCCTGAGGATTGCTGGGAATCTCTTTGCAGAGTCCAAAAATGAAAAGGTTTGCATGACTTTGCATGTGTGCACACACATGCATTTTTCAGAATAGCTTCAGATCATTTTTGTGGAAGCGTAGCCATCTGTAAACCTGTTCCTTGTCTGACTTGAGCAATTTTAATTGTCCCAGACTCATCCATGAAATAAACAGGTGACTGAGATGTAGTTGCACTAGGGAGAAAATGGGTCCCTTGTGGTAATAGACAGCAGCAATCTTTGCCACAAAAAATAAGTGGCATTTGCAATAGAAAGCTTATGGACATATATAAAAGATACTGTTCGCAATTTGGGTTAAAATGATACTAGAGTTAATGCTTGCCCATTCACTTCTCAGAACAGTGCAATGAAGATGATATATCTGAATTTTCATTGGGGTTTTCTGACAAATCTTGTATGTAGAAATCCAAACTCCATTGAACTATACAAAGAGAATCCCTGCCAGATTAATTTTGTATGGTTTAGGGTTGCTTTTGTACATCACACAACTGGACTTTTTATATCAGATTGGCTCCCCAGCGTAAGGCTGCTGACAACAACTTACATGACCTGTGTGCAATGTGTACCCAGCTGAAGGTGTGTAATACGGGCATACATACTTTTCATTATGAAATCTGCATAGGAGTCTTCCACCTTCCTGGAAGATTAACGCTTTTTCTGGGGCTCCAGAAAGGTAGAAGAATCTCTGTGGGAGAATTCAGAAAAGGAAACATTCATTTGAATTGAAAACACAGACAGGAAAATACATGACATTTATAGCACAACAGTTTATTTCTAAGGGATTAGCTGATGAGATTTTGGGAATAAATACAATGTACATTAGGTTTAGAAAAGGCTTTTCCCTAGATTACCGTAAGAACATTACGCCACCGATTTCTGACACTGGATTTGTAAACTTAAAATATAGTGCTGAATCAGTAAGCACAGCTTTTGTGGAATTTATCTCAGGCAGTAATCGTTTCAGCTGTAACTCTGACACTGGCAGGAGTGTGGCAAGTGCAATTTCTCTTCTAACTGCATGATGATTGGTTTGAACTTACTAATTTCAATGTAATTCCTTTGAGTTAATGAACCTATGCTAGAAGAAAATGCTTTTCTGGTCTAATTTTCATCTGGGTCTTTCTTCTTAGTTTTTTAACCAAAGATAATTGTGAGATAGCTGTACTGGTTGCATCTGTAAATGCTCATACTAACTTGCAGCTCTATTGTATTGTGCAGTCCCTGTTTAGGTGATAGAATTATTTATACTCAGGAGGAGAACTCAAAATACCTTTAGGATAGTCCTACGGTCATCATTTGTCAGAAAACAGGATTGATGCATAAGATTGTGAGAATGCTGGTACAACTGTTTGTGAAAAACATCACTGAAACTAGTTTGGGATTACAGCTGGAATAATTTTTAGCAAACGAGTCCGCTTAACATATTTTAAGCTGTCCTACTCAGCAAAAACTGTCCCTGCTTGGTCTTTGTTCAACTTTTTCCATTTTAATGAAAAGAACGGTCATTTTCACATCTTGTGTGGACGTAGCAGTAACCATTAAATATTTTCAGTAATACTAACAGCTAGGGAGGCGCAGGAGTGATATGCTGATACTGAAAACTCTCTAAGCTGCTTCTGCTTAGAGAGTGGCTCGTGGAAAAATGAGGTAGAAAGTAGCTCACAGTTCTCTTCCTGCATAGAAATGCTAACACTCTTCTTACTGGCCTGTTTGCTGGGCTTACCTTGGTGTTGGAAGAATATCTAGGAAAATGTGCTGTTTAAAATCTTTGCACTCGTTCAATGAAACAAAAGCCTGATATTTCCTGCTACTGCAAAGTTTTTACTGTCGGCAAGATAAAGTTGACCTTTGGTAAACCAGAAACTGCTCTTTTATTATTCTTTGACATTTTTGTGCTTTGTCCATTATTTCTTCTTCCTTCTCCCTCTCCTTTGGCCATTGGAGAAAGAGACTTATATATTTATATTTCTCCATATGGACATTTACATATTTTTATAAATACGTATATGTGTTGAAATTTAGATATAAATGTATCTATATATAAGTAATTATGCAAAAGAATACAATTGTCACTTACTAAAATTCATTTCTCGGGATCAACAGTGCGGAGCAACCATCAGGAACAAGAGAACCCCGAAGCACAGGAGGATTAACAGACTCCGAAGGCAACTCAGGCAAACCAGTCCATGCCTTCTCTCTCAGTACAGACAGAGGAAAGGCTGAAGGAAGAGGAACTCATTGTTCACACAACCACCAGATCAGACCGGTCTTCATCTAGAGATGTTGCTTCAGAGGGACAAGTATTTCATGCTGTACGCTGGATCGCTAAGTCGTAAAAAGATCATAATGAACAGTGATATAAGTGGCAAGAACTGCAACATCAATGGGTAATACTTGGCCAATAGAAGCTGGTAAGCATGTGTGGGGTAACAGAGGAACATTGCTCAGCAGGTCAGGCTCTGTGGGGCACACCGATTTCCATGCACACAACACTGGGTCCTATTTCCAACACTCCCAGCTGACCCCCAAGAGAACTAGGGCCAGGCATGAGCTGGGGGCTGCTCGCATCTTCCACCCCTCTTGCTGTGAACATGAAGTGCTTCCTCTCACATCCATGGCTCCAGAACGGTATAAGCCTGCTTATAGGGAGGAGGAAATCAGGCTTTTAGTGTCCCTGTAGCTCAATTCCTCCTCTTTTAAAATATTGTGAAGGTTTATTTATTTAGCATTGTTTTCAAGTTCAGATGCCTTAGTGACAGAGGCCTTTTACATAAATATTTCGGAGCTGTTCTTATGCAAGCTTTTCAAACTTATCTCCTCTGGAGTACTCCAGGGGTCTAGACAGATTTATTCCCTTCACATGTGCTTTCTTTCACTCTCTCTTTCTCTGTTCCTCCCTCTGCCCCTGTTCTGTAAAACATATTAACTTCTTTGTCCTGAAAGGTATTTACTCTTAACTTACTCAAGAGAGAGTTTCGAAACTCCAAAGCTACATGAATTAAACATTATCTGGTCTTTGGAGCTGCAAATGTTGCTATGTTACTTTGACTCTATAAGTGGGTACAAAAGATATTCTTCCCTCCTTTTCAGTGACTCATTAGGCATTATTCTGGATGAGGTATCTCCATCCACTGGCTTAGATATTTTATAAATGGTTATAAATATCCTGAAAGGTTACAAGCCAATAAAAAAAAAAAAAATACAGCCAATTCCTGTCTCTTGAATCAGACCAAAACCAACCACAATCAATGTTAGAACAAGAGTAAATTTATGCAACTGCCTCTTAAATTTTTGTTCCAATATATTTTTAAAAGAGGAGGAAGTGCTTTTAATTCCTACCTTATGCTGCACCGGAGTTGTAATTATTGCACCACTTCTTTGGATTTAATAATTTCATGATTTTTTTATGTCTCCATATATCTAGTTCATAAATTCCCAGACTTTTTTTCCCACTTTGGATAACTTTACCTCCTTTTGGAATGGCAGACCTCTGTACCATGGAAGTAAAAAATAAGCTGTTGCAGAAGAGACTGAAAGATTGATGAAGCACAGGAACTAATAAATTATATGGACTGAGCATATCCTGCACTTGTTTCACATAATTCTTTAAAATTATGATGATGTAATAATTTTTTTGTTCCATAAAAAGGGCTTTTGGCAAGAACTTGCCAAGTGATCACATCCTAGCATTATGCCTACACTCACTTTCCCCCCCCCCCAAAAAGGAACTGGCATTAAAAAAAGCCCTATAACTGGAGCAGGTCTGCTGGAGGACACCACCACTGCCTGATCTGCATGCTCCTTTATGGGGTTCATTCTCATTCAGGTAACCTGCATGCTGTCTAAGAAACCAACCCCTGCAGAGTTGTGTTATTTAAGTCATGTCACTCAGGGGACTGTTTCAGAGCATTCACCTCAGTAACTTGGTATCTTTCAAGCACGAAGCATCTTACCCTGACAAATGTGGTAACCAAAGTAAACGAAGCTGTACTAGGGAAAAACTAGGGGAAGATCAAAAGTGGGTATCAGGATGTATTGGTTTCATTTGTGGGGTAATCTGTAATAACAAGTTAAACTAAGACAATTCAATGCCATTAACAGGTACTGATCAGTGCTACAAATGGTAAGCAAAATGCAGGAGAAACTAAGGCTGACTGGATTTGTTATTTTTGGTTGCAGTTCGTCTAACTGTAGTTCCATAAACAGTCTCTTGGATTTCAGAACTATCCAAAGTCTTCTGTCAAATAAAGCATGCAGGGGCTTAGCATTGTTTGTGGTTAAAGAAGCTTCACACACGTCACAAATCCCACCTTTGAAGAAACAACGCATTTAAAGACAGGCACCAAAGACCTCAACTGCAGAGCTCCAAACAGGAGGTTTACATTGAGTTAAGGGTGGAAATGGTTTGGGCCCTTCCAGAAGCACCATCTGTTTCTATGGCTGGTCATTGTTTGGATTATTTATGACCATAATTTTAGGTTTATCTGGTTAACCTTTGGATAGCCTCCTAAAATAACTACTGACTCTTTGAATTTTCAAGGTAATATATTAAGATGCAAGGGTTTAATGTTATTATTTTATGGAAAGAACCACCAGACTTTTCATGCAATATATCAATACCTACAAAGCCAGAGAACAGTTATACTGTCACACAGCAAAGGGAACTGCAGCATGACATATCTGTTGTTCACACCCTGAGCTATGCTAATTGATATTTCTTCCAAAGAAAAACAGAAAAGCAAAGGACAGTTGTTTGGGTTTGGTTCTTTTTAAGAGTTCTCCTCCCCTCTAGAACTTACCACAATATCAATCTTTATGTTACAGTTCAACAGAGAGAGATGAGGAGATGGGATGAAGCTCCTCCAAAAACAATAGAAAAGAAAAAGAAAATGGGTCTTGAGGATTCATGACTTGCGTCAGACTTAAAATGGATGAAAGGAGATGGAAAAAAGTCTTTTCCTATTAGCCTGTGTGATCTCACCCTGCACTATTAGAGGTGCTGGGATTCTTTCCATTTTCCTTGAGGGATCAGATTCCACAATTCAAAAATACTGTGCTGAAATAAAAATGGACAGAACCCTGGTTGGTTTTGCAAACATTCATCAAGAATGGTTCAAATTTAGGTCAAAAATAAGCTAGTAGAAATTAGTATCTGTGGGAAAGGTTTTGTAAGACTGAGGTAGTTTTAGTTGGAGTGTAATTTCACTTTTCATGCTCGCTAGGTTATGCATACCAATATATAGACTTCAGAATTAAAGAGCATGAACTTCCATGAATTTATTTGTATTTAAAGGGCAGAACTGCAGTCAAATGAGAACACTTATAGAACTTATTCTTGAAAAAGGGCGAGCCCACAATCTGATGTAGCTTTTGGCTCCTCTCTGTGTAACAGGCTAAAACAAACCCTGAGATTAAAACACCTTTCTGTTTCACTCTGGACTTTGTGGCTTATGTCCAGCCTTGGTTTAAAACTCATTTTACAATACTCTGAATCCACACAGCACTCTACAAAATGCACCTTTTGAAAAATATACTGCAAAAGAAAGTTGTATTTTTCTTAGCGAAATAAGGATGAATTGGGGAAAATAATGCTTTAGTCTTCCTAATAATGTAATGTATTCCTCTTCACACCAGAGAAAATATTCTTCAGTTATGAAAATCTAAAAAAAGTTTTCTTCCTGGTGGTTTCCCTGCATTCCCCCATCAATAAAAAATAAATCCAAGAGAGATACCACAGTACAGTGCTACAGTGAACAGTAGTCCCAGTTATTTTAGGAGGAACTATACGTACCTGCTAGAAGAAAAGAACACGAGATGAGGATCTCAAAAAAACATTAATGCAGGTGGTCCTGCAGAAAGATCTGATTCTTTTATTTGTGTGAAAAAGGGCCAAAATGCTGCATACCTATCCTTTTTTGTTACTTACCCAAATTCACTTTGGCATAAGCTTTTTAGCAGTCAATGAAGGCAATCAACCAAAATTTCCAAAAATGCACTCAGTATTGTACCCTGTAGTCATATAATCTTCCTTTTTATGATTCTAACTCTATAAAATTAATGTCATATTAGACACAAATTTAAATTTCCATATTCATCTGAAACACCAGCAAAAATGAAGTTAGTTTATATCTCTGTGTATAAACAACTGATGAGAGGGAATAGAGAAGAGGGAGTCAGGCTCTTTTCAGTTGTGCTCACTGTCAGAACAAGAAGCAATGGACACAGCTTAGAAACCATGAACACAAGAAAGGCCTTTTTCATTCCAAGGGTGGTCAAACACTGGCACAGTTGCCCAGAGAGGTTGTGGAGTCTCCATCCATGGAGATACTCAAAACCCAGCTGGACGTGGTCCTGGGTAACCTGTCCTAGGTGGCCGTGATTGAGCAGGGGGCATGGACTAGATGACCTCCAGAGGTGTCTTCCAACCTCAGCCTTTCTGTCATTCTGTGAAAAGAGGAACTTTACCCTTTAGTTAGTCCATCTAGTTCAGCTCCAGTGTAAGACCGATAGCACGGTGCGAAGAAGTTGATCATATTGTAGTTCTTTAATCTAAATAAGATTCCACAATAGCTAAACTCCGTTTTTTGAACCTTACTAATCACAGACAGTTAAGGTGAGGGAAAAAGATGGGGGGGATGTGTGTGTGTGGGTGTGCTATGTACCCTTTGTCCTTGTGGTTAACAGGCTTCGAATAATGCATTTAACCCACTGTGGAATCTTGTGAGACATATTTTTGTTCAAAGTGTCTTGCTGATTTGATAAAGCAGCATGAAAATGTTTTTCAAAATTTCTTATGGAGCAGGCATGAGTTTTGAAGTTTGCCATAAAATTCATACAAGAGGATCGGTTATTTTTACATGACAATCTTATACTACCGCCTAGTGGCTAAGGTCTAGATAAGTCGCTGTACAACTTCACTACCTTTTATATATGGATACAGATATATAGTAGTTATATATGTTATCAAATGATTTTCATTCAGTTTTAGAAACCATATTTTGTATATTATCTGTCCTCACAGTAACAGTCAGTGCTGCCAAAAATAAAGACCAGAGAAATTTCCATGTTGAAGGGCACTAATATTCATGTTGAGCCCTACTGCTGACTGAGTGCAGTCTTAATGTCAACAGGATCTCCACTTTAACACAGTTACAGTTTAAGATAGAATTAATTTTAAAATGAGCTGTAGAGAAGGACTTCAGCCATCACATTTGAGATATCTATCAGTTGTCACTGTTAGAAAAAAACATTCTTGGGGCAGATTGTGTTATGAATGTTCAGTGAGAAGTTTCTTGCATCTTTCTACAAAGCTCTTGCGGCCCAAATGTTCACGGGCTTGGTAGATTGGTGAATCTAGTTTATCTTGCTCAGTGTAACAAGCCCAGACAGAGTGTGCCCTCAGGCATCCATTTCCCATTGTTTGCTGTAGTTCCTGTATCCCAAGCTCAAGCCCATGAGTGTATTGAGCTTGAAGCGTAAATCATTCAGGAGTTACAGGTTTTCTCATTTCCTCCAAAGCCCATGCACGGGTCCTAGCAGCAACTCACGACTTGGCAAAAAGTCAGGCTCTTGTAGAAGCAGCTTAGAGTAAAATCTACTTCTGCAGCTGACAGTGACAACAGCGAGTTGGAGGAAAGGATTCCTCCTCAGGAAGATGAGTTACCAGCTATTCACCCTACATGACTATTAATTCTTGGCATTTTGCATACCTGCCACAGAAGCTGCTCCTACTGCAACTGTCAGCATTCTTCGTGACAGCCGGAGTTATGGTAGCATGGGGCAATAGATGTGCACCTTGACTACTCATTTTTTTTTAAACCAAGATATCTAGAGATAGATATAGATAGGGGAATTTAAAATAATTGATTTGGGCCTCTTCCCTAGAGGTTTCTGTAGACGAGGTCTTGCCAGAAGGAGAAATTTTAGTTCATGAGTTAGGTGCGGAACAGAAAAAAACAATGTCATTTTGTCCACCAGGCGGCACTTCCTTATCAGGCTTCTAGGTTCAAAAAACGACCAGAAGACAAAACAACCCCTAGGTTATGATTGTCTGAGGTGTGAAGTGTTTCTGAGCAAGGATCCGTCTGTTTCTGGAAGTGTAATCCACCCAGAACTCTCCTGGGGAGGAGATTTTGATCTTAATGCAGGGAATGGGATTTCTGTCACCACCTTCAAAGAAAAGCAACCCGGCCTCAACCAGGTGGAAGCGTTAGGAAAAAAAGGTCTATTTGCAGTGTGCGGGACAGACTGGTTTTCTTCTCTCTGATTTGTTACAAGTGCTGTATGAGTGACAGTGAGTGATTTACATCCAATGCAATGGAGAAGGGAAATGAAAAAGGGGACAGTCACTGAGTGGCACAAACCCAGAATTTTGGACGAGGAATACGCCCAACAGGCAGTACAATTCATTCTTCAAGAACTTCCTGCCCTCATGGAAAACATCCTAGTACAGAACTTATAAACCTTTATCTTGATGCAGTTTTAGTCCATTGTCTGATGTTCCTTTTCCAACAGGCTGCAGCTGTTAGTGTAGTGTAAGGACATTTGTACAGTGTAAATGAGGAAAAAAATTTATCTCTGGTGGGAGCAGCATAGGCTGAGTTTGGAAACTGTCCCTTTACAAGTCACCTGTGCAAAAACTGTAGTTTGCTGTGGTTTAAAAATGTTTTATTCTATTCTGCACAGTTTGCATGATTATGTATGAGTCCATTTAGGTAAACGTAAGGTGTAGGTGATGTGCAATACATGGATGAAAGCTGAAACTGTTTCGCCAGTGGAGCAGATCCACCTCATGTGGCAGCAGCCAGTGCACCCCAGTACCCCAACCAATCCACTCCCGGAAAGACAGCTCCAGGCCTTACCTCCAGACCCTTTCAATCCTTGCCTCTCTTTCCATAGCAGCTCTCTGATAGTCGTGGCTTTCTCAGAAGCAACACAGTGAGATGACAGAGATCTGCCAAGACCTTTGTGCTAGGACAGGTCTCTGACACTGTCTCAGCTGGTGATTAGCGAATGTTGTACTGATGACATGGAACTGGAGAAGACGTTTCATTTTCTGACTAGCCAGTCCACATTTCGGCCCTATATTTCTGCTCATTTACATCAAGGGTGATTTGGAACCATTTGTGCTTTGCTACTCCTTTACTATCCAGGTGACTCAGAGGCTGCTGAAAGCACCTCTGTATACATTACTTTTTGTCAAAATAATGGAAGTTTCTGTCTTCTTAGTGCAATACAGGTACAGTTATTGAACATTTCCTGATCCCTGGCTAGTGGTGTTCTGCTGAAAAGGCAGGTTTTGATATCAGTAGCTAGTAAGTGAGCTGGAAAAAGGCTTTGAGTGGATGAGCAATGACTGCAAGAGCACCTACAAGAAAACAGTGTCTAAGGTATCTAGTTCACTTTCTCAGAAAATATAAAAGGCTTCATCATGCCAATGCAGAAAACTGGCATGAAAGTCCCATTTCTTATGGCCAATTTGTTTCTGCTAAGAAGAAATGTTTCCAGGGCATTTGCTTAAATCAGCTTTTCTACAAAATATTGTGTGCCAATCTACACTATGCGATAGGAATCGGCCTGACCGCGTACCCTCACTGGAATCAGACGCTGAACTGGAAGTGATCGGTCCAATTAGTTTGCAGCCGTAGAAATAAGTAGTTCAAGTAATAAGCAATTCCCAGAAACAAAACAGCATCCTAGAGCAATGCTGTTGCTATTTCTGAACTGAAATATTTTGCTAATGTTCTCATGATGAGTTTTAGCCGAGTCGTTAAAAACAAATACTGAAATGAAAACTGACACTCAGGTCTTGCCTACGGGATAGGCTACTTTTAAAATCTGCTCTATCTGCTATGCCTTAGGTCCTCAAGAGGTAATGGTATTATTGTAATTATCCAGCCACACTGCAAGTGTTTGAGGGCCTCTGCACGGATCTTCATCACACATCTCAGAGGAACATCTTCTGATATAAAACCTTTCTGCAAAAGAACAGTTTCTAACCTTCTCTTTGCTGTTGTCTCCACCTTCCGTCATACATCCATCCTGCTATTTCCACCCTACTTCCATTTCTCCCTCAACCCAGAATTAATACTGGAATGCTTTACAAAAGGAATTGAAGGGGGAAATTTATTACCTTTACTAAATTCACTCCAAAAAGTACTATAGGAATGGTACTCTAAAATGGAGAATAAGACTATACTTTTTATCATTGTTGCCATGGTGATCAAGATTAGGATAGTAACTATTTTTCATTTTTCAGCCTGTACTTCTGACAAGCTGAAGAACTTGGTCCCTGGACAGGGGTCTGATTAATCACAGAACACCAAACAAATCTCTGAGCCATGAAAAAGAAAATAAATTAAAAGTTTGAGAGTTTTATGAGTGCATCTCCAAAGAGGAAAGAGGAAAAAAGGGCAGGGATGAGAATGTGCTTCTCCTGAGAAAGCAGGGATAGGTGACAACACAGAGTAAGGATGGGGCGAAGACATGGACATACAGAAGCAACATTTTAAGTTGATGAGAGGCAGGCAGTCCCTTTAAAGTTATGGGACCCCTCCTAACGCCACCCTGCGCGAGACTCTTGACCCAGGATCTCAGAGGAACAATGCTCCTAAGGAGTCATAGACCAAGGTCCTTGACACATTGTTCCAGGCACATATATTCCCTTCCAGACCTCACTTCGAAGGAGAGATTGGTGAACGCTTTATTCCACCTTCACTCCTGGAGCTGCAAATGACAAAGTATTTTTTCACATACTCCATGCCAAGGCAAGGACTAAAACCAAACTTTAAGCTTACACATAATTTTTACAAGACTAGAGGTATGCCAGCATTGCGCCTTTGTGAACTCAATACAGCAGTAAGTCTCATAATGTCGATATTTTTTCTGCTTTGATCAGTAAAGGGTTTCTAATAGTGATAGGCACTACTTGATTGCTATTTGAAAGGATTCTGTGGTGTTTCATAGAATCACACATATACCGTAGCCATTACTGAACAATTGCATAAAACAATGAAAACTGTCGTCAAAGTTCAGTGCAGCTTTTTAGAACGCACCCTTATAATTTTATACAGGGTTTACAAAAGTGCCTCTCTATCAAGATCATCAGGTTACAAAATCCCTCAGCTGAAGAGAAAAAAGCCAATCAGATAGGAGGAACAGGGAGTTCTAATTGGAAAACTAAGGATCATATTAACTTGATAAGAAATTCAAAATGAAGAAAAGAAGCAGAAAAGGCATTGAACTGAGCAAGTAATTTGAAATTAAATGGGCTTTAGTTTAATTTCACAGCACATGCCTTTCCAAAGGTAAAGATCAGAAGCTTTATTACATAATATAGTTTGGAACATTTAATCATTACCATTTTGTAAAATTTCTGACATTTTCTCCTTACAAAAACACTTCCAAGATAAAGGATTTTTTGCTTTACACAGTCAGGCTTTGCCGCTTTGGAGCAACACAAGTTCTCCTTACTCTTCTGCTTGGTCATAGCCTCACTCGTACGACAGCGCTGAAACTGCCTGGGAATTGCTGTAGTCAGTGAATTCAGGTGGAGGTTCCCTAGGTAGTATTGCAGGTAAAGTAGCACTTTTCAGATGATCAGTTCTGCAGTGTCAAAGGCACTGTAACGTCATGTTAGTCTTGTGTCACGTCTGTAGCTTTAGTGTCAGTTCTCTCTAACGACCACACACCAAGCTTTTCCTTCAGGCCACAAAACACAGTGCTGTTGTCTCTTACTCCTCCGATTGCTGCTGCTGTAGCCACGTTGAGCATGAGCAGCACATTTCTTCCTGGCAGCTGGCTTTTGGGTCACACCAGACCCACACTTAGAGGGAAAGGCTACAGGTGCTAGGTCATCATACAGTTTAAACAAACCTTTGGATTAATGACAGGCATGGGTGCAACAGCTTGCCTCCTTGCCTAGGCATCGTAATTTAATGTGTGTCTCTCTTAAAATCACTGCTCCGAGTCTGTCTAAATTGAATGGCTGTTTTAGCATCTGTTAGACCAGCAAAGCTGGTGTGGTGGGTTGGTCTTCATGAGATTGGACTGGAATAAGCTGGCTTGCTATGAATGTTCCAGGATAGCTGCTCACAGTGGAAACTCCTTTAAAAATAAATAAAATAGCTTTACTCCAGTACTATTATGTTCTGGGTTTTTTTTAAGACCTATGTAGTTTTAGTAATTAAAAAGGGAGGAATGGGGACACAAAAAAGAACATGAAACTTTGCTTTTAGAAAAGCTTTTCAGTAACTTCCTTCTCCATTGTTTTTCCTCTTGGAATTAGTAATTTTCTTTCCTTTTTTTTTTTAACAAGCAAAACAGACATGCAGCACTGAAGCAGATTTACAGTTCTTTGGTGGTGATACATTTGCTCCATTGTGTTTGGATGTCTCCCCTGAATATGAATTTCAAAAACAATCTGAAAAGGCAAAAAATCCTATGGTATTTTAAAAGCTAAAAGGCTTCAGTTAGGGTTTTTCATGAACTGCACCAGCTCACCATAATTAGACAATAACTCACCTAGACATGGTAAGTCTTTCCATTGTGTCTAAGTACAACCTCCATTGAAGCCCAATCACAATCCCTGAGTGACTTTAAAGACTTAATAGCTGTTTCTCTAATGTAAGTTTATAATAATCTTTTATACTAACTCTCCAACACTGACGTGGAAAGAAAAACAAAAGTTTTTTAAAAAAAAAAGTCACTTCAAAGCAGAGCTCATTCGGTATTCTCAGTATCTGAATAAATAATATTTAAGCCCATTTGCTCACAAGATGAGGAACAGGAGGCTTGACAGCCATGGAAAACCACAATTATTTGGGATTTGTTTGGGGAGTTTCCTTCATATTTCTACGCTTCTCCTTTCCCACTTACTATGTTTGTCTTTTGTTGCCCCAAGGAGAAATTGTAGTAGCAATAGTAGCTTCTTTGCGTTTCTTTAATTAAATTCTGAAAGCCGCCAGATGCTTCCATTTGCAAGCTCCCTTTCTCTCACTGAAGCACAAAGGAGTTAATCATATAGTAGGCATTAGTTTACTTTGAAGCCAGGCTGGGGCAGTGTTAATTAAGTCTTGCCATTTAGTTAGAGTACAGCCTGTCATCCCAACAGGTCTCTGCTCCATTGCTTTGTCTTGTTTTTTTCAATCCAGTACAAACATCTGAGATTTTATCTCTGTAGTTTAAATTATTAAAGACTTGATCTGTAATCTTTTCTTCTTGTCCAAGAACTGTTATAGTTGGCCCTTAGGAAGTGCCTGGCTCGGTCATAGTGAAGTGTAGATAGCTCATCATCATGGCTTGGCTTCGCGGACGAAGATTTGGGAAGGGCTTTAAAAGTGAGAGTTTAATGTGTTTGAATTAGCAAGGGAAAAAGCCCTTCCTTCTTCCCGTCCTTCCTTCCTTCCTTCCGTCCTTTCTTTCTTTCTTTCTCTCTTTCTCCTTCTTCTTTTTTTTTTCCTTTTCATTTACTTTGCCTTGCCTATTGCTATCTTTCAGGAATTTGCGTAGATAGCTAGGGCTTGAAGAAAGAGCAGGAAAATTCCAAAGGTTATTTACGTGCCCAAAGGTACAAGTACGTGTTCCCTGGGATTTTCACAAGCATCTCAGGCCACTATTAAAAATCTTGGTGTGGCATTATCTGCATCCTTAGGTGTCTAAACACTCTTTGTCCAAGTTCTTGACGCTTGCATCCTCTTTCCAAGGACACTGAGGTGTTAAGCAAGGCAGCTCTTTTGGCATACACCCCAGAAACAGCCAGTGAATTCACAGTCTTTACCTTTCATCACGGACATTTTATCCAAATAGGCAGTGGTGGAACTGGGGTGCAGATCACTTCCCAGATATATCCTCAGGCTGGCATGAGGTTTTTTATCACTTTACATCTGATTCCTCTGGGAAGGAAATGTGGGCACATGAGCCAGAAGAGACCCCCAGAGCACTCCGATGGGGTCCCCACCTGAGGGGCTTGGGCACTCACTGAACAAGAGACCCCAGTCAGGAAAACATATCCTGCTCTGCCTTCCCATCTCACAAGATCACTGTCAGATATTTACAGAGATTTACTCATGGATGAGCTGAAGACCCAGAACTTCACTTAAAGGAAAGATTTAACAAACAATTTTTAATAGCAAACACATTTGAGGAACACCTGCTCCGCTTGGGAACCATTAGCAAAGAAGAGAGGTAAAAGTCATCTGATAAATTATCCATTATGAATTATTCACATAATTCTACAGAAAACTTTAAATTAGTGCAAGATAAAGATCCTAATTTATTACTCCCTTCCCTGAAGCACAAGAGTATGTGAGAGCATCAAATAACTCAGCTTTGTTAAAAATAAAAAATAAAGTTTAAAGCATATAGCTTAGGCCTTTCTGAGTCTTAATAACTCACTTGGATGAACTTTATTAGATTTGTAGTTTTGATAAATTAACTACAGAAAATGAAACTGGGGCCACATAAACTGAAGTCATCACCAAGCATAGCCCTGACTCCTCAGCTTGAGTCTTATGCACGGAGCTTTCTCACAGGCTCAGACCGTCACAAGATAAAATACTGTCTCCACTACAGGCAAAAAAAAAAAAGCCCAGCCAGGCTAAAAACCAAATATGAATTGTGTGGAGTTTTTTGTCAGTCTTTCTCCCAGTGTCGTAGCCCACCCTGGGGTGCCGGTAAGCCTTCTCAAGGAAGCACTGTGAGTAAGGCCGTTCCTCTTCGTTGTATCCTGCCTACCTTGTGCTCATATAAATTCACTGCTACTTCTTTGAGGATATAGGGTCACCACAATCCCTTTCGTCTGCCTGGATGCTCGGGACTTTAACCAGGAACTAACGTAATCTTTCTGAGTTTTAAGAGACCTTTTTTGCTGTCACATATCTAACATCCCCTTTGTTCTTTGTGTAGTGAAGTTTTATACACTCAGAATCACTTCAAATCATAATTCATTTGTCCACATGAGATTTAGCGCAATGCACAACCCCCCCATACAGTACCGTACTCTTCTAGTCTGTCCTTACTTGCACTTGGACAAATGACAGCACAAAGTGCCACATTAAAGCAAGCCTGGCTTTTATTTTAGCCTAATAAATTTTACACTGCAAGCCCACACTTGTTAAAGTGTTCATAGCCTAAATATCCTTGTCCTCAAAATGGAAAAAAAAGAAGAAAAGAAAAAAACAGTGTTTTTTTCATGTAAACACAAAGAGATTCTCAGTGGAGGAGAGGAAGCCTAATCAAACGTTGGGGATGAGGTCACAGTTCCGTGATGTAAAAAGTGTTCAGCATGAAGTGCCTTAGGAAGGCGTTCCCCCCTCCCTTCTGTTTCTCATGCCTCAAGCCATTTGTTTCTGTTCCTATGACTCAAAGCACCATCCTGGTTTAGTGGCAACAAAACTGTTCCTGGACTAGGCTAGGACTGATCCCAAGCCCTTCGTAATACTCGGCCAATATAGTTCTCTCAGGCCCACAGCACAGAACCCTGTGCGGTCTGCAGGAACAGCCGTGGGAGGGCAACGGGCCACCAGGGTGGGTCAGGAAGGGAGAGGCAGGGAGGGACTTGTGTAACTGGAATGGCACACAAATGGGTTTGCACTGTAAAGACGAAGCATCGTACTAGTAGCCCGTCAGATTTATTTCAACTTACAGATGAACTGAGAGAACAACTGTATTGCTACTGAACACAGCAAAGAGGACTGCAAAAAGAAAAGGCTGTGTGACTGTGGAGAACTACTGGAAGTACGAGAGATGTGTGAGTGGCAGCAAGCAGCAAACTGGACCCACACTTCCAGTGTTCTGCAGTAATAAACAAATACATAAACACACTGCTGTGAATTTGGACTGCCTATACATTTTCAAAGCATTTTTTTTTACTTGCTTTGAGCTTTACTGTAGTGGAGTAAATGCTTGTAAAAGGCTCATGGCGAGAAAAAAAATCAAAACTCTCTCCTCAGTTGGCAGCAAGAAGAAAGGTCATAAATTAAGAAAGATCAGAGTGATTGAAGTAAGCAAAATTAAGGTTCTGTTCTGCAAACCTACTAATCCTAATAGGTTTGGGGTAAATATTGATCATGCAAGCAGGCTGTGCAGAAAATCAGGCTTTCATCAAGGATGATAAATTAACCAAACCTAATAATAGAATGAAATAAAAAAGGGAAAATTTAGACTTGATAGCCAGGGGGAGCTTTTTGTCAGATTTTTTTTACACTGTGAAATAACATCCAAGGGAAAGGGCAGCAATCACTTGAGACATAAAAAAAAAATAGACTGGTGAATGCATTAGAAAATGTACTGCAGAAAACTACTCTCCAGTGCCTGGGAGTCCTCCAGGTGACTGTTTGTAATAGAACTTCTCCATTACTGTTTTGCTTCTCTTTTTCTGAGCCCATTTATATGAGCTCTTATATATTTTGCTTTGGCCCTTAAATGAGATCACATGATATATATCAACTATCAGAGAAGAGGAATTGCTGATGGGGGCTGATCTTCAACATCCTTTTGTCATTATATGTGGAAGAAAAAGGAACCAAATTAATTGTTTAATTTCATTTTTATTCAGTATAATCTAATATATATTCATGTTTTGAATTCCAATTTCTCCCAGTTCACTTTGTATCCAGTATTGGAAAAGCCATTTCTTGTATTTCTTAATATGCTTGAAGGATCTAAGGAAATTACAGAATTTAACAGCTTTACTTCAGAAATCCACGCAGGAGCTCCAATGACCACCATAAGCTGCACGGTCATACTGAACAAATTGTACGACAGTTTAAAGAATTTACTTATATTAACATCTGGAATATAAAGTAGATAAAACCCATCAGAGAGTTTGAAATGTTCCGTTCCTCAGTAAATCCATTACACCATATAAAACCACACTGACCTCTTCCCAGTCATGACAAAAGTTTCCATTACCAGAGGTTTAAAGAACCTGTTTTTCCCAAGCTGTTAATATTTAGATGAACTCTGGAGCTTAGAAAGATTCGGGATTAAAGTGTGCACTCAGCAATCTGCCTAAATTTCATATTGAAGTCAGTTACATCTCTTAGATCCAAATAAAGGAGAAAAACCCTGGTTTTTTTCTGTTTTTTTCTGAAGTCCTTAACCACATACTTACTAGAAGAAGTTGGCTGACTTGCCGCTGATAGGAAATCGCAGGTAGCAAGCCAGTGAGAACTCAGCCCATCCATTGTATCTTGTCCCAATCCTTTCTGAGTCCCCACAAGGGTCAGTTTTGTGTTGAGAATAACCCCAAAGGCCCAGCTTGGTCCAGAGCAGATGCAGGCACACAGTTGAGTATCTGTTGAATTCTCATTTTAGGCTGGTGGTAGGTGTTCATGCCAGCTTTCTACCAGCTAAGAGAGAGGACACACATACTTGCTCTTGTGTAAGACCCAGATACACAGTGCTAACCGATCAAAAATTTTTGACGTTTGAACCAGCAAGGTGTCTCTGCATTACGTGGCTGTGGCCTTTTCAATCTGGAATTAAATGGCCTAAAACTGGTTTTATCGTATCATCAAACCACAGCCTGCACTCTGGCGGGCTTCATCTTTGCCTTTGCGCCCTCAGGCAGGTAGGTGGGATGCGGAAGTCCTGAGGGCAGGAGCAGCTGACATCCCGAGAGAAGGCTCACTGCCCCAGCCATGAAGCAGTCTAAGGAGAAAGTAGTGAATGCCCGGGTCATGGGAAAAAGGTGCAGGATGGAAGGGACACATTCCCCTGGGCAACACGACCAGCATGAGTTATCACTTGGCCACATGGGATAGCCATGGTAGCACGTCTTCCCTCCACTGCCTTTGATCCCACCACCGAAATACTGCCCTCACTATCCAACTCAGTGCCTGGGCTCAGGAAGTCTTTGAACCTCAGATTACTGGAAGCCAAAACAACACTCACAAGACGTATTGCTGCAGCATCTGCTTCTCTTTCGCTGGCACCTTCTACTGGCTACAGTTAGAGAGCAGATACCCCTCTAAAGGGAGTTTCAGTCTCGCTTACTCTAGCAGTTTCTGTGTTTTGCAGGCTAAGGCAGTGTTTCAGAAAGGCTGGTCCATTCTAGCTCAGAGCAAAGCTGCAGTATTCAGTCTTCCTCCTACTGCAAGCACCTGTTCTTCCAGAAACCCCTTTAATTACAGATTTTTATCATGGGGTTCTGCCTCTCCTTAGTGACCCCCCAAATGACAGAAGAAGAGGTCATCCTCGTGCAAGAGGACCTCTCTTTACCCATTGGGAGATATTTTGACTGTACATGTATTACAAATCGACCACAAGTTACCCCACGTGGAACAATTATTTTGCAGTGTCTGGCCTTTAGCTTGCACCTCTGCCATTTCTTTTGGCACCTGGCTTTTTTGCCTATCATTGAGTCATGCTGGGATTTATCCTGGCATTTTCCGAGATTACTGGAAGGAAGCACAATCAGCAGAAGGTCAGCCATGCCCAGAGGGCTTGGACAGTGGGAAACTTCACTTGGTGATCTCAGAAGGAAAGTTCCTAAGTTGTGGGGATCTTTTGGTGACATAGATCCTTCAGCTTATTCTTGTGATTAGATCCTTATGGAGCTACCACACACTTATGAACATTTGGAAAGAATCCGAGGTTCAGGAAGACAAATGTCAGGCACCTCAGAGCAATCTTGCAGGATGAGCTTTCCTTCACTGTGGAAGCTATGGAAGAATCTTCAGCTAGGAGGACAGCAACATCAAGCCGGTAGGACTGCAGATAGGTGAGGAGGAAACCGTAGCACCAAGCCAGCCAGCACACATTAGAGTGCTCCTGGCATAACCGTTACCAGTCCACGAGAGGCCACAGGGATCAGAGGCTGTGCTGTAAAGAACAACAGTGGCCTCAGCATCAACTATTTCTGGAAAAAAAAAAAAAGTTCTAATAAACATCTTTGTGTTCCACAAATCAGTGACAGGTCATGAATTTAAGTATACTAAAAAGCTCACTGAAAGGGACACCTAATCAATGCTCTATTTAAGATCTTTTTTCCAGAGATTTTACTGAATGTGACACTTCATTTCTTCACTTCATTTCTTGTACTGTGTGACACTTCATTTCTTCACAATCACCTGAGGAGCAGGGAACCTTGGGGATGCTTTACAGAGCTGCTGCTGAGCAGTCACATCACACACAGAAATACATCACCACAGCCCTTGGTGGTGAAGTCCACAGGATTTTTCCTGGTGCCCAGTATTTCCCCATGCCAGCAGGATTGCAACACTGTATGGGCACTGCTTCAGCAGTTTGATATTCCTGCAAGCCTGTCCCTGAGAAACACTACTAACAAATGGACCAGAACTCTGGGCAAGCAATTAAAGCCATCAGAGCACACTGCTTTTGGTCACCACGCACCTCAGGTCGCAGCCAGAGCCAGCTGCTCTACCAGCAGAGGAGCTGCAGCTGAGTGCAGCAAGACCGGCAGAGCAGCGGCCGCTTGCACAAGTGCCTGGTCCCAGCTGTCCCTGTGATGGCACCTCAGCCCCCACAGCCAAAACGAGGGGCCTGGCAATTGGTGTGGCTTGTGTATGGTTCTGCATTTTTAAAGAACATTGAAGGTGTGACCATACGACAATACAGTGAGTGGTTTTTTGTTATGGTTTTCATTACCCAACAGTAACAGCAGGAAAAGTAAAAAGCAGGGAGAATTCCCTCCAAATAACAGTGGGACCCACGCCAACCACCAGAAAGCCCTATGAAATTCATCTGAATGCCTGATTTCCACAGAATCCGACCACTGCACAACCTGCTGGCCCCTCCGTAATTGCCTGTGGAAACAGAACCAAGCCAAGCAGACCCGCCACAGGTAACACATGAGCTGGCGTCTGGATGAGGAGAAAAGATGCACCCAGTGCCACCAGTGGTCCCACCACAGCTTAGGAGCACCAGGCACTGAAATCCAGCTGCACGTTCAGGCTTGCTGCGCTGTCCTGGGGCGAGCAGCATTGGTAACACGCACGGGTCTGGCCAAAGAGAGGCCTCTTCGTGCTGCGCTCCACTACGGGGAGCGGGAGCCAGCCCTCGGCAGTGGTGCATCTTCGGTCACGTTTCGGTCCCTCCAGACAGCGCCCTCGAGTTTGGCTGGACACCAGTCTTATCGGCTGGGTTTGCTGTAGCATCTCCCTCTTCTCACGGGGTTTTAAAGGAAAGAGGACCAGGCTCAGGCGGCTTCAGAAGAGCGCGGCCCGCGTTTTTCCCTGGGAACAGCAGCCGCCACAGGTCAGGCCGCCCAGAGGCCAGGACACTCCTCCCCACCGCTACACCCACGGGGCGCGGTGATGACATTAACTCCCTGTGAACACCGGGCAGTTCCTGCTTTAGTAAGCTTGGCAGGTCGGGGTGCGGGGTTGGGGGTTTTTGGTTTTATCAGCAGCAAGTGGTTCTCCCGCCGAAGGCACTCTGCGGCTTGAGGCGGGCCCCCGGCGCAGACGGCTACTTTCCCCGGCCTCCCCTTCCCCGCCGCGGGGCCGTTGCCAGGGGCCGCCTACTCGCTCCCCGCCCCGCCGGCGCTCCCCTGGACCCCGTGACGGTCCGGTCCCGCCCCGCCCCGCCCCGCCAGGCGGTTAGCGGCGGGCACCGTGTGCTGTGCTCGGCGCGGAGGAGCCATGGGCTCGGCGGCGGAGCTGCTGCCGCCGCCGCTTGGAGAATGCGAGCAGGAAGCTGGAGCGGTGTCGGCCCGGCACCGGCGGCGCCCGGAAGAAGCAGGTTGAGTGTCAGCGGGTGAGGAGTCTGGCAGGGCAGGCCGCGGCGTCGGGGCAGCCCCGGAGACGGTGGCGGGACGCCGGGGTTGGGGGGGGGCGGGAAGCGGGGGCGCCGGCGTCCCGCCCCGTCCCCTGGTCTGCCCCAGCCGTCAGCCGAGAGAAAACCGTGAACGCCTTTTGGTTCATCTCCCGTGCTTTGCCGCTGCAGCCCGGCCGTGGTGCGAGCCGCTCCCGGGTAGTGCCTCCATTGCAGCGGGGCTTACGCAACCCACCCGAGCTGCGTGGGGCTGGAGTGTCGGTCGGGGTGCCCGCCTGGCCCTCGGTCCTCCCCCCGAGAGGCTTAGTCTCCTGGAAGAGGATGGCGGCAGAGGTACGAGGGTGGTCCCTGCGCAGCACCTACGTGTGAGCATCTGGGTGGAAATAATCGGGGTGCTGTTGCCATCCCCGAAATTCCCCAGTAGTTCAACTTTTTCTTTCTTTGAGAGACTTAGGCTTGTTTACTTAAATATTTTAAGCTTTCAGTCTCTTTATTACTTAGGAAATTTAGTCTATTATTGCAATAGAGAAAATTACCAAGCCATTTTTTTACTTCGGGGTGTGCAATTTTATGGCTTGGTGGATGGAAGTGGGCTTTTGGCTTAGGAAAGTTTCCCTGTTGTTAATTGTAAACGGCTTTCCACGCACTCTTTGTTCTGCAGACAGCGTTATCCCGGTGCTTAGACAAAGGCACTTTATGATGTTTATTTCAGGAAAAAAAGCACAACCTTTTCATATTCAGTATTTAACTGTAGTGACCCTGCTCTGAATGCCTGGAGCGGTTCCGTAGGAGAAATGCATCAGCACTGGTAATTGCAAAGGGGCAATCAGAGCTGCTGGAGTACATACCAAAGTAAGTTCAGACAGTTCTGTTTAATTTGTTAATCATTTCTGCTGAAAATTCTTCTGAGGAGGGTTCCTGACGGCACTCAACCACAAGTAAGCCCTTTCACAGCTCGCGTAGCTTAATGTTTGAAAGTGTCTGGTAGTACTTGCCTGACATTGCAGCTAGAACTGGGCTGCTTCTGAAAGACGCTGGTACTTGAGAATTCTCGCGGTGACCATTTACGTAAGTCGGAACATCTTCCTTGGCCCTCTCTCTAGAAAAAATGGGGCAGAGCAGAGCACGGACTTGAATGTAGGGTAAGGCTGAGTGGGCTTGAAGAGGCGCAGCTGTTCCTTCTCTCTGTGTCCACAAGCCATTCTGCAGGGTTTCAACAGGAGAGTCAGAAATATTTGCTGGTTCTGGCTGCTGACTTTACTGAAAGAGAGGTTATAAAGTCCCATCAGATCATCACTGCTCTCAAACTGTGTGTAACTCCTCGCTAAGGAGGCAGCTCCCTGCAGGTCACCGCTGCTTCTTTCTTGGTGACCAGTGTGGTGCTGTGGTTCCAGGGGATGGTGCGGGCTGGAGAACTCCTTTCCAGGGTTGCCTAAACACATTTTTAAAAGAAGTTGGTAAAGGTACCACTTGAATAGCCACAGGCCTAAGTGGCTGAGAAACTCTCTTCCCCCTTTTCTCAAGCACAGGATAGCAAGGCAGAAATTTTAAATAGGCCATGAGGAAGAAAGAGAAAATCCTTCCTGTTTACTGGAAATGTTTCACTGTCATAGTCTGTAGTGTTTTTTCTGAAGACTGAAGTGTGAGCAAGGTGGACAAATAATAAACTAGATTTGGAAATAGGAATGTCAGTTGCCTTTATTAATATATGTAGAGAATGTGAATATTGTATAAAGTAACATTAAAATAATCGTAATTTGATAAATAAGTATTTTATTTTTATGTGTAGGGAAGACTAAAGCTAGGTGAGAAGTTAGCAGCACGTGTACTCTTGCTGCAAACTTGACAGAAAGTCCCCAAGGTTCTCTTGTTCAAGAGAAGCACAGACATGCAGCTTGATTTAGAGGGGCTCCTGGATCATCAAGCGTTGTCATGTGGCGTCGCTTTTTTTGCTTTCATGAACGTGGTCCAGATTTCTCTCACAGTAGTCGGTTCCCCCTGTCCTCGTGGAGGTGCTGGTGCTGAACCCTGCCATTCTAGCCAGCAGGAACCCTGTTTCCAGGCTGGGTCCTCTCCTGGAGGTCTGCCAGTGTTGCTGTTTGCACAGTTTAATGCAAGCACTGGTCATCAGCCTGTGCTTTCCTGTTTCATGTTCTCTCCTGCAGTATAAATGTGCGTGCCACCTTAGTGTTAGGTGCAATTCAGAAGAAATAGGTCAAAATCTGCTTTGATCATGGTGTGAATTCTTACTTCTCTCAGCTGGTTGTAAAGTAACAGCCTGCATGAGAGCAAATCCTTTGGACTTTTTTGAGAGTTTGTTTTTTTAGGTGAGGATCTGGGGCTGGTAAGCTGGGTGTGATTTCCCCCCACACACACCTATTTCATTAAAAATAAATGCAGTTTGTGTAAAATCGTACTTAGTAACATAATGCTAAAGAATGCCCTCCGGACAAGCAGGACCTAAATAATAATATATACACCCTTTAATATTTTTTAAAAAGAGAGTACTCTGTAGGAAATAATTCTAATGTCAAACTCTCTGGCTTTAATTTTCTTTTGAAGCCTGTTATTATGTCAGCAGGACATGCTTAATGAAATTCCTGACAGGTATGTTTTTAAAAGAATAGCAGAATGAGTTACTGAATGTTACACATAGCCTTTTTCAATTCACTGTTGCAATAGACTGTAGAATTAGCTACTTCACTGATTAGATTTAAAAGCTGAACTGGATGATAATGTGCCTAATATCCTTTGTAGGTTTGCATGCAAAGATGAGAATAATTACGCTTATGCTTGTCTTTGAATCTCTGCAGAACCCTGGGTAGTTTCTTCCACCTCTCCTGTATGGCATGCTGTGGTTCACAAGTGGTATGTGAAGGCACCAAAAGATTCAGCTGCTCCTGAAGCCATGGGATTAGGTTGCTGCCTCACCCTGCAAGTTCACAGTTTTTTCCTAACTGTTGATAGTTATTAGTCAGATACACAAGTTATCCTGTTATTTTCACATTACTAGAGTTAAGGACCTCAAACCTCCTTCCCCTAACCCACTTTCTAAGTAGGTTAGCCCTTGTCACATTACTACAGTCTAAATCTCACCAACACCTGTAAGTTAAACCACAAAATAAGAGTAGCAAGGTGGAATGTGAGTGTGTCATAGTAAAAGGGGAGGCTAAAGTTGGGCATTACAATAGGGCATGAGGTGGAGTTAAGAGACACAACACCCAGTCCTTTAGGGACTTTGAAGCCAACTGTGTTTAAGCAGACAGAGTTCCTGAAAGCTGTTGTGCTGTGGCTCTATTCTGTACTGAAAATTGCCTGTCTGGGCAGTAATGGGTTTTAGTCTTTCATAATCTAAGTTGCAGGCAATGGGAAAATTTCCAGTTGGGTCATTGAGGCCAGGATCTCCACCTCGTGCTGCTTTAGGATACACAGAATCCCAAGTGCTGTCCAACAGCTAGCTAAAGCTTCTTCTAGAAAGTGTCTAAAGCAGGGTTAGTACGCGATACATGTATTCACGAGTAGGTAAATCAGCTTAGACAATCACCCTTTTCCTTAACTGAGTTTGTAACCCTTGGGATGTTTATTATTATTTTGAACACTGTTTTATCTCTGCAAGTGGAGTATTTTATCTTCTGATAGATAGGTTAAGATTTGGAAGGCTATTACAAAGGGTTTTAGTGTTTCCCATTGAGAATTACGTTGAAGAGGTACGGGTGTTTTAACGAAGTTCAAGTCCTGAACTTTTTGAGTAAGTTTCCAGTATCACTAGTATTTCTCAGCATGGAAAGAATGAGCAGAAACAAAACTAGAGGATAATAAGCCTTGTGGTATCTCTATGTAAATGTTTCGTTGCTCATCGGACTGCAGGATGGATGTGTGCTGGTTGCCTGGAACAGGCATATCATTTCAGTCATAAGTCAGTAGAGGCCAAGAACCTTTTAAAGTAAACTTGTACGTGTGGAAACTGTCGTGCCTAAGGCTGGAAACCTATTTCTAATATATTCCACACTAAGATAATCTGAAAATTGTAGGTTTGTCCTGCTTGCAGTTGTTGGCATTTATTTCTGAAGTGAAAATAGTGGTACCTGACAGGGAGGGCTTACTCCCAAATTTGTTCTGACTCTACAAGTAATTTATGCTACAGAGGTTCATAGCTACAAAATAATACGTGATAATAACTTTCTAAAAAGCATTAGTGGGTTTTCTGAGGCTTGACAGCATTTGAAGAAAAACAAAAAAAAACCTTCAGACAAACCTGTAGTGCCTACAGTAGATAGGATAGCATGCTCTGATTGACTAATGTGAAGATCCCATTTGCTTAAAGGAAATAAGTATTCTGGAAGTAGAAGTGAATTTAAATTTCTTCTCCTTAAAAGGCAAAATTAACAACTGTTGCTTTTCAGCAAGCCAGTGCACTGATACCACACCAAACATACGGTGGATTGCAAGCGTTCTGCCCGGTCAGGCTGACCAGTTTTAGTGGGGGAACCATGATAAACAAAATCCTATGGAAACTGAATGTTGCAGGTGTAAGGAAAAGATGGATTAGAAATCGCATTTGATCTAGTCTCTGTGTAAAATTGTAGCATGGCTGGGATCGAGTTACAGGAACAGGAGTAGGAGCTTGAGGAAGAGCGTGAACAGCAGCCTAAAATGGGGCAGAGAGGCAGCAGGTGTTACCACAGGGGCAGGCAGGTTTCCGCTCCCTTGGACCGTCCTGTGCTGGGTCTTGTCTGTGACGCTTTATCATCTGGTGCTGTATTAGTGGTGAAATTTATGCGTGAAATTATGGGAGTCAAACGCAGGTTATCGACGGAAGACTCTTGCTCTTGAGGCCTCCTCTGCTCTGCACGTGCACAAGTTCGGTATCTGGAAAAGCCTTTTCATCTACTTCACACGAAACAGTTCCTGGTATTTCAAAGTTTGTTCCAGCAACTGTTGATCCTGAACTTGAGTTGCCATAAAAGCTGACTAAAGAGAATCTGGTGTGGTTGCTTTTCTTACATTGTTGCTTGTTTCTATATAAATATCTTGTTTCTATTTTATAAATGCTGTCTAGATTCTTGCTATGAAATGAATGTTAACCCAATCTTTGTTTTGCAATTTTTTTATTTAAACTCTTAAGTATGTTATGGTAGCTGCTGTAAAGTACTTTTTGGTAGTAAGACTTTTTCTAGTTTGCTTTTTTCCCCTCAGAGGAAGAAGTTAAACTTGATTTTTATCTGTCTTGTTTTTCATCTGGAAGTGAGATATAATTTTTTTTTTCTCCTTTTCTAATCTATTAATCTTTTACTATTTAAATATCAGATTAAATTTAGCCTAGAGAAATGAACCTGTGGGGTTTTTTTTCTCCAGACAGTTGAAATTAATTTTGTTGTCTTAGTAGTCTGTTGGCAGAGTATCAAGATCTTTTTACTGCTTACATCTACAAGGTTGCATCCTAACCATTAGTTTCACGCTACGAAAAGATGCGAAGGGATACTCTCCTCTTCCTAATATAGAAGAGGAAGAAAATCAGAAACTTTTCCAGTAAAATTATTTGCCCATCTTGGGCAAATATCACTTTACTTGAACATAAGAAATCTTTTTTAAGTCTAAGAAAGCTGAGTGAAATCCTGGTCACATGCCGGGTTGTACTAGTAACGAAACTCTCTAGTTTGCATACGTAGAGGAGTAGGAGGCAGAAAGGCTGCGTCTGGCCAACCCGTGCATCACAGGGTTTCGTGATGGTGCCTGGCAGTGAGGCAAGGCTGTGATATGGGAAAGAGGAGGGTATGACCTGGGAGCTTGTCATTCACCGCAAGTGTCCAAAGCCTGTCCACGGCAATGCGCTGGGTGGTCAGATGGCTGAGTACCGGCAAGGTTGGGTGATTCCTTCCTCCGGGTCTTACATTGCTGGCTGCCAACTATATCAAATATCTATAGCTGTGTATTGGCCGGTACCTGTCCCTGATGCACCCAACGGAAGCTGGTCTCTTATTTTGGAGGGGAGGGAACTTGTGGTTTCTTCCATCCTGGTCTCTGTCATCATCTCACTTTCTTCTCATATTTTTTCCTGTAAGATTGAGCTTGAAGTATTTTCAGTTTTAGTTTGCATCTTCTAAAAAGAGATGACTTTTTGAGGCTCTCTTCTGAAAGTTGATGTTCCAGCTTTCAAAAATATGGCAGTATTTTTCAGTAAGTAAGAAAGTTCCTTAAGTCACATCTGAGTGGCTTTTTTGACATCTAAGTGTCCCTGGGCTTCAGCTGTCAGACATACCACCTGTTCCCTTGAGTAAAAATAACCATGACTGGAGTAAAATAGGTAGTGAGCGGTTAAATTGTGCAGAGGGAACTTTTTACTTGGAAAAAAAAGGAAACTGTGAGGGTGGGTATGTCAATGTGATATCCCTGCATTTATTACACTTTTTAAAAGTCTCATTTAGATGTCGTTCAACACGTGTTTGCTACTAAGCTCTTTTGCATCTGATGTGGAAATAATCCTCTTTAAAATGCCATCTCTTTTCTATCTTTTATAACTGTAAATGTGACCGATTGTGATCTGAGGCATGGTACAGACAATTTGGAGATGCTGCTGCTTTTCTGTGTTGGAGAATTTTGTGCATACCTTTCTCGTATTGCCCTCTCCTTGCCACCTTTGCCCAGCAGCATTTTTTCGACTGTAAAATCACAAGGTTTTGCATGGAGAGCAGTTATTTTCTCAATCCATTGGACTTTTCTCCTCCATTACCGGAGTTCACATCTGTGCAGTGCCCTTTTGTGCAGTTGGTGCAAGAGAAGAGAAACTGATAGACTTTGACTCAACCAGGTGCTGTTGAGTGCGGGATGGGTATTTTTCAAGTTGACTGAGTAACAGAAAACCGTTTGGGTTTTTTCAATTCATTAGTCATGAAAAATAATAAGAGGGGTGTTATGTGGTTTGTTTTGAATGATCTTGTACCTTCAGAGTAGTTGAATGGATTTTTTTTTTTTTAAACAAAACATTCTGAATCTTTAGGTGGGGCAGGTTCTTTATGTTCATCCACTCCCTCCTCCCACAGAACAAAGGCTGTTGAACTTCATTCAATTATTTCACTCAGGTCAGTTACTTAGGATATTTTTTCCACACACTCAAATCCCAAACCAAACAAACCATCCCAAGATCCTTGGGCTCTGGGCCAAGCTGCTGCTTCAGCAGTTGAAGTGTCTGGAAGGCAAGACCATAACTACACCTATTCTCATCATGGCTAGTGCAATGGTGAGGTTACAGGACTGAGAATCATTGTGGTCACTTCAGAGCCATTCAGTTTGTGGACCTTCCAGACAATTCATGCAGCCTACTGCTGTCTTTCCTGGTGGCCCCATAGCACCTCACCCATCACTCTAGTCTTGCGGCAGATGGGTCTGTGATGAAGCAAGGCTGTCCTTCTTCCAGGAGGCTGGCAGGAGACACCAGTGGCAGCTGCCACAGCTGCTTGGGTCAGTTCTTTCAGATCACTTTCTTTTTTTTCAGACGTGAGCCTTGGGAGGCCCAAGTTGTTCTGGCAGGGGTGGCAACCCTGAACACACAGAGATTCACCTGCTCACAGATGTTGCAGTAGTACATCATGTGAGATCTGTGCATGGCCAGCAAATCTGCCACGTCCAGCAAGTGTGAGATGCCCTGCGCATCGGCACTGGGCTCCATCACTTGCCAAGAAAAGTGCTGCAGCAGCGGCTGTGCGCCTAAGAGAAGCTGCAGGGACTTTCAGGGAGAGCTCGTTGGCCACGCTGGGTAAGAACACCGTTGGTACTGTCCTTCAGGGAGCTAGTGTTGTTTGGTAGCAGAAAAAAGAAATGCTAAATCCATGCTTTCATGCTCTCCAATTAGCCACAAGAAAATAACTTCCCAAGCATGTTGGATAGGTTCATGTCCCCTTTGGATCCATTCGTGTCCTGCAAACTCCGAGGGCTTGGCAAAGTTGCTCTGTGTGATCTGCAAATCATCAGGGGCAGGAACTGTGTGCTCCCAGCAATGTGAGGGGGAAAGACCTCGAACTGGGTACAGTGTACTCAGGAGATGCAGACAGGGATTAGCTTTAAATGATTGTGAAAAGTTCAGTGCTAACTTGATCCTTCTCTCTCGTGAGAAGCATATGAGTCATTGCGAAGATGGTTTCTTTGGGGAAATATGTTCAGATGGAATCTCGTGTTTCTCTGCATGGTCAAAACACCCTTGATGGGAAGGAAGTAAGCAAGAAAAAGTTCCTGCTGTTAGACTGGTGTGGAGTGGCCTCTACTCGTGACTGACCATGTGCCTTCCTGAATTTAGGCAGCAGTGAGTTTGAGTGAACGTGGTGGAAGTTTGCCATAAGCAAGGGTAGTTAATGGTCAGAACACACGTAATTTTGTGTGTTATGTTGATGATGAACATAACTGATAAAGCCACAGCCGGATGTTCATTTCGTTCAGTAGGCTGAGTTGACTTTACCTTCTTCTTGTTTTAAAGCTAGTCCAGGAAAACACTCAAGTACATGGAAGATTTTCTTTTCTAGAAGAAATTCAGGGATGTAGGAGCACCAGCTATGCTAGAAGTGGACGGAACTTGTGCTTGGTATCTCTTCTGCTACCTCCTTGGAGACTTTCATTCTGAAAAAAATGAAATTGAGGCAATGAAGTCATACACAGTGGCTGTATGTTTGTGTAAAGGAATCTGCTAGTGTAACTTGCTTTAAGGGTGTTGATGATCCCACTATGTCTAACATAAGATCTCTTAGGTGTAAAATTGATTTAAATTACAGTAAGAATTCAGTACACCGATTTGATAAGAAACATTAGGTTAGAAAACAAATGCAATCAGCATTTCTAATCCATTCTGGTTTAGCTTCATTCACACAGGAAAGCCTCATTCTCCTTTCTCCTTCAGGAGTAATCCCGTATGTGTGTATTTGGTGGCTTTCAGTCAGTTGGAGGAAGGAATGGAGAGAAGTTGGGGAGACAGTACTGCTGTTTATCTCTTTTCAGGAGGTGTTTTGGGCATGCATCCACCTATATCCATTGGATCTCTGGCTGCACTTCTGCTCCCCTGGCCACTCTGAATTTCTTCATCGCGCCTGTCTTTCAAAGAGTGAGGAAAGGCAAACAAATTACGGCAGATGAAGTAGACCTCTCTTAGGTTTCCTCCTGCATTGTGACAAATGAAGTCTGGGAGCGCCCTCTTTATAGCCCGCATTAACTATGTACTAACTGTGAAGACCTCGAAAGCATGCTTTCTCTGGGGCTAGTGTGGGTAAAAAAATTACCTCCCCTCCCTCTTGATACACAGAAAATTCCTGGAAGTTATGAAGCCAAGGTTGGGTCGTTGATTTCAAAACTGTCAGCTTTGAAACAGAAACTCCTTTTGCTTTTAAATGAGGAAGCTCTGTTGTGTTGGAGTCAAGCGGGGTGGGCTGGGCTGCGCTGCTCAGAATGGGTGCGTTTCCGCATTTTTCTGTTATGGTAGTGTCTGTCTAGCTTCAGGCTGATTCAGCAAGATTTAGCATGAAAATAGCCCTATGAAAATTAAGAGCCACCTGTGAACTGTGTGCTTGCTGAAGACAGCCAGTTTCTAAAAACATTTAGAAAAGTGCTTTTATGGGGGGAAAAAAAGTGTTCCGTTTTAAGTATATGGTTTGAGAGCTCCTGGCGCATTTGCGGAACTGTATGCCGTTCTACGGTTGCCCTGAAAATTAGTGAGAGAACGTCTAGCTGTAATGTTAAAGCCTATTTAATATTTTTTATCAGTTTGGAGTATTGTAACGTTACTGGTGTTTCCCCTATGGTTCTGTTTTAGCTACAGCTCTGAAGAAATGTATTTGTCCAGCATGTGAAATATTATGCAGTAGTAAAGAAAATTATGCCATCTGTGTTTTACAGCTGATCATATGTTTTCAGCTTCACTTGTTTTTTCTGAGTTGCCTGAAGCAAGACATACTCAGCCTGAATTAACTGAAGCAGCCTTTTAAATCTTGAGAATTTCCATGATCATTCTGAAAGGTTTGTAAGCTCTTGAAAATATTTAGAAAAATAACCTGGCACTTGTTTTGTGATTTAACACACACTTGTCAGTCTCTGCCTAGAAGCTTGCTTTGCGTATTCACTTTAGGGATTTATGAACCTACCCTTATTTGAGAAGGAAAGGGTGAGATAAAGTCTTGCTTACAAAAAAAAATACACCTTAAGTAATACAGCTTAAGTAAGGTGGAATTTACTCTGTACCTTACTTAAGAGACCATGTGCAACTTCTTGCTGCTAGCTTATCAAAGCAGCATGGGGCTGCTAGGGAAATCTCACATCTTGGAGCTGCCTCGTACCAGGAGAGACGTCAGTGTGGACACATACAGTTCATTGTGCCTAGCTGGCCTGGTGAGATGGAGCTTGTCGGCGTGTGCCTGCTGGTGGCCTCCATGCCAGTGCTGCGCTGTGCTTGCTCTGTGCAAAGGCTTTCAGGATGCTGCTGAGTACAGATGATCCAGAGGCAAAGAAGTGATTCATTTATTTTCCCCTCCTGGTTGCACTGGACACTCGCTCAAAGCCTAAGCTACTCTACTAGAAAATGTAGTGATTTATCCTGCACGCATTAGTTATTTCTCTCAGAAGTGGTTTCTGTGCCGCTGGATGTGAGCTGTGCTCTGATCCCCTCCACCATCATCCCTTAGGCACATGCTCCCTGTGGTCTCTGCATGCAGGAAGCAAATAAATACATTTTTCCTTCCCAGCACACCCTTTCTCTTTTCCCTTATCGCTGTGATCAATGTACCGCTTAGGCTAATAGTTGTCTCCCTGTGCTCTTTGAGAATAGAGGGATGAGAGTTCCTGTAACAACATTGTGTTCCTGAGGTGGCAAGCCCCCTGCCCTGCAGAGTCTGCAGGGGCTCACCGCAGGCTCTGTCTGAGAGTCATAGAAACGTTTGGGTTGGAAAAGATCATGAGAGTCCAACCATGAACTTAACACGGCTAAGTCCACCACTAAACCATGTCCCTAAGTGCCATGTCTACACCTTTTAAACACCGCCAGGGATGGTGACTCCACAGCTTCCCTGAGCAACCTGTTCCAATGCTTCACAACCCTTTCGGACTGTAGGGGTTTTGTTGAGGTTTTTTTCCAGTAACAGCTGTGGTGCTTTACCCCACCTTCATTCAGTTGGAAGGTTCTAGGCCTAAAGTCTGGCCTAGAAATGAAATATTTCTGTGGGATGGAATTTCTGTTTCTCTACCAAGACCATGCCATGTAAGCAGGGATGCAGAATAGCTTTCATCGTTGAAGTCAGAACTGAAGCTACATGTTTGCTTTGCATCCAGGAGCAGACTAATTGCACATAGAGGTTGCAGGCAATTTGTTGGGCCTATTGACCAGCTGCCCAAAATATTGATAAGTACCTGCTGCACGTGTTTTTATGGCTGCCTGATGGAAGAATTAGAAAAATCATGTTCATCGTGCTCACCCTGTCATACCCAAACACAAGGCAATAAGGTTTTGAGCAAAGGATCTCTGGGCGCTGGGGAAGGAGACACAGGATTTCAAGTAGTTACAATTTACATGTTGAAAGTTACATGTTTTCTATGGTGATATTTGAATGTGGCATCTTCATCTAAAGATGTGCTTCTGCCTTTCCATGCATTTACCCCATCATTTTTCTTTTTGAGGAAAGTGTGGAACTTGTTTTCCCCGCCCCCCTTTGCTTCTTTGTACCATCTCTTTGCATCTGCGCAGTCCTCAGGTCTGTCTTCCTTTGTCTGACATCGGGATGGATGTTTGCCTTCTTCCTGGTTGAATGCAGTGCCTCTTTTTCATTGGTGATAGTAGCCCTTCAGTTCCCTGTGCTTTGTTGCAAAATACATTATAGTTTGTGCTTAATAGTTTTCTGTTGTTCTTGTGGTTCTGAAGATATTCTGGAGATTATTTATAACGAATCTACTTCAGTCGAATCTCCTCCCTGAAATTACAGGCATCTAATTCCATTTTGGTTGCCCTGACATCCATGTTGCACAGATAGATAAGATATGTGACCTACAGGACAGCTTTACCCCTCTAGAGTGACGTGGGGAGGGAGACAGGCTGTCAGATGTTTGTCTATCACTTCAGATGTCCCAAGTTTGGAAAGATGAATCTCATCCTTAACATTGTTACATAGCTTGTGACTTCAATACACTTTGAATTTCTCAGTTTAAGGACTAGCTTTATTGCATGTGTATCTTATTTTTATGCATTCAGATAGAAACAGCTGAAACTTGGTCAGAATCGCAGTAGTAAGAACTGATTGCACAATTTTGTCTTCTGTCCGCAGGTCCAGCAAGAGCAAAGAAACCACACCGCAGAACCTGTAATAGATGACTAAAAAGATGGGGACTCTCTTTGGTGAACTAAACAAAAGCCTTATCAGAATAGGCTTCACAAGGATGTACTTTGGAGAACGGATAGTAGAACCTGTAATAATTATATTCTTCTGGGTTATGCTGTGGTTCCTTGGCCTACAAGCTCTTGGACTGGTCGCGGTTCTATGCCTTGTCATTATTTATGTACAACAGTAAAATTTTATAGATGCTGTTTGGATTATGTATTTCAACACTGTCACTATGTCAGTGGATTTATGTGTTTAAGTAAATGGGTGACATATCCAAAGCTGCAATGCTTCAAATTGCATTTTGCTAAACTTCGGACATTTAGGGTGAGGGGGACTAAAATTGAAGCAGTCAGCAGTGCCCTACTACATCTTTGAAGGGCAAAAAAGGAGATGTGTCTAATATAATGGTGTCCAGATACCGTTTTCTGCACTCCTGAGGCCTTAGTCCAAGGACTGGCTTTTTGTCTCCACATCATCCCCCAATGTTCTTGCTTTATATAGTGAAAATTTCCTGTCTGATTTTAAGAGGACACTTGATGTGAGTGTCTTGTCTCACTGGAGGGGGTGGGAGGAGCTTGTGTGCTGTTTGTTCCCTGAATCTGCATTATTTGCTAGATTTTTCTGAAAAACTAAATCTGCACGTCAAACCTACAATGACAAACGTTCATAAGGTGAATACGAGTTTCTGACACAAAAGCATCTTTGGTTAGGATAGCTTATAGCAAGCTTTCCCCCAGGAAACAAGCTATGCCAGCAAAATGCTTTTATACTAGTGTTAGTGACTTCACACACGGCTTCAACTGTTGTTTTGGAGGAATCACGGTCTTATATTGGCCAAATGGTGTAATGTAGCTCTGCCTCGTTTTTGGAAAGGTGCTCAGCTCCTGCTACTGTTTTTCCTTTTTTTTCTGTAATACTTGCTCTTTCCCCCGTTCCTCCTTCTGAAGATAAATGTTTGGATTATTCATGGACTTTATAGGTAGTAACAGCTGCAGAGTTGGAAAGTTGCCATTCCAGACAGCAATGCTAGAATAGTGTCCGCTTCCTCTGGGTCATGTGTGAAGGGTCCGAACAACCAGATAGATATCAGACCAGATCTCTTAATGCTTCCCTACTTTGCGACAGTATGCGTGCAACATGAGCTAGAAGCTTTGTGTACATAAGCAATTCCTCATGCGAGGCAAGAATGCAGTTGAAATCAGGTGGTCATTTTATTTAGTAGTCTTAACTGATTCGTTTCCATGGTAGGCACCAAAAGTATGTGTCTATAGGTGCATGTCATGGGCCACACAAGTGGGAGAATAGGGAGAGTAGGTGCAAAATTCGCTCTGGTTCCTCAGGAGCCACACCAGAGGTGTATAGAACATTTCCAAGTTGAATGTGCTTATTTAAAGAAAAACAGTCAAATGAACCAATCTTTACTAAATAGGTTACCGGTTTAATATTTGCTATACATTACTTTTAATAAGAGACTTAATTGCAATATTGTTTTTATCTATGGTAGAGTGAAAGAAATGTAATAGGAGATGTGAAAATTACAGAAAACTACTTAACCTTTTGCAGTGACTTTTTTCCTAAACATTTTTATACTAGCAGAGATCAACAATGGATGAGTTGAAAATGCTGTCTTATCCAGAGACTTTTGAAGTTAAGGGTATCTCCTCTGTGGTCCCAGTCCAGCAACTGGATTCTCAAAGCCGATTCTACATCTGCATGGATCATGTTGGCCGCTGGGCTCTGTCTTCCGGACACTTGGCCCCAGTCCTTACAGACTTTCCTCTTAGTGAAGTAATAGTTGTTTAGGGCAGTGAACGTGAAGACCCAGCTCCTTTAAAGTCTTTATGTGCCTGAATGCCAGCTGTAGACATGTCTCTCGCTTTTCTACTGAACACACAGTTACCTTCCGAGGAGCCCGTTCTCCTTTCCAGATCTTCAGATGACCTTGACTGTGGATCCGAGAGGCTCCGCTGAGCCACCAGGACTTCAGCGTGCAGCGTTGTGTTTAGATGGCAATGTGTGTTGATTGGCACCTAGTTAAATAGTTATGCTGGTGGCAGGGAAGCGTTTGACAGCAGAAGGTGTTCCTGGATACAGGGGTTTGTTATCCACAGCTGGAGGTCCCAAAGCAAACAGCAAGTAGAGGCTGAACTCAGAGGCAGGAGCTCTGTACTCACAAGTGCCTACGGGTGAACTTTGGTTTTGTTTCAAGTCCCTGAAAGCTGAAACATCTGTTTATACCTTTGTGTATTTGTATAGATGTAATGGTGGGTTTATGTATATTCTTCTCGTGTATAAAGGGCTGTGCTACAAAAGTATCTTGTCATTAAAAAAAGATCCCTCCTTTCTTCCCATGGTTCAGTCACTGTTCAGAGGATCTCATACAGTTCCTCTCGTCCTGTGGGAAGAAACGTCTCTGTGATATTCTTGTTGCAGTAGTACTCTTGTGTACAGACACTGTGCTGTGAGACGGCCTGTACTATTTCCTTGAAGTGGTGATTTTGCTCTGTACGTAAGGAATGGGAGACAGTGAACCAAGGGTGTGACAAATTCTCGGAGGACATTGTTTATATGCCTGTAACCTTTTAGTAGGTGCATAACTATGACTGTTTCATTCATGAAGTCATTTCAGTTGTTGTTTTGATGTCCATGTTTGTATACATGTACTCTAGGGAAAGGTAGCTTTTGGACTAAGACTGTGTACAGTGAACGTTTTATTTGGTTTCTCTTAAGGGTAACTTACTACG
Source organism: Bucorvus abyssinicus (assembly GCA_009769605.1). NCBI lineage: Eukaryota > Metazoa > Chordata > Aves > Bucerotiformes > Bucorvidae > Bucorvus > Bucorvus abyssinicus. Next base: position 58,601,106 of record CM020026.1, read on the forward strand.
TCTTGTCCTTTGTAGGTTTTTCATCTTTAAAAACCTGAAAAAATAACCTTCCTAATGGAGCTAGGTTGGTTGAAAATGAAAAAGAAAAATAATGTTATTGCATGGAAGATATCCCTCACCTTTGGTTTCATACATTCCATTGTATATAAAAATTTGCACTGAATCACCTGTCCTGATTTTGCGCTATTCCTATACAGCCTCCCTGTCATTTGCAGGAAGAGAAAGAGTAGTTAAGAAAAAAAAGGGGACTGGGATAGAATCAGACATAAAGAGCGGAAAATGGAATGCGGTGAAATGATGCATATATGTGTCAAAAGAAATCTGATCATAAATGTGTACCAAAAGTGAGAGGGGAGATGGGTGAACAGTCCTTACGTTGACTTCTTCCTTCCATCCAGATGTAGTTCCAAGGCAGAGGAAGCACGAAGTGTTCAAAGGATGTCCCTAAGTAAAAAACAGAAGGTTAATTAAAAAAAAAAAACAAACAGACAATTTCACTGTTGACTATATAGTAAAAATTGGTGGTGTTATTAATATTGCTATATGTTATTATTGTTCTTATCAGAACCGAAAGCACTTTTCAGCATCTGTGTGTAGGACTGTATGAAGGAATTATGTACCTTAAATCTGTGTTAAACAAGAAGTGATGTAGTTCCTGTTGGTCAGCGTAACATATTGAAAGCTTTTTACATAAACCCTGTTTTTTAAAGGATGGGCTCTTCAGTACTGTTTCACACCTGCCAAATGCATAAATGTTTGAACTACTGTGTACAGAGAAGAAACTCTATGTGTAGGAGAATCTTGGAGAACCCTGTTTGCACTGAAAAATCATCACATCGAAACTGTCCGTATAAAAAGGAGAAATCATGTTTCTTAAAAACTCTGTGTTAAATGAATCCTCTAGAAAGCACTTTGTTATTCTTTCTAATAAAAAGTATTGCCACCAGTGAGAACTCTGAATTCTTTGTGGTGCTTTGTTCAAGGTAACTTGACTCCTTTCAAAATTTCATTGTCGGCCACATGAAATGAGGCAGCGTTCAGATATCTACTGTAGCTAGTGGAGAAATAACTGCTGTACAAAAGCTGAATAAACTTTATCAGGTCTCTGTGGTTGAGTGTGCAGCAAGCTACACTGAATTAAGAAAAAAAATAGTAGAACTAGATGTTTACAAATAATGGCAACATTGCAGTTTTTATTTTACAGCACATCTGTTTTGCATTGAGAGCAGCCTCTGAAGGAACCAGATGTGGTCGGGTGTGAAAAATCCTTTTATGTGACAATTGCTGTGCCACACGAAGGTTTGGGAGTTCTGATTTGTTTTTTTGAACATGCATAGAACAGCGTATGATTCAAAACAAATCCGCTTCAAACTGTTCATTCTTTTCTTTCTGCAGGTCAGAAGGGTGTTTGTTCTGCCATACCCAACAGACACTTAAATGTATCTGTGCTGCTCAGGACGCACAGCGAGTTAAGCAGTAGAGGTTTTCTAAAAGTAGCAAAGTTGAATTTTGGCTCTTCAAACTTAGATTGCTGTTGTGCACAAAGTAAGTAAGGCTCACTGCTTGAATAAATTCAAGCCTTCAGGGGTTTTTTTCCGATAAAGTCACTTGGTCAGGCCTTTTATGGGGTGCGTGCAAATTCAAGAATGACCTGGCTTTGGCTCTGATTCTTTCCATTCTGGACTTTACTCTAGATTTTGGAAGTTCATTTCTTAGCCTTTCCCCTCTGCCAGAACTGACAGCTCCATCCTCTTTTTACTTCCCTCCTTTCACTCTGTCGCATTGCCTTCTCTTAGGATGGTCGCTTAGGACAGTCTCTCTCTGTGCCAAGGGTTCAGGCTTTTTCACCATTCAGTCTTCTTAAAAGCTACCTAGGCAGAAAATCTATTTTCAGTTGGATTTTGTGTGCCTGCTTAGCACCAGAGGGGAGGAAATGGGAGAGGATCTTAAAAATAGGCATATGTTGGGTAGTCACTTTTTTTTATGGTGCTTATCTGTTGTTTTAGGTGATGGTTACCCAACTGCAATTGCGGCCCCCAAAGGTCCGAGAAAGTGTTGCAAACATGTAAGGTAATGAACTGCTGGTAGATCAGCTCTAGGATTTTGAGAATAGATGGGTCAAGTAGCATGTGGCTTAGGGTTGTTTCAAGCCTATACAGGCAGGTAGACTGCTAATTTCCCTTAACTCTTGCCAACTCCTCAGCTTCTCCCGAGAATGTCTCCAAATGAAAAAATGTACAGTATTCTACACTCACTCTGAAGAACCTGAGCCTTCATCAGTTCTGTTTTACACAGAGGAACCAGAAGGGGATGAGAATAGGAAAGGGGAATTTAGTGGTTTTAACTTGTGTGCAAGCTTCTGGTCTTGACAAATTTTATTCTTGTACTATCCAGATAATGTTCTTGTGTCTCGCAGTTGTCAGAAGCCTTTATTTGAGACCCGGACTATTTATATTTTCCAACTGATATGGAAGGGAAGCTTCTGGGATAATATATGCTTTTTCCCAAAGAATTTATTGAGACAACAACCCCCACGCCCAAGTGGCAGGAGGGGTGTGACTGGATAAAGCCCTTCTGATGACAGGAGGTGCTCTTGGTGCATCCTCAGGTGAACCGGCTCCTTCCCAGGGTACAGCAGGCCACCAGAGTGCTGGAGAAAACATTTTGTCCAGGCCCGGGCATCACTGAAATAGCAGCAGCCCGAGTGGCATTTTCCAGTCCTCGTTTGGATGAGGGTTTAATTATACACGTGAGAAGGGAGCCAAATTAGACACAGGCAAACTGTTGAGGGCTTCCTTGTAGAGGAAGAAGCTGCTAGCTCATGTAGGGGTGACAAAGGTACGAGACATGGGTTTGCATGCTGTCAAGAATGGGTGGTGGAAAGTGACCATTTTTCTGTCCTAATTCACAAATAAATTACCTGTTTTCTAATGTAGCAATCTTCTTCTAGGTAGCTGGAACATACTTCCTGGGTACAAGAAGTCTGTAGCAAGGAGTGAATTAATAGGTAAGGAAAATCTTCTGGCAACCCAAATCCTGTTCGGTAGAGTATCAGACATTGAACCACATTGGAGATCTTAAGTGCTTTAGCGTCTTAATTCCTTATCTTGAACATTTTACCTGGTTGTCCTTTTAAATCCTTCTTTCATTCATGCTCTTCCTAAAAGCTGTTCATACCAGTCCAAAACTCTTGAAAGCCGCTCCTTGGTCAGTAGCTGTTACCAGTAGGGCTGAAGATAGCACGTGCAGACAGGATAGCAGGTCACAGGGAGGGACTGGCACGTCCTTACTGCTACCTGGCTGGTGTTACAAGCCTTAAAGCAGGTCTCTGGTATTTCCTTTGCTGTCACTTTCTGTACTCATGCATCTTGTTAGGAGCTTGGCAAGAGTTGACATTAGCCCAGTACCTAATCTCCTCATGCATTTCAGTCCTCTGAGCTGGGGACTTTCTGTTGCTGCACAGACTCTGCTGATCCCCACATAGCTGGGCACCCACCTAACTGCCCTTCACTTCTTGTTGAGAGTGGAAATGTACTCCAGCATACTATGGCTCTTATCTGCTTAGCAGATAAGAAAACCAAAGGCATGCAAGTGTTTGAATAAAAAAAAAAAATTCATTTTGATTCCTAGTTTCTTCATTCCATCTGTGATTAGAGATAAGAAAATACTTGGCTGAGCTGTTAGCAGTGGAGTTAACTTGGCTCTTAGTTAACAAATTCTTATCCCGAGTTCTTCAACAGGTATTACAAATAGCTGTATATTCCTTCACAGTCTCTTTTTCTCTTGTTCTAATGAATTAGCCAACCTTTTTTATTTTCTTTATTTTCTTTTATTTTCTTTAAACTTGTGTTTTGGGGAGTCTGCTCCCAGCTATGCATGCACCTCAGTGGAGATGGGACTGTTGGACAATTTAGTGGTTTGACCCTGCACTCAGTATGGGTTTTGTCCTTGTTTGGGACCCGCCTGTCTCGCCAGCTAGGCTTCACCTGCTGGAGGGACTTCTGTGTTAAGAAGCAGGTAGGTTTTAAAGGATAGTCAAGGCTTCAGATTATTAGAATTTACTTGTGCACTGGTGGCTGCACTGCAGTTTCCCAGGAGACTAAGGCAAGTTGTAATGACAGTGTTTTGCAAGGAACTCTAGAAAATAAGCTAAAGACATGGTAAAAAGAATTCAAGTCTTCACGAGTAACTCTGCTTTACCATTAATGCTTTGTTCTTCCTTTGTTACTTAAAAAAAAAACACAACGCAATGCATTTTTAAAGCCTCCACTTAAATTTTGAGACTGATAGCACAGATCCTTTATGACACTACCCTTCTGCCATCTTTTCTGAAAGCTTCGTGATTGCCTGATTGCACCTTCATTTTTTCTCCTCCAAATCCCTGTGTAATACAGTCAGTAGGGGGACAGAAGTGCAGCTGTTCACAGACACAAGGCACTGGCTTCCAGTGTAGGGGTAGTTCGGGCTGCTTTTTCCTTCCTCGGTGCCTCAGAGATCTCCTGAGGAAACTTGAAAGCCAGAATCAGCTCTGCTTCTGTATCATGTATATTGTTCCTTTTTACTTGTTTTGATGAGTAACATTTAAAAGCAGGTTCTGACTGAGCTTATCTGGTCCTGCTGCCGCATCCTAAACAACCCCCACTGTAGGAGTCCCTAAAGGCAGAAATTGTCCTGTGTGTCCCATTGTACTGCTTTCAGACCAAGTCCCCAGGGCCAAATTCAAATCCTAATGGAAGGAGCATGTTCTGCCCCCCAGCACACCCCTTGGTCCTGCTCTAAGTGGTCTTTTCCCCTTACTCTCCTTTAAGAATCCACCCTGAACCCTCTCTCTGCAAAGTCACTGTCAAGATTCAAAGGGGGCTTTCAGCCTGCGATAACCTTCCCTGTAACACGAAGTCATGAAGGAGTGTGCTAGAATTAATATGTTTAACTGTCATGGGATCTGATCAGAAGAAAAGGGTTTTCTGGAGTTTCTTGTAAAACACTGAAGTAGTGAAATCTTCCATTCCCTTCACTTTCTTCACTGTTAATGATTTATTTCCTACATGCTGGTGGGTTGTTTGTTGGGTTTTTTTTCATGTTTGTATTCAGTGAACATTAATTTTTATCTCCTGAGGAGAGTTTTCTATCTTGACGTTTTTGAGCTATGTTTTTCTTCAATCCCTTCATCACCCCTGGGGAAAGCTTGTTAGATGCTGGGTTAGAGGGCAGCAGTCCTGCCCAGAAAAATGTCCTCGTGTCGCCTCTGTGTCACCCTGGGATCCCAGGTGCCTTTCCAGTGAGGCTTTTCCCGGGGTGGGTTTGAAGCAAAGCTGCATTCTGGCTTCCCTGCACTCTCGGAAAAAGCCTGTTGGGACTGTTTCACAAGAGCGCCGTTTCAAAGGCTTTGTGACAGAAGTCACCTGCATCTCCAGTGACCTTAAACAATGGAGTTGCACGCTGCGTATCCTCTGTGCCGGTGCCTGGACAAGGATAATTTTGACTCTTTATGGGGTTGTAAAGCCTTTGCCTAGATTTCTGACTGATGGTTTAGGAGGAATCCTTTGCCAAGCGCGTAGTTGCCAGGACTAAAATTGCACAGCCGGAACTTTAAAAACAGAGCAAGCATAGGCTTCTGCCTGTCTCCTTTGGGGCTTATAACGAATACATAGCATAGTTTTTCTCCAATAAAGAAGTAGCATTTGAACTATTTTTTTGTAAAAGGAAAACACAATGAGTCTTTAAATAACCTTGCTCGTTCCACCTCCGGGGACATCCTGGGGTTTCCATATGTCTCACAGTTGGCTGCAGAGCTGTGCTATGGCCCGTTTCCTAGTGGTGGCTGTGTTTCAGCAGCTACGACGTGATGCCAGTGGAATACATGATGCCAGCTGAATGAGTGTGGATGTCTTCTCTGTGTTTCTGAATCAACATTGCTTCATTGCTGAACTCTGAAATCTTGAGGAGGAGAAATGGAGCTTACTGTATCGAAGATGTATGCAGGCACAAGACTCCATGCTGTAAAAAGCACTGACGCACTCCACTGAAAAATTTAACAGTTAATAGTGCCATACATAGGTTCGATGATCTTTGGTCATCTCTTCCTGCTTCAGTGATTTTTATTAACAGCAAAGATTTGCAACACCAAAGTCCACAGATGTGTAATATCTGTTACCTTCCCATCTGGACAATGAGCTGTCAGAGGGAAAAAATTTCTTAAACCTTGGATTTGTTTCTTGTAGAAGTGTCCTCTTCCTATTCTGCTAGTAGTAATATACACAAGAATGGAAACTACTGTATTATTTAGAAGGCTGGCAGTACAAAACCCAGTTTGACATGCCTTCACAAAGGATTTTTTTAAAAAATACTGCATGCAATACCTTAATTTATGTAGGATTTCTCGAAACATAGGTCCTTCATGTGAGAATGGCCCTCCTCCTTCCTTGAGCCTGGTGCTTCCTTGGCTCCCATTCTGGTCCCCAGCCCAGCTGTAAGTATGGGGTTGTGCACTTCTCTGTCATAGTCACGTAGAACTTGTTCCTGAAAAGCGTCTTACACGTACAAAACAAAACAAAAGTGAAGATGGGAACGAATTACCAAATGACTTTGAGGATCACGAAGAGGGGTGTTCAGCAATGAAAGGCAGCGACGTCAGAAAGCCAGTAGGTGCAGCTCATACAAGCCTGTTGTTAGTTTAGCGCAAAATCAGCTGTAGGTGACTTAAAATAGGTCTGGACTGGCTACTGAGCTTTGGGTGGCCCGAAGAGCTATTGGCTGTTTAACTACATTGAGCTTTTATGTGGTTGGTCTACGTAACCTGCACTGTGTACAGTCTCTCGAAAGATCTCCAGCTCTTCTCAGCAATGTACAACTTGGACGTGTGTGAGACAAACTGCAAATTTGTCCTGTTGCTGAGAGAAGTCTTGTATAGTGCCTCTCCACATCTGTGCAATCACTATTTATCTCCAAATATTAACTACTTCAGAGCATTTTTTAAATTCTTTTGGACGCTTCACATGCTAAAGCATGTTCCTTGCTTGTGCTCAGAAAAGCCATTTCTGTTCTTCAGAGGGGGCTGCCTGCTTGTTTGTGCTAAGCAGCATTAACTTGTGCTGAACACAGACTGTGAAAGAAAGGAATTTAAATTATATATATGCCTCGTGGCTTACTTTTGAGCTTATCTTCAGCAAGCTCAGCTTCTTTGAGCCTGATGCAATCATAATGGGGCTTTGACTCATATGTGAGTCTTCTGCTTTAAGGAACAAAGTAAAAATAGCTTTAAGGCTTTTCCTGTATTTGGCTTTTCCAGGAAGTTTGGCACATTTATATCTTTTGCTTCTATTTCCTATTTTTGCCTTTTGAACTGGGAAATTCTTGAATTGATCGCCTGAAGCCCAGACTCCTTAGAGACAGCAGGAAGCTGCTGTACTTTTCTAAAATTGCTTACTTGAGACTGCCCACGCGTGTGCGCTATCTGTATTTCCATAGTAGCAACCTTATCCTTATGCACAAAACTGGATAAAATACAATGCAAGTGTATTTCTTAGAACCATATATTTGATAGCAAGAAGAAATGTGGCAGATGTAGCCTACCTGTAAATCAGTGAAGTATTTATACCATATGGGAAGAAAAGTGTTACAGCTCAAACTGAGACAAGGGACAGGAAGAAAAGCTGTGAGACTGGAAGCAGTTGCATAGGAGAACTGTTCCCATGCAGTGGGGTCTGTACACCTATTGTGTTTATATTCGTGGTAGTGACAGTGGCACAAGAATTAGGCATGTAATAAACTTACAGAAGCAATAGGAAGGATTATGCAAGAAAGCCGCAGAGTTAAGGTCTGGAGTTAAAAAAGATAAGTGGAGAGAGTAAATTTCATAGTATGATGTGCCAGATCATACAGTTCTAAGAGCTCACCTGTTGGAAGTGACAAAGGAGGATAGCTGGAGTTTTAGCTGAACACAGGAGAAACAGGAGCCAAGAATAAGATGTGGCTGTCAGAAAATATAATCTAGGATGGTTTTGGACAATATTTTTACTATAGACACATAATAAGTCATAGCATTGCACTAAATTTTGTTAGTATTTTTATTACTATAAAAGTAACAAAATCTGGTACAGAGATTTCATGAAAATTAAAATCTTATGGAAGTTGGTTTTGTTTGTAAAGGTAAAATGAAGTAATAGGGCAAAGCATGGGGAAAAAGTGAAAGGAAGGTGTTGGCTGAAGGGTAATTAGGTAAAAACTGTTAGTAACTTTATTCCAGATATTAGGAAAATTTTCAAACTCCCATTTGAGTAAGATTCTGAAGCAGTAGCAACAGTGACGACAAGAACTGGAAAGAGCTTTTAGGATAAAGCCTGATTTTTTTCCAAAAGAGATGCTACAGGGTAGTTGCCTGCAGGAGGGGAAGACTGGACCCTGGCTCTAAAGCAGATTTCTTCCAGTTCTGTGGGACAGCCACAGCTAAAAGCTGAGCTGGGTTTCACTTGTGCTCTTCCAGAGACATCAGTGCAAGAGGCCCGTGCTAAGTAGTCTGCAGAGATTGCCTTTTGCTTCTTTCCCCTGCCCTGGTTGTCAACACGCTGCAGCATCGTGTGTCACGCATAGAGATTATCTAACCTCATCTTTGTTCTGACTTCGGCTGGTTTAACTGAAAGATTCATTTCTGAGATAACACAGTTTATAATTTGCTTAATACTGTTTTCTGTTTCCAAATATCTGATTTCTCTGGCTTGGAGGCAGGAGTGGTATTATTTCCTATTGAACAACCAAGCTGATAGGATCTGTGTTAGCATCACTGCAGTGGAAGAAAGGAAGGGTTAGGCTCTTAAGGTATTGCTAAATTCTGCTTGCTTTTTTGGTTTGCTCAATAAACTATATATTGTAGCAATGCGCCCCTAGCATCCTGGGTTGGACATTGAATTACTTGTGACCATAAAAACTGGTAATCTCGTGGCCAGTGATGTGAGCAACACTTCCCTTTTCAGTGTAACAGAAATTGCTCAATAGTGACAGCACCTTCCTCCACTTCCATGCGCAGTTCAGCAGCACACAGATGCCTGGGCAGAAACGAACAGCCTTTTGTGAGAGGGAAACCTTTTCAGCTCTAGCTAACAGTTCAGATTTAACCCAAGTCACCAGGAAAACCACAACTGCTACCACCTCAGGGCTTACCTAGGGCTTCTGCAGCTGGGCTAAATGACTCAATCCACCTCCCAGTGAGTAAATCTGTAAGCCACAAAGCAACTGTCACAGGTGGCATTATTTGAGGTACTTCATCATCCGGTGAACCAAAAAATACAGGCTTAGAAAAACATGGATTCTAAATTCAGTGTTAAAGGAGGGGTAGCCCAAGGGCTAGAACTTTGGGTAAGTGTATCATACAACTTTGTTTTATTTGTCCTTACCTCTGCTGAAGGAGAAAGGATTGACTTTATCTACCCTCTAGTAAAGGTGGAAGGAAGAAGGGCTTATATAAAATAGGTCATTTAAGGGAATGCCAAAGCTAAGTGGGATGACATTCTGAGACCGGTGAGTTTATGCTGCTCGAATCTGCATATAAATGTTCTACCTCTGTGCACTCATCAGAGCACAGAGTTCTCTGGAAAACGTACAACAGCAGTGCAGACCTGCACTCCAAGCTTAGTGGTAGGTGTGGTTAAAATACGTACGCATGCTCTCTTTAAAAACATGTATGTATCTTCTTCGAGGCTGAAGAGAACACACTGAAGAGATGTCGTTTAAGAAAGCCACTTCCAAATAATTTAGTACAGGAGCTATATGTCAACTCAGGCAATGTTACTGCAGGGCGATCAGCGATCTCCCCTGTGGCAGAACCCACTAGCACAGAGGCTGCTTGTGAAGGCAGCGGATGTTATTATTCGCTTTCCATTAGTACTTGCAAACCTCTACCCATCTGATGCTGTACAGTTCTGTTGGAAGAAGTCACATCTATTTCTAAAGGCTTATATCTAAGAAGATGAAAACAGGCAGAGGGTTGAAAAGAGTGTTTCACTTGGGGAGATGCGGAGTGGTCATAGTCGGGAGCTGAGACACATCTGAGATCAGAGTCGTCTGTGGGAGACCTGGCAACTGAGCACTGCCCTCCCACCCCCACCAGCCTCCCACCCCAGGCCTCCATTTCTGCCAGCCTCTACCTCCAGCCTCCCACCCCAGAGAGTGGGAGCTATAAAGGCTCTATCATTGAAAGTCTGCAGCTTTAACCAATAGGTGGCCTCCCTCCCAGAAGCACTGATTTATCAGGGGACAGATCACTGGGCAACAGAGTCGCCCTGGAAAAGTGTATTTTTGACAAATAAAAAACTAACAACCCTTATAAAACTGGGGCTAGGATGAATATCTTGTTCTTTATGACTAGGCTTTTTATGAATAGCTTTAAATGAGGTAAAGATTTTCCAAGGAGCAAGAATTACTTGGTATAACACCTTTTCCAGTTTGTAAATAGCAAACTCTAAGAAAATAAGTATTCTCGTAGAAATGGCTTGACAACCTGCCTCATTCCAAAATAACCATAGGAATGGAAATTGGAGAGTGTGTTTGATTCTGTCCTACCTGATACACTTTGAAGACAAGAAGAAATCCTTCCGGCCACACTCAATGTGTCTCTCTTGCAGCATTCATTGGGAGGCAGATATGATTAGATTCACACAGGATGCTGTCAATTAGCTTCACATTTATGCGAACGTACGGTCAAATAAGGTGAAGTCCTCAAGCTCCTGGAAAGCTGCCCATGCTATTTTCATCACAGCACCTGGACTCCCCCAGAAAGATAACACAGCACAGCTCACAGACTTTTAAACAAACCACTAGGCTGTGACAGATGAACCCTTGCTGTATTTCATCAGGTAGTAAAGATCACCTGTTTCTTCAGTCTGTCATGGTAGGCTCTGTTTTACTCGTCTCACACCCTCAGGCACCATTTCTTCATTTACATCAGTCAAATCCTACTGGCTGAGAATTGGAGGGTTTATAGCTTTACCTAATAGCAGCTCTTGGAAGAAGATTCACGCTTGGTTTTTGAGCAAGGACTGTATCTCTGAGTGAGGGTCCCGTGCACAAGGCAATGGTCTTTCCATCAGCCGCACCAAAACTCTCGAATATGATTCTAGGCATTCCCACTGGAAGATCTGAAACAGCCAGCTGCTCAGGGTGTAACCACGGTTGGATGCTGTGGTCTCCTCTCTGCAGAGCTCTGCTCGGGCGGGCAGGGTTCAGGTGGTGCACACCCCGCAGGTTCAGCAGCTGAGCGGCTGTTTGCTAACAGCATAGCTGGGGAGCGTTTGTTCTTCTTACTGGAACTGGGACCAATAATTTATTACTGAGCTGAGTTCAGACTGGCTGCCTACAGCGTCACAGACTCTCAAATGGGCTCCTTAAGTGTGGGTCTCCAGCCAAAGTGAGAGTGGGACACTAGCGTCATACAGGGGGTGGGAGGCTGGGGTAGAGGCCAGAAAAAAGTGGAGGCCGGGGGTGGGAGGCCAGGAGGGGATGGGAGGCTGGGGGTGGGAGGCCGGCAGGGTGTGGAAAGCCGAGGGTAGAGGCCGGCAGAAATGGAGGCCGGCAGGGAGTGGGAGGCCGGGGGTATAGCCAGCAAAAATGGACACCGTTGTGGGAGTCCGTCAGGTGGGGGGTAGAGGCTGGTAAAAAGTGAAGGCTGGAGGTGGGAGGCTGTCAGGGTGTGGGAGGCCGGGGGTAGAGGCTGGCAGAAATGGAGGCTGTTGTTGGAGGCCCGCAGGGGTTGCGAGGCCGAGGTTAGAGGCCGGCAAAAATGGAGGCCATTGTGTGAGGCCAGCAGGGGGTGTGGGAGGCTAGGGGTAGAGGCCGGCAAAAATGGACGCCGTTGTGGGAGGCCAGCAGGGGGTGGTAGGTGTAGAGAGTACAGTCCCAGCACAAAGTCCAAGTCACATCAGACATGGACATGTCTGCAGCTGGATGCCTGCAAGCTCTTTGTCTGTAAAATTCAGCTCTGGGCAAGGTGACAATCAGAACTACAACTATCACTAGACCCATATCTGGTGTTAGGCATTATCTGAATGTCCTGGAGAAGTGTGAAGAATGGGCCGAGGTCCTGTGGTCTCATTCTTCCATTTCCTGCCCTGGACAAAACGAGCTGTTACCTCCACCCATGCAGGTGTAAATTGGCAGACTTTGTGCCATTAACAAAAGAGATGAGCTTGTTTACAGTCATCTCCACAGGCACGTCTACACCAATGTGTCATGTAAAAAACCTGAGTATAAATATGGCCCCAATTTCGACCCCAAATCGGGATAGGAGAAGATTTGGACTCATACTGATGGACGGATTGACGAATTCACTCCCCTCTCCACTGCCCTACTTGGGACGCCTCGTGGGTAAGACTCTTTACCTCAGCCTACGCTGAGTGACACTGTTGTTCCGGGTGTATTTTTTATTTTGTGTGGTTATTCTTTATCTCAGCCTACGCTGAGTGATACTGTCGTCCCCGGGTGTATTTTATACTATTGTCCCCGGTGTATTTTGTATTTTGTGTGGTTATAGTTGCGATTTTACTTACTCCTAATGCACTGTTCGTGCATTAGCGGGCTTATTTTACCACGTAGCCGGGCTACAACAAACAGGTTGTAAGCTTTCGGTATCAGACCTATACAGTCTCTCTGGTATATAAGCCATAGCTCTGCAGTTCGTTTATCAAAGGCAATACCAAAAGAACCTGTAAATGTTGCTCTTGTAAATAAACCGTCATTATTCGTGCCCTCTCTGATTTTGCTTGTCTCGCATATTCGATGTCAGCCTTAAGACTGGTTTTATTTCCCCTCTTTTCGCAACAGGGAGCAGAATGGTAAGTGAGCCCCTCCAGGAACGAATTGAAGCAGGAGGAGCAGGAATCCCCCTGCTCGGCAAACTTCCCCCTTTAGAGAGGGCATGAGGTTTATGGTGTGAGATAACACCTGTAGCCAGCTCAGGTCAGCTGCTCTGGCTTCCACCCCTCCCAGCTTAAGCTCCTGACTGACTCGAGACTGCCAACGGCCTGCGTACCATGGCTGGCCTATGGTTCTGTCCCAGCAAAAGCAGGACACTTAGCAAATCTATCACAGAACTGTATGAGGAGACAGGAACTCTTTCTTATAAGTCACTCACTCGGTTTCAGGATACCTGTTTTATCACATGGTCCTGTGTGTATTGAATAGTTTCTCAAATATTTTTCATCTAAAAACTTAAAGAAGTCATAGACTCGGTCATGGATGGATATTCTGATTCAGCTTATTTCTGTCTTTAAAGTGCGTTTGCAGAGTACTGAAATGGACCCCTTGGAAGTGTGGTTTCACTTCACCCCTGTGAGTGTGCCCCATCCCTTTCTCCTGTAGGGACTAGCCAGGTTGCTGCAGTTTCTGAACAAGTACAGCTTTCACACAGGTGGGCTGGAGAGCATGAAGAATGCATCTAGAGACTGGAAGTGGGATCCCTACGGTCTGTAAAGGGTTGGCAACGCACTGGTTATGCCTTTATCCACTCAGTGCACTTCTCTATACTTTTTCAATAGCCATAGAAGTGTTTCTTCCCCTAAAAGTGTGGATTGTGGTTTGTTGCTCAAGTAGTGTGGGGTTTTTTGTTAGGCTTTACAAAACTGTGATTGCTTTGTTCTAGGAACTGAACAGCTTTTTCATACAAGCATTGCTGTGTTTATTTCTGTAACAAAACGTCCAGCATAAGTAGATCCAGATGTATTACACAGATCCTCTGGTATAAAGGTGTGAAGCCGTTACATCTTTACAGCTGAGGTTCTGCGTGGTGAATGCACACAGCCCTTGTTAAACCTGATCTAAGACTCTTCGTTCTGTCCAAGACCTTCTCTTTCCTTAACGCTGTCCTAGCAGGATTTCTCTCCTCACCCCTCAGCAGCCAGGTGTTTTGAAAGAGCCTGTCTGCACTGAGTAATCTTGCTTTGGAAAAGAAACACAAGTAGGGCTGGTTTATCACCTGGCTTGGTTTTGTGAGAATCAACTGACAGAGGTACGTTTAAAACAGTTAAGCCTCAGTGGTTCTGCTTTCACAGTTCACTCACAAGGCCTGAAAAAGGGCCAGGTAAGTTTCAGTCATTGTGGCCCTCTATGGCTTCAGGTTTGCGTGGTGGCTTTAATGTTTATTTAGTGTTGTCCTGTTCCGTTCTGCCACCCACCCCATTGGATACTAGGGTTCGTAATCTTTCTCTGCTAATAATGAGAGCTCTGGAAGCAAATTCTAGCTCCTGTGCGGCAGCCATCTGCAGGCCAGATTTTGAAAATACAGGTCCTTTTATTTCCCAGTGCCTCGGGCATGACGTGCGTCTCCACAGAGAAGCAGGAGGGGGATGTGCCCCTCTCCTTACCCCAGTATGTCTGTGACTGTAGAGGCAAGTCTGCGCACAAGAGCTCTTTGTGCAGGCCTGGCTGAGTCACGCGTAAAGAGGAGTCTGATGCCAAAAAGTGTTGCTTCTGTCCTTTTGTTCATTTAGCTCACTTCTTGCGTCCCTGTGTAGCCTGGTTTGGTTGAATTGCTTGAGGACTAAAGAGAATGAGCCTAAAAACATTCGAACAGGGAGCCTGAACGGAGATCTTTATTACAGATGTGCTGAGATTACGTATTACTGTGTGCGAAGGCGACCAGGAGGTGCTTCATTGGCTCTACATACGGAAGCCTCCACTGGAAAGGGGGTATCTCTTGTTTGGAGGCAGCTGTGGTGCAGGTGAGACTTCTGGTAGAGTGTGAAGGCAGGACAGTCTCTCACTTCTGCAGCACTTTCTCAGTTGCCGTTCTTCCCTGGGACCAGAGTGTCTGCCTGTACTGGACCTCTCGCTTCTCAGCCCTGAGGGCAAAGTACATTCTGTGTCCCTTTCTGGAAAGCATTTTGGAAAAGAAAGCTGTATGTTACCAGGCTGGGCGGAGGATTAAGTTAGACTGGTTTGGCTTTGTTCCATACGCAGCTGAGAGTATAGGAGCGCATCCCCTCTTGTAGCAAAGAAGCCTCCCTGGACACCGCCTTGAAAAGC
The DNA here is from genome assembly GCA_009769605.1 of Bucorvus abyssinicus. Classification (NCBI taxonomy): domain Eukaryota; kingdom Metazoa; phylum Chordata; class Aves; order Bucerotiformes; family Bucorvidae; genus Bucorvus; species Bucorvus abyssinicus. The sequence continues at coordinate 58,616,115 of CM020026.1, forward strand.
AGCGATTGTTGCTTTGCGGGTTTCTTTTTTCTTCTTGTTCTTGGATAAGCTTACTCTTCACCCACTCCTCCAGTAGAGTTACAAACAATCGTAAATGCTGGTAGCATCAGAGCTGTCGTGAATGGCTTTGTTAAAATGATAACGTACTCTGGGACTGACCTCTGTGGCCTCTGTATGCTTCAGAAGGACACAAAGAGGTGACAGTGGTGTTTCTTGGGAGGGCCAGTACAACAGTAGCTTGCCCTGACTGGGTAGAGGCTGCAAAAAGAGGGCTTTGGTAGCTGAACAAGTCTGAGGAAGCCTGATTTAGCCTGCAAAGAGTGAGGGAGGGAGAGGTGTGAGATGAGGACAAACCCCAAAGTTGTTGGCAGGACTTTCAGCTTGTGTATAACGTAGCAGAGCAGATTTTAGTGAAGAGATTAAATCAGCACATCTTGCTGTTAACGTTCTTTCTAGAAAGAGATGGATGCAGTTGTACACATGTCCCTCCCCTTGCTGTGTTTCTGAGTTGCCCCAGTTAGGAGAAGATTTACATGAATGTCGCATCAAGGGAGACCAGTTGAGTGGCCTCAAGAGTAGAGGGTTGGTGACCAGCATCCTAGAGACGTGGTGTCTTAACATTGACAATTTCCATTACTTAACCCTGTTTTGCGTTCCAACTTGACGCTGATTCTTTAGCCGAAGACCTGAGCGAAAAAGAAGGAATGTGTAACTTTGCAACTGGTGTAAACTGTGCACTGCAACATACAGGAGGTTTCCTCTAAGGGGTTTCAAGTGCTCCTGAAACTTTGTGATGTCCCTGTAATAACGGAGTTTGTATCAAAGAGTGTGGCATTGTTTGTAGTTGGGATCGTTTTTGATGAAGGCTGTGCATGACAAACTTCAATCACAAAGGTGCCTTCTTCTTGGGAGGAGAAAACAAAAATTTCTGGTTGTGAGGTTAGCTTCCCCCTAATCCTAGCAACCTCTTGGCAGGTTTTACCTGGACTGACTGAATTCCCCTTCTGAACCTCTTGGAAGAGGAGGGAGAGGCTCTGTCAGACTCGGGCTCTTGGTGTCCTGTGCTGTACCTTCCCTGGAATTGAGCACGCCTTTGTCAGTCAGTTCTGAATAAATCCGACTGAACACGAGGTCTTTCTCTGAAATGGGAAGGTAGCAGAGATTTTATTAAAGTTCCCACTTGCTGATCTGGATGTTTAGGGGTGAATTTGGGAGTTCCCTTACCTCATTTTCAAAGGGCTTAAGGACATGAGAGACACGTTTCGTTGGCTTGCTGCCTCCCCCCAGCCCACAGCAGCCCAGAGCACCCCCCCCCACCCCCCGCTGAGAAAGCACGTTTTCCCCCCTGCCCCAAAGCGGAGTGTGCTGAGCCCTGAGGGATTAGTGTCTGTGTGCGGTCACCTTACTGCTCAGCACAGCCACAGCTGAGGCAAGCACACTTCACTCTTCCTTTCACTGTAGTGTAAGGTTTGGCGTTCGGAAGATCTCGCGATGTACGGAAAGAATAGGGACCCTCCCACGAAGGCAGTCTAAGGGCAGGGCTATAAGCAGCCCCTAGTATATAAGGCATTGTAACTGCGCAATAAATGCCATTTGAGCTTCCTCTACATTAGAGTCAGCATCTCATTTGGTCCTCACCGGGGAGGAGCGAGTGTCTGGTCCATGGGGGTCTGCAACCCTTGAAGTGAAAAACACAACAAGTGGTGACCCCGACGTGATCCAGGGACGGCCCTGACTGGCATCGGGAGCGGAGAGTGGCCATGGCGTCAGATCAGGTACAGCAGCAAGTGATTTTATGTCTTAAAGAGGCTGTGAAAGGGAGCGGGTTGAAGTTGAAGGACTCACCCGACGAAAGAGTGCATCCAATGGATGATGAGAAGAGGGCTGATTGCCAGTCCGATAGAGATATTTAATAAGGGGTTGTGGGGAGCTTTCTGCACACCATATTGGCGTCTGGGTCTGCTCCGTTCTGGCATGAGGATTGTGTAAACCGCAGCAAGAACTGGGGCAGCTGGAGCCGACACGGGAGAAGGGAAAACCGCAAGTTAGAAACCGCTGCTAAAGACTGCAAATACCTGTAACAGGCAAGTGCTGGGATAAAAGGGAGTAAGGCTGAACTGATAAGATAATGGGAAGTTACTGCTTTAGTGGAAATTACTGCTTCAGGTCAGAGGATATATAAGGCTTGCTGTGTCGCTAAATAGGGGTCTTCGATCACCCCTCGGAGTCCGTGAAGTTAATATGCCACAAATGGCACCCGAATAGGTCGGGCCTGACAGCAGCCTCAAGTGCTGATCCGGTGGCGTAGCCCCGCTGAACGGGAGACTGCTGAAAGGAAGCAGAAGCTGCGCAGTGACAATCATCTCTCCGAAGCGAAGCGAGGTGAGCAGCGGGGAAGGATGGGCGGTAATATGTCCCAGGAACAAAAGACAGTTTTAGAATTAATGAGCCAAATTCTTGCCAAACAAGGAGCAAAAACTGATGTGAATGACTTGAAACGATTGTTGATTTGGGCATCTAAAGAATGCCCTTCTCTGACATCTAGTATGGTTTACAACCTCGAGACTTGGGATGCAATAGGAATCAAAAGGTGGGATGCTGCCACTCGTTATGACAGTGTTGCAGCTGGTCTTTTGGGGCCGTGGTGCACGCTGTTTGAAACCTTGAAAGCTCATGTAGGAAACAAAACAGCAGAAAAAGACAAAGCGGCGCCCACGGATCCCTCACCCCCCCGCCCCGTGACCCCCCCGACTCGAAGCAAGCGGCAGAAATAGGAGAAGGGGCGCGGGCGCCCACGGATCCCTTGCCCCCCACCCCTCGACTCGACCCTTCCAGCCTGTGAGCCTTCGGATCTGCCTGAATACCCTGATTTATCTTCGGTATCCTGCCAGTCAAAAAAGATCCCACAACGAACTCGTCCGCCTGTGGCTGGGACGATGGGGGGTGGGAATCATGATGATGATGATGAGGAGGAGGATCCTTTAGATCCCGGACTGGCAGACCCAGAAAAGGAGCCAGATCTGTATCCGCCAGACCCTCGCAAAGCATGGCTCAACATTCGCAACAGGCAGTAAAAGGGGTGATTTGGACTTCTTAAAGGACCTCACTGTATGCCCAGTAACCTCTGAAGCAAATCAGCGACCGAGGTGGGAGCCTATCAACTTTGGTATCGTGGAAGAACTCCGATGCGTGGTCAAAGACTATGGGGTCAAATCCCTGCATGCAATGAGCTTACTTAAAACGGTGTTTGAAATGTACGTATTGTGTCCTCATGACTGTAAGACGATAGCTCAGTTATTGTGGACAAGTACTCAATATATGATTTGGAGTGGGATGTAGAGAGATGCAGCAGTGCAAAAAGCGCTTGAGAAGTTGAAGCAGGACAACCAACACTCGTGCACCCACCCTCGCCCCCCCACTCCGGCTTGTGCAGCTGAGTTTTTCCCCCCCTGCTCTTGCCGTTGAAGATCAGAGCCTCCCCCACTGCAGCTGCCTGTGGGAGGTATGCCTCTGTGTGCTTGGTAGGCTGTTTTTCCAGTGCAGCGCAGTGAGCGGCCTTGATCTCTTAAGGTAGTAAAAAAAAAAAAAAAAAAAAAAAAAAAAAAAAAAAAAAATGATGTTTTCTTCCCACTTGCAGGATGGCAGTAACTGTGGAATGGTGTTTTGGGTCAGTGCTTCTGACTTGCTGCGCCCCACTGCAGCCCACAGGATTTAGTGGTGGCCTCAGTCTGCACGGCAAACAGTATCAGTGAGGTGTGTCAGAAATGCAGGAAAGCGCTGAACACATAATTCCTACTACAAGTCCGTGAAATTCTCCTGTCTTCGTTATAAAGAAAAAGAGTGGAAAGTGGTGTTTGTTGCATGATTTACGGTGAATCAATGCTGTCCTCAAAGACATGGGGGCCCTGCAGCCAGGGCTGCCCTCCCCATCTATGATTCCAAACAATTGACATTTGACAGTTATTGATTTGAAAGATTGTTTGTTTTTACGATTGGACTGTCCTCCCTCAAGGCACGGAAAACATCAACATTGATTCATCGATAAATCCAGTTGTAACAGGACTTTATAAAAACAACTGACTGTCAATACCGGATGGAATCCATTTGCCAGATGAACTTGGGGCTGGCCACGGTCACGCAATTTATTATTAATTGGATCCTATCTCTGTGGTATTTTCTTGTGTATTGCTTGTTGTTTACCCTGTTTGTGATAAAGATGAAGTCAAACGACCACTGAACAGCGACCCCAGTAGTGAAATTGGGCATGTGTGAAGTTACAGATTACGTCATTGACAGGTGGAGTTTGGGACGGTCCACACATACGTACTGGCCACACGTTATGTGAGGGGCGGCTTTAACCTCTGCTATCAAGGTAGTGCTGTTTGAGCACAGGGGCGAGGTAGCGGACCGGTACCTACCGACGCCTCATCCCAAAAACAGTCTATGCTGGGGACACCTGTGGATTTGAACATCACTTGCTATATGCCTTTGCAACTTTAGGAGTACCACAAAAAGTCAAAACAGACAATGGACCTGGGTATAGTGCACAACACTTTAACAGATTTTTGCAACTCTGGGGGATTCGACATGTTATAAGTATTCCCATTCCCCCACAGGTCAAGCGATCGTTGAACGGGCTCATGGCACTCTGAAAAATATGCTTTTAAAACAAAAAGGGGGAGCAGGAATGCACAGTATGAACCCTCATGAAAGACTGGCTAAAGCCTTATATGTACTCAATTTTTTAAATCCCTGGCATGAATCAGGACCTCCATTTGTTAACATTTTATGTCCGTGGAGGGAAGCCACAAACAAGTGGAAAGAAAAGCTTTAGTGAAAGTGAAAAATTTGGAAACGAGACAATGGGATGGTCCATTTCCTTTAGTAACTTGGGGAAGAGGCTATGCTCGTGTTTCCACAGGTAGCAGACCACGGTGGACACCAGCGCCATGTGTGTCACCATACATGTCATCATCGGAATGGATCCAAATAGCTGTGAGCAGTGCTGCCTGGATCCCACCACAACCAAAGACCGACGCCTGGATAACATTTAGCAAACATGACGGGTCAAGACTCCCTTTGTCTTGCGACAGCATCGCCAGAAAATCCCTTCTACACCTGTTTAGTAGGCCACCCATTGGATGATTATTCAATTATCATCCCCTTCAATGCTGTGGGTGATTCCTGTAGTTTGGATCGATTAACTTTATTAACACCAAAGACATCTATGATTTTAAATCTCCGAAGGTCGTGACGGTCATCACGAAGCTTACATACATAGAGCAACCAATGTGATGACCGGATTAAGTTTTGGAGTTGTAGCAAAGTAATCGCTACTTTCTTTTTGTGCCCGGGGTGGCTACTGCCAAAGCCCTGGCGAAATTAAATAAAGTTAGGACGTTGGTCAGCAAAGCAGAGTAACGCTACTTCACGAGCATTGAGTGGATTATTATTAGACACTGATTCTATTAGACATGCCACGCTTCAAAATAGAGCAGCCATAGATTTTTTTATTGCTATCACAAAAACAAAAAGGGGGAATTGTGGGAGACTTTAAGGAGCAGCAGGACTTGTTGCTGTCAGATTTGTAAACAAGGATGGACATGAACGGACAAGTACGACATGTACTCAGAGTGAAGCTAACCAGCCAATTACAGTGTTAGAATAGACGTGTGAATTTCACTAACGAGCCAATTAACTGTAACCTTGAAGCGCGTGATCAGTGCATGTACGGAAACTCTGTGCCTGTAAATATAACTCTGTCGCACTTAATAAACAGAGCTTTGTGCACACCAAATTGCAGCAGTTGAAGTTAAAGAAGAATTGTTAAGAGTTGCTTGTTATGTATTAAAGTTGCGAAATATAACAGACATGATTGTAAGTGATGTAGACAAACACTTTGAACAAGTATCTTAGCTTTTGCAGGTGCATAAACAAGCTTTAGATTGGTTATTATTAACTTTGAATTAGGTTGTAATACCCCACAAGCAAAAAACCTGTCTTTGTGTTGTGTGTCAATAGCAGATTATGAAAGAGTAGGTCAAAGACAACAGACTGTACGAAAATGGCTTGATGCATTGGGTAAAACAGGGTCAATATGGGAAAGATCTGACAAAGTTACGGATCTGGTAAACAGTCTTTTGTCTTGGTTTGGTGATTGGGTATCTTAGGGCAATTGTGGTATGGCTTGTGATTTTTGTTGTGGTGTTTGCCATTTTGCCAAGTTTGTTGATAATGTTAATCAAATATTTTAAGAGGCGGTTAACTGTCTTACATACAACTTTTGTGCAATATGCCCTTTTACCGCAAGGGGAGGGGGAGATGTAGTGTAAGGTTTGGCGTTCAGAAGATCTCGCGATGTATGGAAAGAATAGGGACCCTCCACAAAGGCAGTCTAAGGGCAGGGCTATAAGCCAGCCCCTAGTATATAAGGTATTGTAACTGCGCAATAAACGCCATTTGAGCTTCCTCTACATTAGAGTCAGCATCTCATTTGGTCCTCGCCGGGGAGGAGCGAGTGTCCCGGTCCATGGGGGTCTGCAACCCTTGAAGTGAAAAACACAACATTCCACCTCAGCGAGCCCGCTCAGTTCAGGTCTGTGAGAGTTTCAGGGGTTTCCATAAGCGGGTGTTCAGGAAGGCGTGTTTTTCAGAGAGGGATGCAGAAGTTGATGCCTGTTACCTTTTCTGCTTGCCCTTGTGAACCATTTTTAGCATCTCGGGTAAGCGAATCCATCTGCAGAACTTTGCCAAGTTTTCCCACTACCTGGAGGATGTACAGGAAGAGATGCTGACTCGCGACCATTTGTGTGCGTGTTCCAGTTCAGGTCTGGCTGTGTGAGTGGGCAGTTGTACAACTGTGCGAACTACCTGGCCTGGGATGTCCATCACTTTTGTCGTGTGAGCTAAGGATGCCGCCGGTCTGCCAAAGGTGGTGTGGAGCGAGTGCCGTGTAGGCAGCACTTCAGAGACGCAGGAAGGAAATCCGAAGCCATGTTTCCTACATATAAAGCCCCTGGCGTGTGACATGTTCTATTTCCAGGGTGGTTTTTAGAGAACAAGTTTCAGACCGTGTGCCAGCGGCGTTGCTGCCCCAGTGATTGCCAAGAGAAACTTCAGTGAGAAGAAGCAACTCAAGAGTCGATGCTGCATACAAAAGTCAGGAGACTCCGCACTGGGGCGGCGGAGGGAGGGAAATCTGACCAATAAAGTCTCACACCATCCCTCTAGGGAAATAAAATGTGCCACATCGTAGGACTCCATGTACTGCAGCACTCCTGCCTTACCTTGATTTCCTGATCCGGGTTGCTCAGGCCAGAATTCACTTCTCCCAGGTGCGCGGACCGTGATGCAGGTTGACCGAGAGGAGGCAGGGTGGAGGCGCGACGTGGATTCCGGACTATGCGCAGGTTATGCAGAGGCTTGGGACTGTTTCTCCAGCAGCTTTCCCAAAACAGAAAACACCGTGTAAAGGCATGGCTTGACTCTGTCGAAGCAGCAGTTAAAGGCAATGGGAAGTATACGTGAACACTAGGCCCCAGCAAGGGTGTGCAGCAAAAAACACCCCTAAAACTGTTGCTTGGTTGAATAGGACCACCTGTAGGTTAACTGCATAGGTCAAGTGTTCCCCCATGCCCCAGTTAAAATAGAAAGTTAGGAGAAAAGGGAGTCTTTAGCATCTTTAGGTCTTCACGGTGCCCTGTGCTGCCCAGGAGCAGTGCAGCAGCCCTTGCATTCCCTGTTTCTCAAGAGGGTGCAAGCCTCCTTGTGATGCCACCATTTGTCATGCAATAGTAACTTAGCCCTCAGCTCTTGTGCAGCCCCACTAGGGGAGATGAGTGATGAGAGAGCCTGCAGCTTGAGACAGAAGAGTTCTTGCAGAAGGAATCTCCAGCTGGAATTCACAAACACAGCTGCAAGTTGGGTCTAGACCCCGGCATGCTGCTTCTGCAAAACAGCGTCAGCAGAAGCAGAACTGCTGGCACTAAGTAATCTAAAGAATCTTTGCGTTGTAAGGGGAGAGGCTCTTTCCTGTGCTGCTTTGTTGTGTAGCATGGTGGTTTTTTCCCCAGTGGTTTGACACAAAGTGAAATTTTATTCCCATCTTCATTGGGATTGACCATTTTTCTTGCTGGCAAAGCAAGGTGGTGTTACAGCGCCCTCAGTGACCAGTGATAGCTTAGTTATGGCTCTCCTTGACACCATCTGCCTTCCAAACTCTTGTGTTCTGCACACGGGATCCTCACGTCCCTCTCTTTGGTTCTGCGCCGCCGTTCTCAGCAGCCCGAGACTGTCAGTTCAGGTTACAGCGCTGAGAAGTTGGAGAGAGAGTGCGGAAATAAAGAGCTGTGTCTTTTTTTTCCCTCACCTTTTCAGACGACATAGTCTTACCATGAATCCTTCTGGGAGCATCTGCGTGTCCTTCTGGAAAAGAAGCAGCAGAGTGTTTTCTCAAGGGGAACAGTAAAGGCCATAGGAGACACCTGGTGTTGTATCGGGGCAGGGGGCATTTTTAATTTCCAAAATGCACAAGCCATATCTGAGACATCTCTGAGGGGTGTCTTTCTTCCTTTTCCGTTTGCTTTTACTGCCTCACATAGCACATTAATGCATTATTTGCTAATAATGATGCCTAAGAAATCCAAAGAAAATCGTGAAAAGTGTTTGCCACCACTGCAGAGTGATTGCTGATGATAATTGTGAAATCAATAGACGTCTAGTGAGCGTAACATCTCCAAAGCTATGAAGATGCAAGAGCAAGTAGCGAGGAGAAATCTAGCACGATGTGGTGACTGACACACCTAGAAGGGAAGTGTCCTGTTTTGGCTGGGGTAGAGCTGCTTTTCTTTCCTTCTTCGTACGCAAATAGTGCTGCGTTTTGGATTCAGCATGAGAACATGCTGACAATATTCTGATGGCTTTAGTTGTTGCGAAGAAGTCGAGGACTTTGCAACTTCCTATGTTTTGCTGGTGTGCAGGAGCACAAGAAGCTGGGGAGGCGCATGGCCGGGACAGCTGACCCGAGCTAGCCAAAGGGGCGTTCCCTACCATGGAATGACATGCTCAGTCTGTAAACTGGGGGGGAGTTGGCTATGGGTGGCGGATCGCTGCTCGGGCCTGGGTCAGCGGTGGTGATCAATTGCATTGTGCATCTCTTGTTCTTTTCCTGGGTTTTATTTCTCCCTCTTCCTGTTATATTCCTTTTCTGTGAAATTATTATTGTTGTTATTATATTTTGTTTACCTTTAGTTAATAAACTGTTCTTATCTCCACCCATGAGTTTAGGTTGGTTTTGTTTTTCAGTTCTCCTCTCCACCCCCGGTGTGAAGGCAGAGGAGTGAGCGAGCGAGCGACTGCACGGTGTTAGTTGCTGGCTGGTCTTAAACCTCGACAGAAGGGAAGAAATCCCTGCCACTGAACTGTACCTCCTGCCTTCTAACTGTACATCCATCGCCCTGTGTTCCCTTTTCCTGGACCCGCCTGAAGGTCACCTTATGCCCTGACGAGCCAACTGGGGCAAGGTCAGTGTTTGTCTGCTGTGATTCTTCTCAGTGCACGAACAGTTCGTAGAAATGGTTTGTAGCTTGTGACAAGCCTATCCTTTTTCTTTCAAATTAAAAATACCATTAACCCTTCAGTGGCTACGCTGGTTCTCAGGCTGCATTCACCTCCTTTGTCAGGTTGGAACAGCAGAACATTCTTCCCTGCTTTTCTTAGAATGACCCTCGCAGAAAATCCTTGGTGATTGCCTCCAGTGGGTTACGCCGTGATGTGTAGTTCTGCTCTCCTTGTGAAGTCCAAGATGACTTGAAGCCATTGTTTTAGGAAATTTTCTGCAGGGCTTTAACTTGTTGATGTTCTAGGATATGGGTAACAGTGAGATGGAAAGCATACATGTACGCTTTGTCACGGCTGCTGTTCCTTGGTAAAAATCTGTCTGGCTTCCAAGTGCTGGAAGGCGCTCTGTAGCAGTTGATCGGTTATAACTCTGCTGACTTAAATACCTTTGAAAAGCAGCAGTGATGGGGGAGGAGGTAGTAGTTTTGCAGCCCCTTTTGAATAGTGAAGACAACATAATTTGACTCTTTAATATGCGTAGCCTTTCAGTTCTGACATTACCTGCTGTATTAGGTTGGAAAAGGCTAACCAAATTTAGCATGTTCATTAGTTTCAAACGTAAGCAACTTCCTCCCTCACCCCCCTGCCTTAGGGATTTATTTAAAACCCAAACAAATGCAAAGAGCAAAGGGCAGCAGCCTCAGTCCCTGAAGAAGCTCCTTGGCCTTGCAAATATCTGCATGTGTCTTACTGGTATAGAAATTTGGGTGTTTTGTTGTGCAAAGCCGTGCATGTAAGAAAGGCAGATTAAATGTCCCTCCAAGTTTTCAGTTAGCGAGGCTACTCACTGAGTTGTACTTTGCGCTCAGGTTCCTCCAGGATGGGGACCGAGGTGCTTGTTCTTCCAGGCACTTACTGCAGGGGCCTAGCATGGATGGCTGGCAATTGCTGTGGCAAGTCAACAAGCTGGAGCTACTTGTAGGAGCGTTCGGTGGCATTCATGAGCATTGTGGATGTGAGCTGCTGACTGCGGTTTGCATCCTTCCTCTTCAGTGACTTTGAATGAAAAGGGCAAGGCAATTAGTGCTGCGGGCTACTGGGGCTGCCCCTGTGGCTCGCTGATGTGGGCTGTGCACTGGGTGCCGTATGTCCTGTCTGCTGCTGGCCCAGAGCAGAGGCAGTTGTCACGTCTGCATGTTCTAGTTTGGGATCTAGTGTGCGTGGGTTGGGTACAGCATTGTCGTGACCACTGGGTCACGAAATAGTGGCAGGGTTTTATTAGGTGAGGGAAGCCTTTTGTCTGCTAATCAAATGGTGATGCTGGATGCTGATGTTCTGGTAGATGTATCTTACTCTAACAGGACAGTGCGGAACCGCTAAGCGGTTCTGCTGTGGCTGTGCTGCCGTCAGTGAGTCTGCAAACCGCGCGTAGGTTGTCTGTGGACTAGCTGGTTTTCTGTCTGTCTGGGCCCGTGGCTATGAGAGGTTCAGTGGTGCACGTCTGTTCCTCCCTCTTGGGCCAAAACCAGAGTGTGAACGACTTCCTGTCATTCGAGTGGCTGCTGGTTAAGGCCATGAGAAGCTGGCTATTCCGGAGCAGCAAGCGGAGGGTGTGCCCTTTTGCAAGAACACCCAGGCTAGCCTGGGGGATTTTTTTCAAGTGAACCAGTGGATTTGGATGTGTGATTCCAGTAAGTGAACTGTGAGTGGGGTGTATGTGTCCCTTGGCTGCCCTTTTTAGTGGCACCCGGAAAGCAGAGAGAGATTTTCTTCCAAAGCAAATGATGGACCTTGAAAATCAAGAGTTCTGCTGCTGTTGGTTTTGTGCCCTGCTTCTGCCTGTAAACTCCTCCAGGTTAGTCCCATGACTTCCCATCTTACTACTGGGTAGCCTTTGAAGCCTTTCTCAAAAGAATGCGAGCTGAACACACTAGCAGAACTCAGGATTCTTCCTTTCCTGCCACCCTTCCTTCCCCACCAGGCTGTGAAGAGCAGCAAAGTCACACCTTTTCCCTATGACTTTTTTCTTTTCTTTTCTTTTTTTTTTTTTTTTTGGAATTCCTCTGCCTTTGCAAGTCTGGGTGGAATAAGGGGGGGAGGTCTTTCCTGCTCTTGGCATTGGGCAAAGATGTGTACCTTGATGTCTCTGTATCTTCTGCATGCAGAGTAATAGGAAGTCCTCAGCAGATGGTAGGAGGGTTTCTTTTTGTGTGATGACCAGCATTTGGGCATCTGGTTCCCTTGGCCGGGGTAAGCTGCTCCTAGAATTTGTCTCCCTCTGGTACTGGATGGTCAACTTGAGAAATTCCTGAGTCTGACTCCTGGCTAATCAAGCCGGGTCTTCTCAGGTAGTAGAGGATCGGGGGGTTGAAATCCGTTCTCCGTGGGCTCAGATTCTTTCTCTCTGCAGTCATGATCTCTGTTCTTAGATACTGGCAGCCAGAGGAGAATGTGGCTGTGCAGGGTGTTCTGTGGAGTGCAGTGAGTTTTGTCAGAAGCAAGAGCTGAGCTAGATGTTTGTAATTCAGTTGTTTTGGGGGATGTAAACATTTATTTCTTCTCCACAACCACTCAGGTAGATTGCTCATGTTGCCCTTAATCCCCGCAGACGCTCTTGTACTTGTGTAACATGTATTTCTGTTGTTATTGCCTAAGGACGTCTTTCATGTTCAGAATTGTCCTAATGGACTTTCCTTCCCTTTGCCTTACTGCTAACTGGAAATTAAAATTGAACATCATCTAACGTGGGATTCTTCCAGTTTTGGTTTTTCAAGTGGATTCTGCATTTCCTGTGCTTCTCAGTATTGTGGGATTATTTTTAACGGTGTCTAGCAGGTACTTTTTCTGCACGGAGACGTTGCTGCTTGGCTATGCCAGGAGAGGGTCCAAATTGAGGGAGGTCAGGGAAGAGCAGCAGCATGCTGACACTGCTGTGTGTTCTTCTCTGCTTGCAGATTGAGTCTGTCCCGTCCGCAAAGTGCTGAGCCTTTATCAGCCTGGGGGTAGGTCTACTAATGACTGATCTAAACCCATCCAATTCATGTATTTGTCCCTGCCAGTGACAGGCCAGTTTGTGCCAATGGATTGTTTTTTTAGCCTGTTGACTCTGGTGATAGTCTCGTAAGTGTTGTGAAATCCAAAGCTTTAAGGGAACTTGTAACTTCTTTTTAGAGGAGAGCTACTGCAACAGGGTAACACGGCGTGTGTAGATCAAGGCGTGTGTTATGTTGAGAAGGAAAAAGAACGTCTGCTCTGTTTCATTAGGCCCTACATAAAGTCTTTGCTGTTCCTAATAGTTATTTGACTTTTCAATTGCATTTTAGTGTTCTCTTTAACGTTTTGGGTCATGCTGTAAAGGGGGGACAAGCTGTGAACAGAGCCAGTTATCTTAGGAAAAAATGGCTTGTTTCGGAAAACGGTTCATCTGCAGGGCCTGAATCTTCTCTGTCCCTCTTGTGTGAAAGCACTTCAGCATCTACTTCAGTTGGCATCAGCATGTGGGTAAGTGCTTTGCTGAATCAGGATGGACTAAAAGCACGTCATTAAATGCTTTGTTGAACTGTGGACCCTGCAGCAGAGGAAGATTAAAAGACTTTGTGTATTTGACAGTACTCTGTATGTGGTGACTCTTTCATGGGCACCCCCATTGCCGTGGGGGAAAAGAGCTTGCGTGCCCTTGTGAAGTTGAGAGCTATGCTGGTGGTGGCATATTCCTCGGTAGGGTCTCCCAAGCCTGACAGGTCTCAACTGAAGGTAGACAAAGTGTGGTCCACGGGCAGGATGGGCTCACTAGCACTTCGGGCCAACCATCCTAGGAGAAGGACAACTCTAACTCCCAAACCCGGGCAGATGGAGCTCGTTTAGCCCTGTAAGGCCATCCATCTAAGAGAAGGATACTCTAACCAAACCTACGACCTGAGGACTTCGCTGTCACCGTCCAAGCTCGCTAGGCCCTGGCAGATGAACCTCAGGTGTAAAGGGTGGGGCCAGTCTCGCGCACGCTGCGCCTCACCTAAAAATCCACCGCGCAGGCTTGAAGGGTGTACTCACGTTTGCAAAGCCTGTAGCGACAGGCAAGGGACGAAACGGCAGGTGGAAAGATGTCACTGGAAGCCGCAGACCCAACCCTGCATGCAGGCGGTTCAGGACATTGGTCGCTTGAGACTGACCCGGGAGATGACAGTCTCGTTCGGCAGCATCCTGAATGACCAAGCAGCCTTTTTCAAGGAGAGCACTGCTTGCTCCACATGGAGAGGGGCCTAGAAAAGGTGGCCTAACCAAAGCTCATCTCCCTTCCAAATCCAGTTGGCTAGCCGCTGGCCAACGGACATCTTCTTCTGCGGTCAACCAAAGACAAAGAGACAAAGGCATACACCTGCCTCCAAAGGTGTGTCCAGATTGACACTCGCATGTTGGAACATCAGAACCATGCTCGATACATCAGACAGTGGGCGTCCTGAACGCCGTTCTGCTATAATTGCTCACGAACTGTCACGACTCGAACATCGACATTGCTGCTCTCAGTGAAGTTCGCCTTCATGAGGAAGGCAGCCTTAAAGAACATGGTGCCGGCTACACACTGTATTGGTCAGGCAAACACAAAACCGAAAGTCATCATTCCGGAGTTGGCTTCATGATTAAAAACTCCATCGCCTCTAAACTTGAAAATTTGCCAACAGGTCATTCCGATCGCATTATCTCCTTACGCCTCCCGCTACACAACAAGCAACATGTTGTTCTCTTCAGCATATATGCCCCAACTCTCCAAGCTGACCCTACAGAAAAAGACAAATTCTACACCGATCTGCGCCGCCTTACTCAAAAGGTTCCTGCGGATGATAAGATCATAATCCTTGGTGACTTCAACGCCCGAGTAGGTAAGAACTCTGAAGCCTGGAAAGGAGTACTAGGCAAGCATGGAGTTGGACACTGCAATGACAACGGTCGCCTCTTGCTAGAGTTTTGTGCTGAGCAGCAGCTTACCATCACCAACACTATCTTCCAGCAGAAAGGACAGCCTGAAGACAACCTGGATGCATCCTCGATCTAAACACTGGCACCTCATTGACTATATCTTAGTGCGCCAGAGAAATGTTCGCGATGTCTGTCACACCCGAGTGATGCCTAGTGCAGAATGTCAAACAGACCACCGCCTTGTGCGCTGCAAACTTAACCTCCATTTTAAGCCCAACCTAAGAGGGGCGGCATTCTGAGGAGGAGGCTCCAAGTTAACAATCTTCAAACAGCTGCACTGAGAGACAGCTTCCAGGCAAACCTTCAAACTAGGCTTGAAGACTGTCCCATAGACTCTTCTCCTGAAGCGCTTGGCAACATATTAAAAATAGCATCCTGCAGTCCTCCGAAGAATTCTTAGGGTTCTCCACAAAGAAGAACAAAGACTGGTTTGATGAAAACAATCCAGAGATCCAGGAATTGCTGGCAAAGAAGAGATCTGCTCACCAAGCACACCTCGCTCACCATCTTGCCATGTAAGAAAAGCAGCCTTTCGTCTTGCATGCAGTAAACTCCAACAGAAACTTCGAGACATCCAGAACAAGTGGTGGCTCAACCTAGCAAAAAAGACTCAACTATGCGCAGATTTGGGTGACCACAGAGGATTCTATGAGGCTCTGAAAGCAGCGTACGGACCCACACACCAAGTTCAAAGCCCCCTACTCAGCGCAGATGGCCAAACGCTTCTCACAGATAAAACCTCCATCCTGAATCGATGGTCTGAACACTTTCAAACTCTCTTCAGTGCCAACCGTGTAGTCCAAGACTCAGGAATCCAGCTCATCCCAAAACAAACGGTGAAAAATGAATTGGATATAGCCCCTACTATGGGAGAGGACCCTTAAGGCCATACAGCAGATGAAAACCGGCAAGGCAGCTGGGGTCGACGGAATCCCGCCTGAAATCTGGAAACATGGAGGCCAAACGCTCCATGCTAAATTTCACGAGCTAGTTGTGCGCTGTTGGGAACAAGCGAACTACCACCAGATCTCCGTGATGCAATCATCATCACCCTGTACAAGAAAAAAGGAGTAAAGTCAGACTGCTCAAACTACCGAGGCATAACTCTGCTCTCCATTGCTGGAAAAATCCTCGCAAGAATACTATTGAACAGATTGGTACCTGCTATCGCAGAAGAACTTCTACCTGAAAGTCAGTGTGGTTTCAGAGCCAACAGAAGTACCACAGACATGGTATTCGTTCTCAGACAACTGCAAGAGAAGTGTAGGGAACAGAACAAGGGTCTCTATGTAACTTTCGTTGATCTCACCAAAGCCTTTGACACTGTGAGCAGAAAAGGTCTGTGGCAGATCTTGGAACGATTAGGATGTCCCCCCAAGTTCCTCAAAATGATAATCCTGTTACATGAGGGGCAGCGCGGCCAAGTCAGATATGGCGATGCACTCTCTGAGCCCTTCCCAATAGCCAATGGTGTGAAACAAGGTTGCGTTCTCGCACCAACTTTATTCACAGTTTTCTTCAGCATGATGCTCCAAAGGGCCACGGCAGACCTCGACGAACAAGACGGCATTTATATCCGATATCGTACCGATGGGAGCCTTTTCAACCTAAGGCGACTGAAGGCCCACACCAAGACCCTGAATCACCTTGTCCGTGAGCTGCTTTTTGCTGACGATGCCGCCCTTGTTGCCCACACAGAAGCAGCTCTGCAGCGCTTAACATCTTGCTTTGCAGAGGCAGCTGAGCTTTTTGGGCTGGAAGTCAGCTTGAAGAAGACAGTAGTTCTCTACCAACCAGCACCCACAAGATGATTACCATCATCCCCACATCACCATTGGCGAGTCAGAGCTTCAGTCAGTCCAGCAGTTCAGCTATCTGGGTAGCATCATCTCCTCAGATGCCACGATCGGACAAGAGATAGACAACAGAATAGCAAAGGCAAACAGAGCTTTCGGAAAACTCCAGTAAAGAGTCTGGTGCAATAAACACCTGAAGAAAAGTACAAAGATCAGTGTCTACAGAGCTGTGGTACTGTCCTACTCTTCTGTACGGGTCTGAATCATGGGTCATCTACCGCCACCATCTGCGACTCCTCGAACGCTTCCATCAGCGCTGCCTCCGCACAATCTAAACATCCACTGGACTGACTACTTGACTAACGTTGCTGTCCTTGAACAGGCAGACGTCACCAGTATTGAGGCCATGTTGCTGAAAACGCAGCTGCGTTGGGCAGGGCACGTCTCCAGGATGGCGGATCACCGCCTCCCTAAGATCGTGTTCTATGGTGAACTTGCCACCGGCTGCCGCAAGAGAAGAGCTCCAAAGAGGAGATATAAGGACTCCCTGAAACAACACCTCAGCCTAGGCCATATTGACCACCATCAGTGGTCCACCCTGGCCTCCAATCGGGAGATTTGGAGACACACCATACATAACGCTGCTGTCTCCTTTGAGTGCACGCGTAGAATCAAGCTCGAGGAGAAAAGACAGCGCAGAAAGAACCGTGCCTCGACTATACCACCCAAGGAACCCTCCGGTGTGCTCTTTGCAACCGGTCTTGCCTATCCCGCATTGGCCTTTCAGCCATCAACGCGCTTTGCAATAAGCGTGGGCAAAGCCCTTCCCAAATCTTCGTCCGCGGAAGCCAAGCCATGATGATGATGATGATGATGATGATGATGATCATGGTATGTGGTGAGTCCCATCACTTCTCTTCCAGAGGTGGCCAGTTTCACCTCTCTCTCATTTCCCCCTTCAACCGAGGATCTCACTCCCAGGAAAGTATTAATCTGCTCTTTCCTCAGAAAAGCAATTGCAAGGTCGGGGAAGCATCAGACTTGGAAGAAAAAAAAAAAAAAGATTGTCTAAGCTTAATTTGGCTTCTAGCCCTGCAGTGGCACATTCTATTTGCCTTCGTCACTGGAATAATTCTGTGAACGATGTGAGTAGCGTTCAACATGGCTGAGGTTTCTAAGGTATTATAGCTGTAGAAGTTGTGGTTTGCCGAGTAATTTGGAAGTTAATGTGAATCTCAGTAGCCAGGTCAGCATGCGGTATTAATAAAAGACTTCTCAATTCGGGCATTTTGCTGCTGTCCTGATGAAGAGAAGATTTCCTTTATTTTCTGAGTGCAGAGAACATCTGAAGAATGTGAGGAAGTTCTTCTCCCCTGCTCAGTCATTCCTTGTGCTGGGTCATCTGCCGCTGGTTGTGTTGTTGTGAGCGAGCAGGCTTAAAGTAAGATCAGTAACATAAGGTAAAGTAACAAAAGCTGCACCTACCAAAATGTTCAGGTCTGCAGGATGGCAGTAACTGTGACTTTCTGTGTTTCCAGGGTCGCGTGCTGCACTGGTCAGGTCGGTGGTTGTCTCAGCCCCTGCCGAGTGTTACCAGAGCCTCTGTGGGCTTTGTGTCAAGTGAAAGGAAATGGCTTGTTGCTGGGGAAAGTAGTAGCGGGAGATGGGAACTTAATTTTTGTCCTGTTTGCTTTGTGCCTGTGAAGGATCTCCCAAGTTCCAGCCCTCTGCACATGTGTGGTGCAGCCGAGGAAGAGCACGTGGGGTGCAGGAGCGCAGCACAGCTCATGGTACGGCTTTTTCTTGGTAGCACACGGACCAGAGCTGTCAGAGCAGCTGAGCTGAGCTGAGCTGGCTCCTCTGCCGGGGGTCATTTTGTGACCCGGGTTGAGTCACGGATCCTCTTCTTTCTTTAATGATCTTTCCATATAGAGGCTGAAATACTGTGCAGGCATCCACCGAGCTGCAGTACCCGTCATCCAGTAATCTTGACGTCCCTGTGGTTCTGGAAAGGGGTAGTGCAGCTTTGCTACATGTATTGTGGTGGCACAGTTGAGTTCTTGATTAACTGGTTTGCTTGCATGTGCTGCCCAGTGCACTGGAGGGCGTGACAACTTTTAGGAAATGAAAAGGAGCAAGGAGCCTGTAGAACTTGAGCTGTGCTTGAAGTTTGCTAGAATCCACCTTCTGCTTGCAGCGCTTGCCGTCCTGGTACCACTCATGTGACAGTCCCTCATCTGCTGTTTCTATTGAGCTCTTGAAGGACTTTTAAAAGCTCTCACGGGACAGCGGGGCTGGGGAATTGAGGCAGGCAAATCTCACCAGGAGAGTAACTCTCTGATAGAAAAAGGCCTAAACCATAGGCCTTGAATTAGAATTGACTTACTGAGTGAACTCCCCAACTTGCATGTCTAAAGTCAAATGCCTCACATAGCAAAAGGCAGGTACCTTGCATGTCTAAAGCCAAATGTCTTGCATATCCAAAGGCAGGAAAACAGTGAGTTCTCAGACCTGTCTCAGATTGTGGCCAGATCTGAGACACACAGAGGTAGTCCTGTAGTCCTGTTCGATAAAGAATATAAAAGCAGGACCTCTTTCACAGCGAAGTTGGAGACTTCACCTACGAGTGGACGCGCTGCGTAGGAATTCCCAATTGCCGGGAGGGTTCTCCAAATCCTTCGCTATGACCGGGGCTCCCCAGCTGATGTACAGGATTTGGATGGTGGTAACGTATGAAAGGCAATTGGTGATGTATCTTTCTTAATCACTACAGCTAACTTTCTGTAGCAATGATTAGGTGCATTGCTTTGCTTTCTTGTTCCGCCCTGCTTACTCTTTTTTCCTGCTTTGAACTAAAGTAAAATACGTTTATTTTTGTTTTTCAATTGGAGTCTGTGTCCTTGCTGTTGACCCCCCGTCATTTAGCAGAACCCTATCTCGTCCAAGGGGGCTATTTGCTCGCAGGCCTGAAACAATTGTTTTGTTAGCTTTGGAGGGTCGGCATGGATGGTGCTGCAAGAACCGAGCTGTTCTGTTTTGTGGTAGCTGCTTCTTTCTTAGGTGTGCTCTCCTTAGTCACACCGAGTTTAGATACCTATCTTTCCTTCTTAAAGATACTAATACGGAAGGCCATCAAGTGTCTAGAAAGCCTTGGCTTTAACCTAGACCTTCCACAATGCCTGGAATGAGACACCAGGAATTCCCCTCCCTAGCCAGGTGTGAGATGAAGGTACCCACAGTTCGGATCCGCCGCAGTACGTAGGTTCGCAGTTCCTGCAGATGCTCGCAGTCAACTGTGGCAGGAGTTTGTGTGTCGGAGGGTTGCAGCCCAAGCTGTTCAGAGCCAGAAGCGGTTGATTTGCTATGCTGGGACTCTTGTGTTCATTTTGAGAACGTGGCAGGCTGACTCCAGGGCTATTTGAGAGCAAGTATGCTTTTGCACTAGTAGAGTTATCTGAAGAGCGTAATGCTTTAAAAGCAGCATTGCCCACTTCTCTGTGGCTCTCATCTTCCACGGGCACTTGACTGGTGGGAAACAATCATTTAAGGTATTTTTAGGGTCCAGGGAGACTGTAATAAGATGAGGGATGGTGTCCCAGGTGTCCTTAGCAACATCTAGAAGTAATGAAGAACATGAATGACTTTTAATTGTTTAATGTTTCATATCTAATGATGAGCCTTTTTAAAATTCTGATTTCTAACTACGGCGCTTCTGTGGAACTCTTAATGCAAAGGGCTGGTTGAACTTCATGAAGTGATGATTAACTTTGGGCAGCTGCTTTCAGATACTTGGAAGAAGCTATTTTATTCTGCAGGTGCTTAATATTTCCTGGAAATGAAGGCTGTTGAGTTGCCTTCTCCTGGGGATTGCTGAAGGTGATATGTTTGCATGTCACTCACTGCTTTTCCAGGTGATCTTCTGAATCAGTTCTTTTACTGTGGTTTTTTGGTTTTTTTATTGTCCACCACAAGGACTCTAACTTTGCTGCTTCTGCATTTTGTACCCTGGCTGGAAGATGACTCTGAATTTGTTGGCCCTATACGTTACTATTGGCAGAGTTGAATATTTCCGAAAAGACCCTTTAAGATCGTTCCTGAGCAAACTAATCCCTTTTTGTAGACCTGAAGAGGTCCTGATTGCCTTTGACCTCTGCTGCCAGCTGGCAATGAAGATGAGGAACTTAGCATGTGCTAGAGCTGATTTTTGACTCCATGTGTCTAAATAGCAGCAGTTCCTGGCGAACGCTCCCGATCTGCATGTGCCTCTGGTACCAGGGGCATTAGCTGTGCATAGGCATCTATGTGTAAATTGGGAACCTGCAGTCTCTGGAACAAGGACTGGAGTCGCCATAAATCTTGGGGCTGTGACCCTGCACTATCTGCTTCCTTCAAGAGGAGCCTCTTTTGTGATGAGCTTGTACTTGTATTCCATTTGTTGTTGAAATGCAGGGTTAGGAAGAATTTTTTGGTGTTCAGGGATGCAGGAAAGAAATGTGCACATCACTTGCCTAAAATATTTCCAGCTGACTGGAGTACAGAGTTCTGTTTGCTTCCTGGTGAAGAGGGTGGGCTCCTGTCTCCTGTTGGAGTACCTTCTCTATTCCTTGTGTTTCTCCAACTCAGTGTGGGGGTAGGAAGGTCACTTAATGTGTCTTGGTTTTGCTTTTTTTTTTTTTTTTTTTGGATAAAAAAGGGGGCTGCCGAAGCTGAGGAAAGGAGCCTGCCATCTTTGGGGGAAGCCATTCTGCGTTTGAGAACAGCCATTCTGCGTTTGAGAACAGCCACCAGTGTGATTTGGGCGAGGGCTCATAGGTGCTACTGTAACACGGATCAAAGTGAACTGTCTCCCTTTGATTAGGTCTCCAGTAACTTGTAGCAAGGGTACAAGTTACCTTCCTGCCTGTTCAGCCTAAAGGACTCCTAGTGAAACATTTGCTGTTCCTTCCTAGCACAGATGATTAGTGATGAATGTTTGATACTCTTCCTCTCTGTGCTCTTTGGTGGCTTATTCTCAGCAAGCCAAGCCCCGGGCACAGGGCTTCCAGCTGAACAACAGTGCCTTTTGCTTTTCTCTTGAAGTCTAGTGCAGCTTTTGTTCTGAGAAGCTGTTTATCAAGTTCTCGTTGCTGTGGAGAGGAGAGCTCCAATTGAGCAGGTCTTAGAGCTGCTCTCCAGAGAGCTGTTTGGTCTCAGTGCTGCCTCTTTTCCTGCTGTCGCTTACAGCGGTATCAGGGTGTTGCGCTGTAAACCTCACCATTCTGTCTCCTTGAAAATTCAAGTCTGTTTTTTGTCCTGTGAGCAGTATATTGGAAGCTTGTGGTTAGTTTAGTCTCTGCTCCTGAGTGTTGTGCGTGCCTGTTTGGAGGAAGTCGATAGAGATGCCAGGCATTTGACTTAGCTGGCTGCTTTAAATTTTAATTTTTAAGCTGCACGTGCAGTGGACAGCACCCGATGTTGCCCATTAGCTTCACTGGTGTAGAAGCAAACCCAAAATGCTAAGTATTGGATGTATTTTTTCTGAAATTCTGGAAAATAATTTGTTGTGTTGTCTAACCTGAATGAAAATGCAGAGAGAATGAAAGATGATAAAGTCTGGATTGAGGGAAAATTTTTGTAAGGAGTTTATAATTTCAATATCATTAAATAGAATATTTATAAATGTAATAAAGGCGGCTTTGCCTGTCCCACGGAGGACTACTTCTCTTGAGTCTTCTATGAAGAATGCTTTTAGAAGAGTTGACTCTGGACTGGTAGGTGTGTTGAGGAGGTAGCTGTTCAGAAAGAGCGCCAAATCTTCCCCTCTTGGCTGTAAAAGTGGTGTTCATTCCCCGGTCAGGGACACCTGAGCACGGAGTGGCTTAATCCGAATCAGAGGAGTTTCTCTTCAGTTTAAAGCTGGGTGATAATAGAAAAGTCATATGGCCTTTGCCTTACATGCCTTACATGGGTGATGCTGTTTTTGATGGTAGTACACCAGACTGGCCTGGGAGAAAGGTGTGGGAAAGGGCGCAAAGTCTTGTGGCCAATGGACAGGCCAAGTGGTCAGGCCTGTGTGGTGCAAGGGCTTGTTGCCCGGTAACAGGGCTGGCTACTGTGCTGTCACTGATCAGTCCTCTGAGGTAGCCTCAGAGGGCAGCCTGTGTGGGCCTTTACTCGCCAGTTTGAACTGGAAGAAGCAGGTCATCCATCCGTTGTGGAGAGTCTGCCTCCTTTGTATGAAGAACCAAGGTGTGGTTTAGAAAAGGCAGTGCCACGTGATAGTTCCTGTTTAGATTCAAATACGTCAAGGGTAAGTCGAGTGAGTCTTCTGAGGATGGTTTCTCTGCAGTCATGTCTCCTATAGTCATTGCAAGGGTATGGCCTCCAGTTCTGGAGGCTTTTGTCCACTCCTGTTCTTATGCCTCCTAGAAGGCAGAGCTTGTGCTACTGGTTATTTTTAGCATGGCAACTTTGAAGAGCCCAGGTGGTCCCCTGTAGTTTTAACCATGCCAGCTTTGTGCAGTTGTCTTTCACGCAGCTGGTATTTATTTCCCAAGAGCTGTGTCACTAACTCTGGGGTTTGAAGGGAGGCATCCCGGCCTTTCTGTTGAAGCTACATTTCCTCTGCAGGCGCCTGCTTGTTTGCGCTGTGATCCTTCAGGACAGTCTGTAATTCCAGCCTTGTTTGTAGTGCTTTGGGAGTTTGGAGGCATAACCTCTCACGCGCTAGGGCAGGAGGGAAGCGGAGGAGGCAGGGACCAGCAGCACTGTGGGTGGGCATGTCCCTGCAGAGCATGGGGGTTCGGCCACTTGACAGTTGTCCTTGTCTCTCCTGTGGCAGCATCTTGAAGCAGCTTGCCTCCAGAACAGAGCTTCTTGTTTGTAGACAGCCCTGAAAATCTGGAGCGAGTGCCTGCTAGACTCTCCTCTTGGACCTTGAGAATGAATTATCTGGCTTTCTGTGAACCTGGTGCTGCCAACGTTTGTAACCTTATAGGGATGTGTATACTGGAGGGTTGTTTGTTCTGACTAGAGAAACAGCGTAGCTTCAAACTTCTCGGGAAGCCTCAAGTGGACAAGTAGGATAAGTTGACTGTGCTTGGCTTTTTTTTAAGGTAGGTGATGGTGTGTGTTCATTTGTGTCCTCATCTCCCTGATCTTTACCAGAGGTCTCCCATAAATCAAATTGGGGTACAGATTTGGAGAGTTGACTGACCCCTACTCTCCCCTTGGTGTCTTAATCCCCTCCTGACTTACTGTGGGGATGATTTAGCAAGTTGGAGAAGTGTCATCTGGCGGCAGCTCTCCGGCCATGCCTTGATACAAGATGTGACATTTAGACGGTATTCCTGACATGCCAGAAGGACGGGTGTGGGAGACTTTAAGGAGCAGCAGGACTTGTTGCTGTCAGATTTGTAAACAAGGATGGACATGAACGGACAAGTATGGACATGTACTCAGAGTAAAGCTAACTAGCCAATTATAGTGTTAGAATAGGCGCGTGAATTTCACTAACGAGCCAATTAACTGTAACCTTGAAGCGCGTGATCAGTGCATGTACGGAAACTCTGTGCCTATAAATATAACTCTGTCGCACTTAATAAACGGAGCTTTCTGCACACCAATTGGCGTCTGGGTCCGCTCCGTTCTGGCATGAGGATTGTGTAAACCGCAGCGACAGACGGGGAAGTGGCTGGTGGCGCAGGGTGAGCACATGCAGTGGGAGCTCTGCATTGGTTTTGGTATGGGACTGTGTGGGGCCCTGCATATTGGGTAATGGCACTGGGGCATCCAGTGCTTCCCACTGGTTCTGGCTTTTCCAAGCTGCTCATCTCCGGTCCCAAGCCTCTGGAGCTACTGCGCCCCCCTGCTGGCTGCCTCGTCGGAGATCGCCAAAGGGTTGTGGCGTTTTTTGATTATAGTGGTTTTTTTTTGCTCTTGGGCAGGCTCCCTCCACTTTGGCAGTGTTCAAGGCCATGGATCTGACAAGTTGCCAGTTCTGTCTGCTGCTGGCAGGGAAATCCCAGGCTTTCTTCCCCGCATGTGTTTAAAGGATCCCATTGCCCCTGCAGTCCTGAACTGGCTGTCACACTGGCAGTAGAGAGGGGATTTTGTTACTCTTACACGTGTTGGAAGACGGATGCGGGCTTTAAGAGATCTCCTGTGGAGGAGATAAAGAGATGTATGTGTGTGGCACCTAACCTGGAGGATGCGAGCTAGAGATCTGCAACAGACATGAGAGCTCACTTTGACAATATGGATAAGAAGAAAACAAGAGCATAATTTAAGGAACTGGAACAGATCAAACGGAGTTCAAAAGTACAGAGTGCATGGGATATGTGAAAGTTGTGTCCTTGGCCAGAACGCTGGCTTATCGTGTGGTTGGCTGATAGTGTGACTGGTATATACAAACCCTGGATGCAGGGTACCGTGAGAATGCTGAAGTACGTGAACCTCCTGTTTGCATATTCTGGGCTCTTTATCTGTAGCTATAAAAGACGCTTGTAGAAAATAAAGTTTGCTTAGCTGCCTCAAGCTGAGTCGTCTTTCTTGTCAGTCCATCGCAAATGGCGCCCGAATCGGGACAGAAGCAATAACAGGAACTGAAGCAATTCCAGGGCCAAGAAGCAAGAACAGGGACAGAAGCAATTCCGGCGACGGCTCCACGATCGAACTCGGGATCGGAACATATCGGCGTGCTTCATTACTTCCTGTTGATCAGGCAAGTAAGCGATTGTGGTAATATGGGTCAGACAAGCTCTAGAGAGCAGAAGTTGTATATAGAAATTTTACAGCAGATTTTAAAGGAACAGGGGTTTTCTATATCTGCATTTAATTTAGTAAAATTATAGTTTATATACGTGATCATTTTCCTTGGTTTCCTACTACTGGAAGTTATGATAGTAAAACTTGGGTGGAAGTAGGAGAGGAGTTACAACCACGGAAAGATTTACGACTTAACGTT
The DNA here is from genome assembly GCA_009769605.1 of Bucorvus abyssinicus. Taxonomy (NCBI): domain Eukaryota; kingdom Metazoa; phylum Chordata; class Aves; order Bucerotiformes; family Bucorvidae; genus Bucorvus; species Bucorvus abyssinicus. Next base: position 58,641,387 of record CM020026.1, read on the forward strand.
TAATGAATTAATCATAACACGGAAGGTTGTTTTTACTGCATTGCGAGCACTACAGCCTGCAGAGGCTGTGTTGCTTAAAGCGGCAGGGCGTAATCCTGCTGCCGCTGGGCCTAATCCTGTTGCGGATGCGGATTTGAAGAAGAATGAGTCTGATGGAAGTATATATGATGAGACTTCTAACGATTCTTCTGATTCCGGACCTATCCATCCAGCAAAGGAGCCTGATTTATATCCTCCTTTGACTCCAATTAAGACCATGGCAGTTGTGGCCCCACGGCAGAAGATATTCTTAAACAAGCTCGCGGAAAATTATCAAGTGTAGGGTGCACCCACTCTCGTATATCCTACTTGCTCCTTTTTATAGTGAAAACCTGCAGATGCTCCACTTGCAGATTTGAGCAATACTTCGGTGGAAGCAGTTGAAGCAGGACAGCAGACACTCATGCACCCACCCTTGGGCCCCCGCTGCCCGCCCCCGCCCTCGCCTCCCCGCCACTGACCATAATGGAACAGTGTAAGGCAGCACTTAAGCGGGGAGATATGACAGTGCTGTTTGCTTTCCAGTTATCTACAGACCAAATCGTCCTCCCGAGCATCAAGCTGTTTCATATGAAATGATAAAGGAGGTACAAAGGCAGTGCGTGATAATGGTTTACACAATTATTTCACAATGAATTTGATGGAGGCTATTGCTGACAGTTTCGTTATGACACCATCTGATTGGAAAGCACCGTTAAAGATGATTTTAACATCAGCACAATATTCTGTTTGGGTAATTGAATATAATTTGGTAACGGTACAGGCTATGGATAATATCACAGCAGGAGTTAATATCGGAGAGATGAATTGTTAAGTGAAGGATGATACTCAACTGCACAGGCTCAGGCTGGCTTAAATTGCGAGGTGTTTCAGCAAGCAGCGCAATTAGCTCTAAAAGCACTATGTTGTGTGCCGGATGCGGGTAAATATGAGGCCTCTTTTGCAGCTATACGGCAAGGAGTTCAAGAACCTTATGTTACATTCCTGGATCGTTTGCAAACAGCTATTTCTCGCCAACTTGATAATGAAGCTGCTGCACAGTCATTGCTAATGCAATTAGCCTTTGAAAATGCTAATGTTGATTGTCAAAAGGCTATGCTACCTATCCGTAACACTGCAAAAACCATTGTAGACTTTATAAAAGCCTGTCAAAATACTGGATCTGAAGAGCATAAAGTTGCTGTACTTGCCACAGCTTTAGCACAGCAATTAACCGTAGCCAGAGCTGCAGTTAAAGGTTTTGCATGCAATCAAGACGGACAAATACAAAGGAATTGTCCTATGCGAAAAGACGGTCGTAATCGAAAACATCTGAAGGAGTTGTGTCCGAAATGCAGAAAAGGATATCATTGGGGTAATCAATGCTGTTCCAGATTTGACAAAGAAGGTTGCCTCATTCAGGGAAACGGGATGAGGGGCACGAGGCCCAGTGCCCTGCAATCCAACAGGGTCTGTTATATTCAAGCACCTCAGACCACCAATGTACAGCAGCTTCCAAATGCTATGTCACCGACTTCGCAGCCAGCACCACTGGCAGCACCGATTTGGACTTTGCCACAACCACCAATACAACCTAAATACTACGGCAGTGGTAACTGTAGAGACAGGGGTTTATGGACCATTACCTAAAGGTCTCGCAGCGTTATTATTGGATGGTCATCAGTTACCTGTTCAGGTCTATTTGTCCTACCTGGAATCATCGATTCTGATTATTTACGGAAATTTAAGCTGATGATATGGACCCCCCCCCCCCCTTGTACCATCCCAAAAGGAGAACGTGTTGCACAGTTAATTCTAATGCCGTATGCCATACCTGCTGCATTAGAACAGGCACAAGGTGATGGAGGATTTGGTAGCACGGGTCAACCACAAATATGGTGGATACATAAGATTGCACCTCAACAACCATTGTTTACTGTAAAAATTAAGGACAAATCATTTATGGGTATGCTGTACACTGGTGCCGATGTTTCTATTATTAATCTGCAAGAATGGCTCCGTGATTGGCCGTTATCACCTGTTTCAGCTGCAGTCACTGGCGTAGGTGGCACACAAATACCACTGCAGAGTGTAAATATGCTTGTAGTGGCAGGTCCTGAGGGTCGAACAGCTGCTCTCAAGCCTCTAGTCTTAGCTCTTCCATGCACATTATGGGGAAGAGATTTATTGTCTCAGTGGAAAATTCACTTAACACTGCCTGTGTTTCAAATTTATGCCAGGGGTCACTGATCGACAAAAACCCCTGCTCAAACTAGCTTGGTTAACACAAGTACCTGTTTGGGGATCAGTGGCCACTAAAAGGGGAAAAATTGCAGCGAGCTGAAGAATTGGTAGCGGAGCAATTAGCTCTAGGACACATAGTTCCCTCTACCAGTCCATGGAACACACCTATTTTTGTAATTCCAAAGAATCGGAAAATGGAGATTATTGCCGGATTTAAGAAAAATCAAAGCTGTAATGCAGCCTATGGGCCCTTTACAACCCAGGGTCCCTAATCCCACATTAATTCCTGCTGATTGGTGTCTTTATGTTATTGACTTGAAGGATTGGGTTTTTTTACTATTCCTTTACATCCAGACGACTGTTCGCATTTTGCATTTTCATTGCCAACAGTAAATAATCAAGCCCTATGAAGAGGTACCACTGGACTCTTTTACCTCAGGGCATCATGAATAGCCCTACTATTTGTCAAATTGTTGTTTGCAGCATTGGATCCCACCAGACAACAGTTTCCGGATGCTTTACTTTATCATTATATGGACGATATCCTCGTGGCAGCTGAAACAGAGATATTTCTGTTATCAGTTATCACTCATCTGCGCAAGACACTGCAAATGTTTGGACTGCAGGTTGCACCTGAAAAAACAAACACGAGCACCATGGAAATCCTCAGGATGGCTGTTTTGAACGGACAGTTAGGCCACAACGCATTGATATTGCCATGTCTATCAAAACATTGAATGATGTCCAAAAACTGTTGGGAGCAATTAATTGGCTCCGACCACTGTTAGGTATTACTACTCAAGAGCTAACAGCCCTTTTGAATATTTTAAAAGGTGACAATGATCTAAATTCCCCACGTTGACTGAAGAAGCTCGTACAGCACTCGATTATGTTATGGCAAAAATCTCTTCTGCTTTTGCAGATCGAGCACGTACAGATTTGCCTTTTCGTCTGTTTGTCATAAATAATCCTTTTCAACCACGGGCTCTTTTTGGTCAGTTTGAGCATTCGCAACTGATTATTTTAGAATGGTGGTTTTGGTCACACACTCCAAAGAAAACACTGGTAACACCATTAGAATTATTATTACACATCATTGACAAGGCTCGATTGCAAGTACAACAGTTAATTGGGCATGATCCTGATATAATACATTTGCCACCAGCTGCTGATATGTTTGCTACTCTGCAGCGTGAATCTTTGCAATTTCAAATTGTTTTGGCAGATTATCTTGGTCAGATTGATTTATCCTTACCTTGTCATAAATTATTTACATCTCTCCAAGCCATTCCATTAAAGGCTATCAGAATTATTTCTGAAATGCCTTTACCTAATGCTTGTACAGTCTTTGTTGATGGGTCCGGTAAATCTGGAAAAGCAGTTGTAGTATGGCTGCATGAGAATGCGTGGCATTCTGATACTCAGTTCTGCGAGGGATCTACTTAGACCGTTGAATTGTACGCTGTCTATCGAGTCCTGCAACTCTTTACTACAGAACCACTGAATATTTTTCTGATTCATTATATGTGGTAGGTTTAATCAAACGTTTACCTGGTGCTTTTGTTAAGGAGCTGGATCATAAGCGCCCGTTTACACTTTGTCTAAACATAACATCATTATTGAATCAGCGCTCTTTTCCAATTTTTATTATGCCTATTCGTTCACATACAGTGCTGCCAGGACCTACTGCAGAAGGAAATCATCAGGCGGATGCTTTAACAATGCCAGTTTTAGTGAATCAAACTTTTGAACAAGCTAAATTATCTCATTCTTTTTTCATCAAAACGCTTCTGGTTTACAGAAGGAATTTCATCTCACAAAAGCACAAGCCAAGGATATTGTTCGTGCTTGTCCAGATTGAAAAAGAATTGATCCAGTGTCACTTCCATCTGAGGCAGTAAATGTCCATGGTTTACAATCTAATGATATCTGGCAAACAGATGTTACTCATTTTTCTCCTTTTGGACATTTTCGCTTTATTCATGTCACAGTTGATACTTTTTCTAATTATATTTTAGCTTCAGCTGCTACAGGAGAAAAAGCGAAGGATGTTTGTCGTCACTGGATTCGTTGCCTTGCTATTTTAGGTGTCCCTAAGATAATTGTCCCTAAGATAATGGCCCCGCATATGTTTCTCGCTCTGTACAGTTGTTTCTTCAACAATGGTCTGTAACTCATATTACAGGAATTCCACATTCTCCCACTGGATAAGCAATTATTGAGCACACACATCAAAATTTGAAATTTATGTTGCTCAAACAAAAAAAGGGGGAATACGATCTCTCCTCAGGAATAATTAGATAACGCCATTTATACTTCAAATTTTTTAAATCACGCTCATCAACAATTGAACACCACTGCTGTGGAATGGCATTTTGGTACTCCTCCACATTTTTCACATCGGCCTCAGGTTTTATACCGTGACTTGCTGGGTCCTACGGGGTGGGGGAGAGGGTATGCTTGTGTTCTTTTACCTACAGGACCTCGTTGGTTACCTGCGAAATATATTAAACCCTACCATAAGTTGGAAGAACAATTGCCAGCATCCAGTACCTGAGATGTAACGCCTCAAGATTCAGAGGAAGCAGCAGGAAACCCTATGATCGTCCACCGCAAGCTGTGCCTTGGGGAATGCTCAAACAACCGGATGACGCAGCAAGTAACATGATGCGATGTGTTAATGCGGAACCAAACTCAATTAATACCTTTCTGGCCTCTATTGCATTGATATCCTTTTGTATCACTGTTTGTTCTCCCATGTACACTAGTTCTATCTCACATGAAAATATCACACAAAATAATCTCACGGTGATTTTACCCGTGAAGAGACGTGCCCAACTATGGTTGCCAGTAAACTTAACACGCTCTTGGGAAGGTGAATCAGGTGTTCATTACTTGTATCGCTGCCTTTTGCAACCAGCTAAAAGGAGAGAAGAGATTTTTAGGATGGTTAGTTGCTTTTATTATCTCTGCTATTATCGTTTTAGTAAGTGCATCTGTAGCTACAGCAGCATTAGCTAAATCTGTGCAAACAGCTCATACTGTGGGTAGTGTATTAGAAAATGTCACGAAAGAATTGCAGACACAAGATAATATTGATCAACAAATTATGGCACGGCTTGAAGCTTTAGAAGCTGCAGTTATGTGGTTAGGGGAAAAACAAGCAGCTTTGTGTTCATGGTTGCAATTACACTGCGATTGGGAACACACTAGTCAGGGGATATGTGTCACTCCTTTGAAGTGGAATGAAACACTGTATGATTGGAATATGATCAAGGCCCATATACAAGAAGCCTTTTCAACAAATTTACAAGGAAACATTGATTCCCTAACTGCACAACTTAAAAACCAAATCACATCAATCCAAACATTTATTCAACAATCCATGATGGATGATTTGAACAACCGTGTAAAATGGCTCAATCCAAAAATGTGGTTTTCTGCTTTGAATCTTTGATTATGGATATTTGGCATTGTATATTTGTCATAATGCTGGTCTTACAGTCTTTCAGTTCTTTTGGACTCAGATTTGACGCTTACAACCTACCGAAGCCCAAATGATGGCTGCATTGATAACACAGAGCTATTGGAACAAAAATGGGGGAGGTGTAGCACCTAACCCAGAGGATGTGAGCTAGAGATCTGTAGCAGACATGACAGTTCACTTTGACAATACACATGAGAAGAAAACAAGATCATAATTTAAGGAACTGGAACAAATGAAATGGAGTTCAGAAGCAGAGTACATGGGATGTGTTAAAGTCGTGTCCTTGGCCAGAACACTGGCTTATCGTGTGGTTGGCTGATCGTGTGACGGGTTGATACAAACCCTGAACGCAGGGTACCGTGAGAATGCTGAAGTACGTGAACCTCCTGTTTGTCTTCATATTCTGGGTTCCTTATCTGTGGCTATAAAAGATGCTTGTAGAAAATAAAGCTTAGCTTAGCTGCCTCAAGCTGAGTCGTCTTTCTTTTCAGTCCATCACACCCACCCTCTGCTTTGGTGAGTGAATGATTCCTTCAGGATCTCCTGGAGAAATCCTTGCCCCTTTGGGCTGAGTGACCCCTTGGTTTGGGCAGCCCCCCTCAAGTGGGAGAGTTTCCCTTCTGTGAGGGAGTGCGTGCACACACACTTTTGGTTCACCTTCCTTGGAACGTGTTCCTTAGAGTGCAGGAATTTGTTGGGTCCTGTCGAATTGCCAACTGACACCCGAACTTCTCATTAACTCTGGTCTGTTGGAGCGCCAGGCAACTTTGAACTGGAACAAATCCACAGTTTTGGGGTAGCTGGTGCTGTCTTTGTGGGCATCTCCATGACACCATCCTGTCACTACGGTCCCTTGTAAAAAGTGCCTCCTGTAAGGGACAAGCCCTTAGGAACAGGAGCCACCCCAAAAAGCTGTCTGCATTTCCCTTCATTTCTAGCTCTCCTCTGCCTGGCCTCCATGTGCTGCCCCATCCCACGGTGGCTCTGAGCACCCTCCCCTGGGACCAGGCACGGTTTCAGCCCTGCTGAACTGAGTGACTTTCCCTCGGTGCCCGATGCGTCTGCCGGCCGCCTTGGTGTGCAGGGGCCGGGCAGGGCAGTCCCCGCCTCACGCAGGAGACTGTACTGGACTGGACTGGACTGGGCTGGACTGGAGCACGGTCAGCTGAGAGAACTGAATAGCAACTTTATTCCAAGAACGAACACAACTTTGAGCACTCGTGTGCCCTGGGAGGAGCGCAGGCAGGATGGAGCAGGACTGGCTCCTGGTGCTCAAGGCCTGATGGCCCGCAGGTACTGCAGGAGCTCTTGCAGCAGGTTAAAGAAATCTAGGAGCTCCTGCCGAGGAAACGCACAGGGCCTGAACCTGCTCGGCTGGGTGAGGGTCGGCCTTGCAGTGGAGACAGGTGGTGGAGCGGTGGTTGGTGCTGGGCGCAGCCCCATCTGCACGAGGATCCATTCATAGAAGAGCTGTGTGGAGGTGTAGACTCCGGGCTGCTGTGCCTGGGCACAGCCTTTGCCCCAGCTCGTCACCCCCACCAGCCAGAAGTGATCTGCTCTATTGTCCCTGCAGATGAGGGGACCCCCGCTGTCACCCTGTAATGGAGGAGGACAGAGGGTTACGTGGCGCTGGGTGGGCTCTGCCAGTGCCAGGGCGGCTGCTTCTCCCTTACAGCACCTGCCAGGGCTGTGTCCGTGGCACAGAAGGGCTCTGCACAGGAGCTGGAGCCTCCAAAGCCTGGTGCGGGAGGGTGTCGTGGGCCGGTGAGGTGGGGCTCTCTGCCATCTCTGCAGTAGGAGAGCCTGGGTGCGTGACAGAGGGATGCTCCAGGGCTGGGATGTGGCCACACGGCTGCCAGGAGCACTGGGATTGGCTGAAGGAGAGTCGGCCGTGAAAGAGGACAGCCTGAGGAGCGCGCTCGCCTTGGCCGGAGCGGAGCTGGCGTGGAGCGCGGTTCCTGCGTTGCCAAAGGAGCCACCGGCGCTCGGTGGAGCGAAGCCTGACGGGGCCTGTCACCGCGACAGCCTAAAGCTGCGCAGCCCCGAGGCACGTTGCGCTTCGCCCTTGCAAGCAGGAGCGGGAGCTGCGGGCAGCGGGCTCTGGGCTGTGCAGCCCCTGCCTGTCACAGGCAGAGCGCAGCCCCGGGGGGCGCAGGCACGGCTGGGAGAGAGGAGCGGCGGCGGGGTGGGCCCTGCCCGTGCCCAGGCAGGGGACTGGGGCAGGGACTCAGGTGGAGCCCATGAGAGTGGAGCTGGGGCTCCGAAGGGCTGGGGCGGGCGCAGAGGGAGCAGAACTGTTTTTTTCCTCTGGGACAAGTCACTGGCATCGCTGGAGCAGGAGCGGTGAATCCCTCGGGGAGCTGCCACGGCCCTGCCCTGCGCTCTCGGTAAGTGAAGCTGTGGGTTCAGCGGGGGATTTGGAAACTGAACTTGAGGAGGAAAGCCGCCCTGGCCCCAGGTGCTCTCCGTCCTTTCCCTGTCCCCGGAGCCGGTGCTCAGCCTGGGGAGCAGCGTTGCCGAGGTGGCGCAGCCGCGGCTGGTGCCGGAGAGAGCGCGATTTCAGGGGTGTTTCGTGGCCATCGTCAATGGTCCCCCCGGGCAGGGCACTGGCATCGCCCACCACAGCTGTAGCAGGATGCCGGGAGCAGCCTGGGGCAGAGGGGGGCACAACCCGGAGCAGGGAGCCAGGTCTTTGGTGGCTGTTCTGCAGCCGCCCCTCTCAAGAGCGCCCCAGGAAAAGGGGACGAGCAGACAGTGTCCCCAGCTCCGCAGCGCAGCGGGGCCACACCGCAGGCACACAGTGGGGCCGGTCCCGGGGCCCCACAAGCAGCTCAAAAGGCACCTGAGGCACCGAGTGCGGGAGAGAGCAGCAGCGGCACTTTCTTCTGTGGTGGCCTCTGGTGCCGAAGCTGTGGAGAGGCGATGCTGCTGCTCGCCGGGCCGGTGGCCAGAGCCTTGGGCCACCAAAACACGAGCCACGGGAGGACGACGTGGAGGGTCGGCAGTGCCTGGGCAGCATGGGAGCGCCGGGAGCAGCCACAGCACCTCTCCGCTGGGCTCCCCGTGCTTCATGCACACCCTCCCTCCCGGGCCGTGCTGTTATGTTACCTTGTAAATACTGGTCTGTACAACAGAGATACGAAAACCTTGGTGGTCTGTCGCTGCGGTTTACACAATCCTCATGCCGGAACGGAGCAGACCCAGACGCCAATATGGTGTGCAGAAAGCTCCGTTTATTAAGTGCGACAGAGTTATATTTATAGGCACAGAGTTTCCATACGTGCACTGATCACGCGCTTCAAGGTTACAGTTAATTGGCTCGTTAGTGAAATTCATGTGTCTATTCTAACACTGTAATTGGCTGGTTAGCTTCACTCTGAGTACATGTCCATACTTGTCCGTTCATGTCCATCCTTGTTTACAAATCTGACAGCAACAAGTCCTGCTGCTCCTTAAAGTCTCCCACAGTGGTCTGGGAAAGGAATGAGAAAAATCTAAACTACAAGTCCATGCTCTGAGAAAGACACAGAAGAAGACAAAACAGAAGAGAAAGGGCGAGCTAAGCCGTTTGAAGACTGATTGAAACCTGTGTAAATCACAACAAACTCCGATAACACAGTTTCTTTGCCAATTATCCACCATATATGCGAGAGTTGGCACGAAAATCTTCAAATGCTATTTCTTTGGCGACCGGTAGGACACGACATAGTCCACAAAATGGATCTTCTTCAGCTCAAGCCGCATGTATATGGTACAGTCTCCCTGCAATATTCTGGGCATGAAAGATTTTTACACCCACCTCTAGTGAGGGGACGATTCAGAAAAGCTTCTTGACTTTTAGTTAAAAGTTTGTTACATCTGCAATCAGTTCTGCTAATGTTGACCATAAGACTAGTTCCCTAGGTCATGCACCAGTCTAACTTTCCCAGATATTTCCAGGTCCTTCCAAGGGCCCAGTCCCGGTTTTTTCTTTCTTTTTTTTTTTTTCTCTTAGAGCCACACATTCTGGGGTGGAGGATACATCTTTAAGATGCTTTTGAGTGACACATAAATTCAGTTATTCTGTTGCCTGGACATTGGTTCTGCTTCCCTTTTTCCGAAACAATTCTACTATCCCCTAGTTGCCAAGGTATTGCATCTTGAAGTATATCACTTCCTCTTTGTCTGCAGTTGTTGCTTTCATCTAAATAGTAAGATACATTAGCTGCAATGAAAGCTTTAGAAACATTAGCATATCCCTCTAGACTTGCTCAAGAGAGACTCAGGAAGCTCCCACACAGGCCAGGTGGTCAACCACCCCATAAAGCCAGGCAGTACAGAAACCAAGGAAAGCCACTCGCGAGAGGACTGCAGAATCGCTGGGCGCTGAAGGGCTCCTCTGGAGTCACGTTGTGATGCGCTCCTCATGAGCTTCACAACTTTTGTGGGTAGTCCTAGGAAACAGCACAGAAATTGTTATTTTGATTCAAAAATTCCCACTCAGCTGCTCTACAACATGCCTGTCAATCTTCCAGAGACAAGAATTCTTAACATGGGTGTGAATGTTCTGGAATGCATCCCAATTCATCTTCTCCTAGGGGTGCCTGGGAAATTCCTCATTTCCCACTGGTGTGGCTGTGCTAAAGAGCCATGGAGTGTGTTCCCAGAAAGGAAATGCCACCAAGGTTTAGCCAGACTACACCTGTTTGAGACACAAATGCCACACCTCTTCCCAACCTCCTGCTGGTCAGCTCTGTGGGTGACCGCTCTCCATGTTGCCTACAGAGCTCTCACCCTTCACAGGTGGCAGTGGCACAGAGGCACAACCCACTTCTCTGCCTTTGAAGAAACTTGCAGCTCACAGAAGGCCCTTTGTGGCCGAGAGACAAGGTGGCGCCCAAACATTCCCATCAGTCCCTTTAAATGGCCACCTGGAGAGCTCCTAGTTCAGCTAGGAGCCACTTCTCGGCTCCTGCTGTCACTCTCATCTCACCCTCACTGTTTCTTCCACTAAAGATACACGAGCAGCATAATGCCCACATCTGTCTCAACCCAGAAGACACAGCTGAGGCCTCCAGGCTGAAGTTAGAAGCCATTCAGACAGCAGAGACCCAGCAGATGGACAACAGGGTTTTCCATCTGCAGGTTGAACTTAGTGCATTTGCTGCGTAGGCTCGGAAAAGTTTTGCAGAGGTTTTTATATCTGTGAATGGGGCATTAACAAAAGATTATGTAGTTTACACCTTGCCCAGCTGAAGCTTTTTTCATTTTGTTTATACCACACATAAGTAGCACATGTTCTACAACAAATGAGTTGTGCACGGCCCAAGGGAGGCAGTTTTTGTCTGGCTGTGAAATACACACAACCAGGACACCACCTCCATACGTTTAGACACACGGCATCTCCACACCAAACATGCAGCAAGCACATGCAGAGTACATACAGATAGACATCCCTGTACACAGAGATGTAACCTACGTCTTTTGTGACTCTCTAGCTACGCACACCACCACACAGTCCACACAGACATTACATACTCAATACCGAGGAGGAGAAGCCTTACTGAGGCTGTTTTCTGTGTTCGGAGAGACCTTAATGACACATTCAACAATCCTGCGTGGTGTCTACACAGGCACGGGACACACAACCGGGGTTCTTGGGGTCTGTAGATGCACTCCCTACCCAGAACACGCAGGACAGACAGACAGTCCGTCCACTGCGTACGTACTACACACACCAGCAGAGGGGAAGCTGTGCTTTTTCTGCCTTCCTGTTGAACAGATCCTGTCTCTACATGGGACAAGGTGGGAGGGAGGGCATTTCTCTGCATGTGGGGAGCGTACGCTGTCCGGACTGGGATCACACACACAGGAATACACGTACTTTACCTGCAGCCATGCACAGAGGGAGAGGCAAGGCACTGTTTTCTGTCTGTCCAGAGCACACGTGGTGTCTGCGCATTTACTACAGCCATCCTGTACGAGACCACAGAGGAGGCAAGTTGTCTCTGCTTACAGAAGACGGCCTCTCCCTGCAAAGGACAGAGCTGCAGACAGGTCTTTTCTGGCTGTACACAGAAATGATCCCATCAACTAAATACACACAGGACTTTTCTCTCTGGGTAGAGACTCTATTCCATCTGTAGACAGACTCTGTGCAGGCAAAACACGTCTGTTCCAGCTATCCTGGACTAGATACTGCCAGGGCAGGCTTTGGAGACTGCTCACCCAGTGTGCACTGGCAGCATGGAGAACAGACAACAGAAGAGTGAGGTAGGGCAATATCCTTCTGTCACTGTATAGACTGTGAAAGGGCTGTACAGAGAATGCCTCTAGAGCAGCACACACCACTGTCCTGCATGGATCAGAGAGTGTTCTGGATACAGAGCAGAGAAGGGCCAGCTGGGGCAGGGTTTTTCCAGCCGCTTCTGGGTGAAATCCTGGCAGGCTTAGGAGTGAGGGGGCGCTTATAACTCTGCATGTACAGCCTTTCATTTTGGATGCCTTGTGGTGAATTAGAGTGAATCTTGTCACCATTCAACCTGTCGTTAAGGCGCTGCTTTTATTATAACATATTGTACTGTTAATTAACATATTCTACCTTGTTAATTTTAAATTGGTTAATGAGTAAGTGCTGATAAAATTCAACCTTTTGACCTACCTCTCATCATTAAGAAATCTTGAATGGCTGCTAAAATCTTAATAATTTCAAATATTTCTCCTGCGACAGTGGGGCTGGAATTATCTCTTCTTCAGGTGGAAACAGAAACACAGCATCCTGTTGCTTGGAAGAGACCTTTAAGATCATCGAGTCCAACCATTCACCCTGCTCTGCCAGGGTCCCTAAACCATGTCCCCCAGCACCACATCCACATGTCTTTTCAACTCCTTCAAGGATGGGGACTTCACCACTGCCCTGGGCAGCCTGTTCCAAGGCTTTACCACCCTTCCGGGGAAGAATTTTTTCCAAATATCCAGACCTAAACCTCCCCTGGCCCAACTTGAGGCCAGTTCCTCTCGTCCTGTCACTTGTTCCTGGGAGAAGAGACCAACCCCCACCTCGCTACAACCTCTATTCAGGGAATTTGTCAAGAGCCAGAAGGTCTCCCCTGAGCCTCCTTTTCTCCAGGCTCAACCTCCCCAGGTCCCTCAGCTGCTCCTCAGCACTTTGTGCTCCAGACCCTGCACCAGCTTCATTGCCCTTCTCTGGACACTCTCCAGCCCCTCAATGACCTTCTGGGAGTGAGGGGCCCAAACTGGACACAGGATTTGAGGTGCAGCATCACCAGTGCCCCCAGTACAGGGAAACAATCCCTGCCCTGGTCCTGCTGGCCACACTATTGCTGACACAAGCCAGGATGCCGCTGGCCCTCTTGGCCACCAGGGCACGCTGCTGAGTCCTCTTCAGCCAGCTGTCACCAACTCCTCCAGGTCCTTTTGCTGGGCAGTTTCCAGCTGCTCTTCCCCCAGCCTGCAGCATTGCCGGGGTTGGGGTGACCCCGCAGGCAGCACCTGAGCTCCCAAGCCTCCAGCTCCCATGCTCAGCCTCTGAACTGCCGGGACCTCAGGCTTCAAACACCCCGTGTAACACCCCTGTTCCACACCCTGCAGCATGCTCTGGGCCTGTGGCAATGCCAGGTCCCCCCCAGCAGGGCCGGGCTCAGGCTCCAGACCCCCAGGCAGGTTGCCCGCCGCCGACTCCCCGGGAGAGAGCGCCTTTCTCCCCCGCCAATACCTCGGGACAAGGTGTCCGCTGCCCCACACGGCGTTCCCCGCCTCCTCCTCCTCCTCCAAGCCGCTCAGGCCCGCTGGCATCTCCACACGAACCGTTCGCGGTGGCAGCCGCTGCCCTCAACGCCCCCTCCTGTGCCTCAAGGGAGCTCCCAGGAGCGGCAGCAGCCCGGCAGCGCTTCCCACCAGGCAGCGACTTCTGGAGCGGGGAGTGGGAACAGAGAGCGGCGCCCAAGGCGGAGCCACCCCAGCGACTGGCCCTGGGGGCAAAGACTAGGGCAGCAGTGACGGGCCAGGCCGGGCCAGGCCGGGCCAGGCCAGGCTGGCCAGGCCTTGCTGGCCTGCTCCTACCCTGCCCCAACAGCCCCTCGCCTCAGCCCCAGTCCCGGCACAATCCCATCTGAAGCCAAGCCCTGCGCCAGTCCCCGCCCCGCGCTACAGACCTGCTCGGGCACCTTCTCGGGAGGTCTTGCTGCGGCCGCTCTGCCCTGACACCGCCCAGCTCCAGCCAGGCCCCGCGGGCGGCCTTCAGGCCGCCTCTTCCAGCCAGGCTGGGCCAGGTCAGATGGAAGCGCCTGGTGCGGCCCATCCCGAAACAGCCCCGACACGGGAAGGGCTGGGAGCTGCGGGGAGGGCTGAGGCTGCACGCAGCTCAGTGCAGGAGTGATGACGCCCAGTCGACGCTGGCTCTTGTTCTCCCTTGCCTTCCCCCAGCCCGGAGCTCTTCCGTGTCGATAACAACAACATTCACGGTGACCCTCTGGAGCAGAAACTCCAAGGAATACACTTGGAACAAAGCTGGTAAAACTCCACAGTTGATCGTGTGGAAATCTTCTGGTTTTGTCCAAGCACGGCTTTGGTTTGCCATAGGGAAGAACGAAGAGGTAAAAGGAGCAAAGAAAAATCAAACTAAATTGAAAATTAATTAATTTCATTTAAAGATGAGATCCCATTATTTTACCTAAAGAGTTCCATTTCAACTTCCACTCACAGACAGACATTATCCAATAGTCCACATGTGTTCAGGCAACCACAACACAAACTGGCAACAAAGACAGGCAAAAGGAGACAAACCAGGTTCCTTCTCTGACCACGTAACACCTTGTCCGGGGCAGCTCCCTGGAGGTGGACTCCAGAAGCCTCCACACCCTCTCCCCGATGTCCCCACAAACAGGCTCATGCAGGTCAGGTTCCATCCACCTCCTGATGGCTGATAGAAAAGCGCTCGCAGAGTCGTGCCTGGGCTGGGCTCTCCTGTTCATTCCCACGTGAAACAGTGTCCGCTTCTGAGGATCACCCTCGAGAAAGACCCATGCCCATCACAAAGCACCCGGAGGCTACGACTGAGAAGGAGGAGGGTTCCAGGAAACACAGTCTCATCGGATTGGTCATTGGGTGAATGGAGTTGCTGTTGAACGTCAGGAAGAGGAGGCTGCAGGGAGCTGCGTGAGTGCCTTGAAACATGTCAAAGGAAGCTGCAGAGAGAAAGGGAATGAACTTCTCCCTGTGCTCCATCTTGAGGGCAAGGAGGAATGGCCTTGACATGAAGCGAAGGAAATGGAGTTGAGGCGTGATGGAAAGAGACCTCGGAGGCTCAGCTCCAGCTCCGCAAACGTGCAACAACAAAATGCCTTGGCCCTGGGTGGGGGAGGGCGGGTTGGCTGCAGCACCAGGGAAAGAACCTGCTTGGGAACAACACACTCAGCACCCAATGGAATGCCCCGCACACTCCTTTGCACCCATGGGTGACGCCCAACACTCTCGTGCCCCACCCTGCAGGAGGTCCTCGGGGTCCCCCCTGTGCCCAGCACCTCCTCAGGGTTCAGGGGTTCCCCCACTCCTGCCTGGGGGGTGACATGGGGACATGGGAGTCAGCACCAACCCCTGCTGTCACCTGTGTGTCACTCCCCGTCACCCTGAAATCCCACCCCCAAACTGGGGACATCAGTGACACCCCTGTGTCACCCCCCTTGAAACAGGGGACAATGCCAGTGTCACCACCATCCTCAGGGACACTCCTGTCACCCCCACAGCCCCAGGTGACCTTCCCAAGTGTCCACAATGTCTCCTTTACGTCCCTTTTTGTCCCCATGTTGTTGACCCCATCCCCACCAGTGGGTCCCCGTGTTCCCCAATGTCCCTGTCACCTTCTCTGGTGTCCCTGACCCCCTTCCACTGTCCCCATATCACCCCCAATGTCCTTACCACTCCCCATGTCCCTGTATTCCCCCTCAGTCCCCATGTGCCCCATCTCCCTGTGTCCCCCCCATGACCCTCTCACCCCCTCATGTCATTCTCCCCGTATCTCTGCCACACCCCTATGTCCCCATGTGTTCCCTCCCCCAGGGT
This sequence comes from Bucorvus abyssinicus, assembly GCA_009769605.1. Lineage (NCBI taxonomy): Eukaryota > Metazoa > Chordata > Aves > Bucerotiformes > Bucorvidae > Bucorvus > Bucorvus abyssinicus. Next base: position 58,657,195 of record CM020026.1, read on the forward strand.
CCCCTACCGGGGGAGGACATGGACTCAGTGGACCATGGTGGTCCTGTACTGAAGGGACAAGATGTGGTGACACCCCAGAAAATAACGGGACTGGGACAGGCACCCCTGGGGGGGACAGTGGGGGGATGTGTCCCCATGGCATGTCCCCATGGCATGTCCCTGTGGTGGGTGACAAGACCGCAATTGTGTCCTCGTAGTGGGTGGCCCATCCCCATCAGTGTGTTCCACTCCCCTGTGTGTGCCCGGAGTGGGTCTCAGGTCCTGTGTTGGGTGACATGACCCCACAGGTGTCCCCAGGGTGGGTGACTTGTCCCCATGTGTGTCCCCAGGGTGAAGCCCATGTCCCCATGGGGGTGGCACATCCCCATGGGTGGCCCCGTTTATCCACGGCCGTTCCTCAGCGATCGGGGCTGGAATCAGCTTGACTGGGTTTGGCTTTGACACATGGGTCCAGGGAAAGTCCTTCAGCTCCAGCAGCAAACGTCAAACTCCAACCCTCAATGTGACACAGAAACTGGTGCCAGGGACACGGCTGCCACCGCCAAACTGCTGCCACAACCCCCCTGTACCCCATCCCCAGCGGCACCAGAATGGGCCCAGGAATGAGGGACAGACGAGGACAAAGGGGTGCAGCAGGTGGAGCAGGGGAGGAGAAGCAAAGACTTAAAGCTGGCAAAGGCAAAGCAACCCTTTGTGCGGGGCTGGGGCTGGAGCAGCTCGTGGGGGCAGAGAATGTCAAGAATGTCCTGCCCCACAGAGGCTCCAAAAGTGGAACGTTCTGCTCTGCAGCCCCAACAGCAGCTGTCAAGGCATCCCTGGTGTGGGAAAAGTGGGAGAAACTAGGGACACCAGCAGAAAAACGAACGACAGAAAAGAAGGAGCTTGAAATGCTCTTGGCCTTGGCCGAAAAGGAAGTGAAACAGCGTCTAGAGAAGGGAAACCTGTTCCTGGCCCAGGGAGCAGCCTCTGCCTCGGCTACACAAACCCGCAGCTGAACCCCCTGGGCGCATCCCGGCTCACGGGCTGGAGGCATCTGGGACAGGGACAGCAGCGATGAGGCGGGGGAGGACCACTACGGCCGAGGACGAACCCGAAGCTGCAGCCAAGGACAGGTCGTGCTGCGTCCCTGCGCGTCCTGCTCCGGGACTGCAGCTGCACTCACCGGGCGCCAGGAGAAAGATTCCTGGGGGCGGAGGAGCCTGCAACAGACCCTGGGTGGGGAGTCTCCTCCCGGCGAGGCCAGATCCTGTGGGGCCGGGAGGAAGCGGTGCTTCTGGGGGGGCTGGAGCATTTCTGAGCCCTGCCCTGGGCCAACGGAATCACTCGGGAACCCCCCAGACAGCCCCTGGCGCCGGACCCTGAGGAGATGCCCTGGGGTTCCAGCCGCCGGGCTCGGGCAGGGCTGGGCACGAAGCAGCCTGGGGACAAGCGACAGACGAGAGGGACATGTCCCTGAGGGCCCCGCTGCTGCCGCCAGCACCCGGTGACGGGAACTCACCACACCCCGGCTCTGGGGAGACCGTGGAACACAACAGGGGGTTCAGCGGAGAAGGGGAGAAGGGGCACTGTGAGGGCACACTGGGGGAACAGAGGGCACTGTGGAGGGACGAAGGGACACTGGGGGGTGTTATAGAAACGCAGCGGAGACACTGGGGGGGACTGGGGACACTGGGGGGACTGGGGGGGGGGGCATGGGGGCCCCAGGGGCTGTGTGGGGATTCGGGAGGGAGGACATGGGAAAGGGGGGATGAGGAGCCCTTGGGGGTGTGGGGACACAGGGGAGCACATGGGGACACTCTCAACACCCTCACCCGCGCCACGAGGGAAGCTCCACCACTCCCCGCCACTCCACACACGCCAACACCTGCCAACACTGCCAGCGCTGCTTGGCTGGGGGCAGCGGAACAATGGGAGCTGCTGGAAAGGGGGTGAGATGAGCCTCCAAGAAGGCACCAGAAAAAGCGAGTCACGCTGCACCCTCACTCACAATGGTGCCCAGGGGAAGGGAAAGCTGTGCCCTCAAGGAAGATGGCTACCAAGCCATCTTTTCACCACAAAGGGCTGTCGACCCTCAGCCAGGGCCCGCCTCCTGCCCCTCCGCGCATGCTGAATGGCAGAGGAGTGGCGGGGGGCGGCTGCTATTGGAGGAGGCTGCTTTGTGGGTTCTGGGTAGGGACAGAAATGGGGGCCTGGTCTACCTAAGTTCCAGGGCTGCCAGGGTTACTCGGAGCACCTTAACTGGACGCCTGGTCTACCGTAAACACGTCAACGGGCAGACAGCTCTACCTAAAGAGACAAGGCAGGCAGGTCTACCATATTATCGCCAAGGGTAGGCACGCTTAATTCAGAACTGACACCTGGAGGCCAGGTCCAGCCAAAGGTCCCATCTGCGATGTTGACACCTGCAGCAGAAATGGCAGGCCTGGGCTACGCAAGGTTCTATGCCAAGTCTACCCACAGACCGCCAACGAGAGCCCTTCTCTGCCTCGTAAACATGAACCGACAGGCAGGTCTCCCACAGGACAAGTGTCACCCGGAATATCATGACTGCTTTTCATCTTCCCTTAGGAGCCTCTCCAATGCCCCTAGAAATCGGGCGCTAACACTTTGCCTTCAGCCACTAACCTTCATCATAACCTCTCTGGGCTCAATTCACTTGGGCCGAAGCCGAGTCTCCAAAGAGAATTTGTCCAGCCATTGCTCCCCCATCAAAGGTGCCAGCCCAGAATCTCATGGCTGCTTTTCCTCTTCCCTTAGCACCTGTGTAATACCAATAGAAATTTGGGGCTAACACTTTTCCTTCAGCCACTAACATTCATCATCTCCGCTCTGGGATCACTTCACTCGGGCCGAAGCCCAGTCTCCAAAGTGAATATGTCTAGCCATTGCTCCCACAGAAAAGGTGCCAGGCCCAAATCTCTAGGCTGCTTTTTATCTTCCCTTAGGATCCACTCCAATGCCCCTAGAAATTTGTGGCCATCACTTCTCCTTGAGCCACTAACCTTCATCATCTCCTCTCTGGGCTCACTTCAGTTGGGTCCAAGCCCAGTCTCCAAAGTGACTATGTCCAGCCATTGCTCCCCAACGAAAGGTGCCAGCCCAGAATCTCGTGGCTGCTTCTCATCTTCCCTTAGGAGCCAAGGGAAGGCACGCTTAGTTCAGCACCGACACCTGGAAGCCAGATCTACCGGGGACACGAGGCAGGCCGGCCCCTTCTGGTCTGGCAGGGTCACCGGGAGTCCCGGTCTACCTGTAAGGACGCCTACCTAGCCCAGCACAGGCAGTGGCTCCTCTTGTCCCATCTCCTCCTAATGTGCCTGTGACATCACAAACCCCTGCACGAGCCAGGGGCTGCTCCTGCCCCATCCCCTTCTCTGCAACCTCTGACAAAGCCCGACACAAGCCAGTTACAGGGAGGCCTGGTCAACCCCACCTCTGGCACGCTGACGCCGCCTACCCTAACAACGGCATCAGGACAGAGCAGGAGAGGCCTGCTCTAGACAAAGGTCCCAGCTCTGATCTTGACCCATGCAGTGGCAGCGGCAGGCCTGGGCTATGCAAGGTTCTAGGCAGCCAAGTCTGCCCAAAGACTGCCAATGAAAACCTGGTCTGCCCCGTAAACATGAACTGGTGGCCACGTCTCCCACATGGCAGGTGCCTCCCAGAATCTCATGGCTGCTTTTCATCTTCCCTTAGGAGCCTCCCAATGCCCCTAGAAATTTGGGGCTAAGCTTTTCCTTCAGACACTAACCTTCATCATCTCCTTTCTGGGCTCACTTCACTCGGGCCCAGGTCGAGTCTCCAAAGTAACTATGTCCAGCCATTGCTTCCCCACCAAAGGTGCCCACCCAGAATCTCGTGGCTGCTCTACATGTCCCCTTAGGAGCACCTCCAATGCCACTAGAAATTTGGGGCTAACACTTTTCCTTGAGCCAGCCTTCATTGTGGGGTTATGAGGCGATCTATTTATTATTAGCAGAGAATTGAGTCATCATTGCTTTGGTAAGCAAGAAGCCGTGGGATCAGTGAGCAGCTGTAGAAGGCACGGGAGAAAGAAAAACCGCAAGTTAGAAACCGCTGCTAAGGACTGTAAATACTTGTAACAGACATGTGTTGGGAAAAAAGGGAGTAAGACTGAACTGGTAAGATAATGGTAAGTTACTGCTTTAGTGGAAAACTACTACTTCAGGGACAGAGGATATATAAGTCTTGCTGTGTTGCTAGATAAAGGTATTCGATCACCACTTTGAGTCCGTGAGTTAATACACCACAAATGGCGGCCAAACAGGGACAGGCCCAGCAGCAGCCTAAAGTGCTGAACAGGTTGTGTAGCCCTGCTGAACGGGAGACTGCTGAAAGGAAGCAGAAGCTCCGCAGTGACAATCATCTCTCCGGAGGGAAGGGAGGTGAGCAGCGGGGAAAGATGGGCGGTAATATGTCCCAGGAACAAAAGACAGTTTTTAGAATTAATGAGCCAAATTCTTGGCAAAAAAGGAGCAAAATTGATGTGAATGACTTGAAATGATTGTTGATTTGGGCATCTAAATAATGCCCTTCTATGACATCTATTACAGTTTACAACCCCAAGCCTTGGGATGCAATAGGAATTAAGTTGCGGGATGCTGCCACTCATTATGACAGCATTGCGGTTGGTCTTTTGGGGCCGTGGCGCACGCTGTTTGAAACCTTGAAAGCCCATGTAGGCTGCAAAGTGGCAGAAAAGGAAAAGCGGCGCCCACGGATCCCTCACTCCCCCACCTCGTGACCCCCCCCAACTCAACCCTTCAAGGCCTGTGAGCCTTTGGCTCCACCAGAATACCCTGATTTATCTTCGGTATCCTGCTGGTGAAAAAAAGATCCCACAATGAACTCATACACCCGTGGCTGGGATGATGGGGGGTGGGAATCTTGATGATGATGAGGATCCTTTAGAACTTGGACCAGTAGACCCGGAGAAGGAGACAGATCTGTATCCACCAGACCGTCACGAAGTGTGGCTCAACATTCGCAAACAGGCAGTAAAAGAGGGTGATTTGGACTTCTTAAAGGACCTTACCGTGTGCCCGGTAACCTATGCAGCAAATCGGCAACTGAGGTGGGAGCTCATCAACTTTGGTATCGTAAAAGAACTCCGACGCGTGGTCAAACACTATGGGATCAAAACCCCTCATGCGATGAACTTACTTAAAATGGTGTTTGAAATGTACGTATTGTGTCCTCATGATTATAAGACAATAGCTCAGTTATTATTGGCGAGTACTCAATATATGCTTTGGAGTGGGATATGTAGAGATGCAGCATTGCAAAAAGCACTTGAGAAGTTGAAGCAGGACAGCCCACTCGTGCACCCACCCTCGCCCCCGCTCCGGCTTGTGCAGCCAGGTTTTTTCCCCCCCTGCTCTTGGCATTGAAGATCGAAGCCTCCCCACTGCAGCTGCCCCCCCTGCTTGGCCGATGGGCGGTGAGCCTCTGTGTGCTCGGTACGCCGTTTTTCCAGTGCCGCACACCAAGCGGCCTCTCTCCGGATCGTCCCATGTTCATCTTGCCATTCTGTATGATCTCTTAAAGTGAAAGACAAAGTGATGTTTTCTTCCCGCTTGCAGGATGGCAGTAACTGTGGGATGGTGTTTTGGTTCAGTGGTTCTGACTTGCTGCACCCCCACCGGGGCCCACAGGATTTAGTGATGACCTCGGTCTGCACAGCAGACAGTATCAGCAAGTTGTGTCCGAAATGCAGGAAAGGGTATCACTGGGGTAAGCAATGCCACTCCAAATTTGAAAAAGGTCGCCTCATTCAGGGAAACGGGATGAGGGGCACGAGGCCCAGTGCCCTGCAATCCAACAGGGTCTGTTATATTCAAACACCTCAGAGCACCAATGTGCAGCAGCTTCCAAACACTATGTCACTGACCTCACAGCCAGCACCACCGCCAGCACCAGATTGAACTTTGCCACAACCACCAATACAATCTTAAATACTACGGCAGTGGTAACTGTAGAGACAGGGGTTTATGGACCATTACCTAAACGTCTCTGTGACGTTATTATTGGACAGTCATCAGTTACCCATTCCAATCGAACTTTTTGGTCTTATTGATACTGGTGCTGATGTAACCATCATTTCCCACAATATGTGACCAAAAAATTGGCCCCAAATTCAGGTACCAACAACACTGAGTGAAATAGGAGGACGCACCCTGCCCATACAAAGTAAGGATCCAATTACAGTTAGTAACCCTGATGGAGTCGCTGCCACAGTGTGTCCTTTTATCTTGCCGACCTTTGATGCTATGGGGCCATGATTGCTTGTCACAATGGGGTTTTAGCGTCGGATCAAATTTAGCGTAGGGGCCGCTGTGGTGCAGTGCATGTTATCTGTCTCCTAGAAAAGGGACGACCCAGTATGGATTGATCAGTGGCCCCTAAATTCCGAAAAGCTGCACCATCTTAATCAGCTTGTGGAAGAACAGCTACATGCTGGACACATAATTCCTACTACGAGTCCATGGAATTCTCCTGTCTTCGTTATAAAGAAAAAGAGTGGAAAGTGGCATTTGTTGCATGATTTACGGCGGATCAATGCTGTCCTCGAAGACATGGGGGGCCCTGCAGCCAGGGCTACCCTCCCCATCTATTATTCAAAAAATTGGCATTTGATGGTTATTGATTTGAAAGATTGTTTTTTTACTATTCCATTGTCTGAACAAGATGCACCTCGGTTTGCGTTTTCGGTCCCATCAATCAACATGGCTGAGCCATGTAAGAGGTATCTGTGGATAGCCAGGGTCTGGCGACCGGAAGATATCGCGCTGTACGGAAAGATAGGGCCCCTCTCTTGGTAACCAATAGTGTTTAGTTTATGATGTAAGCAGACGGAAATGATGTTGTTAACCCAGGCTATAAAATGTCATGTCACGCACTAATAAACGCCATTTGCCATCCACCACATTGGTGTCCGTGTGCCGATGGCCCGAGCGGCCTGGGGGTGGTCGCCGTGCCATTACTGAACCAGGTCGCCAAGCCGTAAAATGGCAACAAGTGGTGCCGAAACCCGGGAATCGTCACCTGGAATCGGGTGAACGGCGGCCGGAGCGGCTGGACCAGCCCGGCGGGGAGGACGCTCCCGGACCAACAAGGAGGATGGATGCCCTTGTAAAGGTTGTATCCCAATTACATAAGCAATGGGGTATTGATTGTAAGCCCAAAGATTTTACTCTCGCAGTTGCGAGACTTTTAAAACTAGGGGTCATTGACCAACCGGTGGATATCCTCCACCCTGAGGTGTGGGAGAAATGCACCAAAGCACTAGCTGAGGAAACAATGTCCTCAGGTCACGGAAAAAACCTTAAATCATGGGGGAAGGTCGTACAGGCCCTGCAAAAAGCCTTCCAGGAACAAGAAACCTGGAAGGCAGCAAGGGACTGTTTGTTAGTCACCCCAAAAGTGGGAGTCGGGGTGGCTACGCAAACTCCGCATTCCCTTAACACCGATGAGTCTGCGGAGTCCACGACCGTCTGCGGAGACAGCGACCACGCCCCCCAACGGCTGAGCCCTTCGCCCCCTCAACCCCCGAACCCCGACCCGCCTACGGCAGGCCAGCAGAGCGCGCTGTCCTTCTGGGGAAAACTAGCTGAAGAAGCCAGAGGCGCCGCAGCCCGAGAAACACCACCGCCTTATGTTCCCCAAAATGGCGCCGGACCACAAAAGAGAGGGCGGGCGAGAACACCCTTGGCGGGGCGGGGAAGAACCATCAGAATCGCACTGGGAGATCAAACGGGAAGAAGAGAAAGCGGGGGGGAGAGGGGAGGTGGGGACGACCAGAAGGGGAGGGGAGCGCGGGCGAGAGGCAGCGAGCCGATCAGAGCTGCTATTTGCAAAAATGCCGTCATAGGGCGGACACCCCGCCGCCAAGAGGGCGGGACGAGCCAAGAGGGCGGGAACGGCCCGCCCGCAAGGGAAGTGGGCGGGACCGGAACGCAACAAAAAATGCCGGAACCCGGAAGTGAGCAGCCAGTCGAGTTCCGGTTCCGGATCAGACGCGAGTTGGGACAAATGGCTCGTAACTAGTTCAGACTCAGAGGAGGAGAACATAAAGGCAGATAGAGTCAAAATCCAAGACATCTCCATCCGGAATAAGAAGGGACCGCGAACAGAAAAAATTCCTCTCACGGACTGGAGAAAAATAAAGATCGTGTGTGCCGACTGGGCCCCAGCGGCCACGCTAGCGTTCCCAGTCCGGGTGGCGGACGGGGGACAAAGGGTCCACTCGCCGATAAACCCTAAGGATATACAAGCGATCGTTAAAGCAATTGCGGACAAAGGGCTTAATTCTGCCATGGTCTCCACCCTTATAGACGGCAACTTCGGGGGAGACGACATGCTCCCGTTTGATATAAAACAAACTTGTAGGCTGATCTTTGACGGGGCAGGGATGATTGTTTTTAAACAAGAGTGGGAAGACAACTGTGCGAGACAACTAGCCCAAGTAACCGGGGCGGATCACCCACTGCACGGCTCCAGCTTGCAGCGGTTGATGGGTACAGACCCAAATATGATCACCCCCCAGGCGCAGGCCCAAGGCCTGCGGGCCCATGAAGTTATGACAACTACACGCGCGGCCAGAGAAGCTATCCGCATAGCTTCTAGAGTCATTGTCAAGCCATCGCCATGGCAAAATGAGAGCGAAAGCTTTACGCAATTTGTGGATCGCCTCCAGGCAGCGGTCGACTCCTCGACCCTGCCCGCGGAAGCAAAAGGCCCGGTCGTAGCAGAATGCTTGCGTCAGCAGTGCAATTCAGCAACCAAAGAAATCTTACGATCACTGCCAGTGGGGTCCAGTATCGCAGACATGATTAAACATGTCGCAAAGGAAGAGCATCTGATCCCGATCCAGGCAGCTGTTCGTACAGCAATAGCTAATGTGATGGCATGTTTTAAATGTGGCCAGGCGGGCCACGTTGCGATAAACTGCCCTCGGTCCCCGCACCAAGATCACTCCAGAGGACCGTGTTGGGCTTGTGGGAAAAAGGGACATTTTGCTAAAGAATGCAGGACTAAAAAGCAGGGAAACGGGAAGGGGAGAGGGCACCCGGGCCGCGCACAGCCCTCTCCCCTTTGGAATACAAGGCGGCCCAATTATGCCAACCCCAGATGGAGCGAGGTACTTCCGAACCCGCTGCCTCCTCGAGAAGCGACCAACTTTACGGCTCAACCGATGGCCCAGTCGAATCTGTCCTCATTTCAGGGCCAACCAAGACCAGCCTTTGGGGACGAGACCCCAGGGTGGCCCTGGCAGTAAAGTGTGATAACCCGCCAGTGGTGTGGGGGTTCTGCTCCCTCTATAATACTTTAAATGACACCACTATTAGTGTCCCCTTTTTGATCGACACCGGGGCAGATGTTACAGTTATCTCTGAGACAAATTGGCCTCCGCGTTGGAAATTGGAAGACGCCTCCATGGTGGGTGGAGTAGGGGGATTAACCCGAGCTCGGAAGAGTACCCAATTGGTAGCAATCACGCTTTACACCGAAAAGGGGCCAGAGAAAACTATTACCCTCTTCCCATATGTCATGTCAGGAGTCCCACCCCTGTTGGGAAGGGACGCTTTAACCTTATTAAAAGCCAGAGTGACAAATTTACCGTAAGGGCCACTGCCGTACACCCACTCCCACCAATTAGACTGACGTGGAAATCATCTAACCCGGTGTGGGTCGAGCAGTGGCCCCTATCGAAGCCTCGAATGGACGCTCTTCTTGAGCTAGTTGACCGTGAACTACAGCGAGGTCACATAGAGCCTTCCACTAGCCCGTGGAACACTCCAGTTTTTGTCATACCCAAACGATCTGGCGAGGGGTTTCGCCTCCTCCACGATCTGCGTGAGGTAAATAAGCTAATTCAACCAATGGGTCCTGTCCAAACACTGTTACCTATGAACTCTATGATACCAGAAGGACAACCTTGTGCTGTCCTTGATATTAAGGACTGTTTCTTTTCGATACCTCTGCATGAAGAGGACAAGGAGCGGTTTGCCTTTTCTGTTGTGTTCCCAAACAGCCATGACCCAGTTAAAGGATTTTTCCAAATAGGTAACGATAAAGCGGACACTGCAGCAAAAGGACTGTGGACGCTAAGGGACGCCCGTCAACTACACAGTCCCTCCATATCGGGGCTAAAGCGTTAGCAAAAACATGTGGGATCTCGGCCACAGACGCAAACACATAGTAGCTATGTGTCCCCACTGTCAGAAAGCGCCACTGTGGTCCAGTGGAGTCAACCCCAGAGGCCTTAAAGCTTCTGAGGTGTGGCAAACGGATTTTACACTTTGCCAGTTGCTGAAGCCTCGAGCATGGCTAGCGGTAACTGTAGACACATATAGCGGAGTGATCATAGCCACGCAACACCTTAGGGCCAACTCCAAAGCGACCATCCAACATTGGCTGACGGCCATGGCGTGGCTTGGCGTCCCCAATCAGATCAAAACGGACAACGGTCCGAATTTTGTTTCAAAATCCGTCCAAGCATTTGTTTTAAAATGGGGTATTACCCTAATATATGGCATTCCGTATAACAGCACAGGACAAGCCATAGTCGAACGCGCAAATCAAACTTTAAAATCTAAATTGGAGGTTCTAGCGAAAACAGAAGGTTTTACCAGTGTTATTCCTTCAGGGGATCAAATACATCTTTTAGCGACTGCTTTATTAGCATTAAACCAATTCCCCAGGGGGGGAGGTGAATAGCCCCACCCAGAAACATTGGGCCACACAAGCGCTAGAAGAAGGCCCGCTGGTGATAATAAGAAATGAGCTAGGAGAATGGGAACGAGGGTGGAGACTAGTCTTAATGGGTCGGGGGTATGCCGCTGTCAAAAAAGATGGCAGAGTTAAGTGGTGCCCGCTTAAGTCTATTAAACCAGACCTCCAGAATAAAACTAATGAAAACTGTGAGTTTTTGTCCACAGGACCGGATTATCGGACGCCCTCGTAACCCGTACACCCCGGTGGCAAGAGAGGAAGACGAGCCAACAAATGTTCTGTCTGCACCCAAGAGTTCCACATTGACGGAATCTGAGCACCAGCGACACGGCCCCCATGGAAAGGGGCTGCGATGCCTTTGTGTGATTTTGATCTTAGACCTTGTCACAATAGGACAGGCAAGAACGGAGTATCATCCCCATCGACCATTCAGGTGGGTCCTACGAGATCTCAGCAATGACAAAGTGATCAAAGAAAACACAACAGCGGGTGCCCCAACCTTTACTATATTAACCGGCGATTTGTTTCCTCGAGTTGGTAAATCGCTATGGGGAACATATTGGTGTCCTGCCTCAAACCCAGGGAAAAGTTACTGTAACTATCCAGGGTATTACTTTTGTGGTTATTGGGGATGTGAAACCATCGTAACAAGCGATAGATGGAAACCAAAAACGGAAGACAAGTTTTTACGAGTACGGTGGGGACCAGATAAGTGTAACAGCCCACGTTTTGCATCAGATGGAATGGTAGCCCATAAAGGTACTTGTACCCATTTAAATTTAGAAATCCTACAGCCGGCCGATACGGGTTGGGCTGTGGGGAAAATGTGGTCAGTGTTTATTCACAAGGCTTTCACAGACACAGGGATGGTTATACAAATTATCAAACTCTCGCCACAAGCACCACAAGCAATCGGGCCTAACCGAGCAATCAAAGACGATAACCCACGCAAAAAAGAAAGTTTATCGATCCCTACCCCCATTCCAGCTAACCCCCGGGTAACCGATCAAGCGGTTCTCACCGCTAAAATCCCTTATGAGAATCCCTTTTTGAAAATGATGCAAGCTAGTTATCAACTATTGAACAAAACCAACCCAAATCTCACAGAGCATTGTTGGTTATGTTATGGAATTAGACCACCCTTTTATGAGGCCGTAGGAGTAAGTGACACTCCTACACAGTCAAATGAGTTGAATCCGGCCCAGTGCAAGTGGGACACAGAAAAACAAGGAATCACCTTGACACAGGTGGTGGGAAGTGGCGTGTGTGTAGGCAAAATCCCAAAACACAAAGAACAACTGTGTACTAATAGGACACCAGAAAAAACCCCTGCAAGTGGCTAATACCGGCCAACAATTCCAAATGGATTTGCTCGACTATTGGACTTACACCTTGTCTATCGCTGAGCAAATTTGATAAATCTTTAGAATATTGTGTCCAGGTAACTATAGTCCCTAAAATCTTTTACCATCCTAACGAATTTGTCTATGACTCACTGCTTAGCCCGGAACATCATCTGTCAAAGCGAGAACCCTTTACAGCACTAACAGTAGCCACCCTAATGATCATGGGAGGTGCAGGCATAGGTACGGGAGTAGCATCCCTGGTACAACAGAGTAAAGAATTCAGCGCCCTGAGGGTAGCAGTAGATGAGGACTTGGCTAGAATCGAACAATCAATAAGCGCATTAGAACAATCACTTAGATCATTATCTGAGGTGGTGTTGCAAAACCGAAGAGGGTTAGACCTCATGTTTCTACAGCAAGGAGGAGTGTGCGCTGCGCTGAAGGAAGAGTGTTGTGTATATGTGGATCACACCGGGATAGTAAGAGACACTATGGCTAAATTGCGAGAAGGATTGGAAAAACGGAAAAAGGAACGAGAGGCACAACAAAATTGGTTTGCATCCTGGTTCAACCATTCACCATGGCTAACCACCCTGATTTCTACCCTGATAGGGCCGATCGCAATGATCGTGATAGCACTTATCTTTGGACCCTGCATATTGAATAAGCTCGTCTCGTTTGTTAAGAGCCGGCTAGAGAAGGTCAACATCATGTTTGTGGAGCACCAACAACTGCTTTAAAAATGTCTTTGTTTAAAATTTTAGCTGTTTTTAGCTATATTTTGTTAGTTTTAACTATTTTTTAGTTATTTTTGTTAGGTATGTTTTATATTTTTTTATCTAATTTTATAGTTGTAATTTATAGAATAAGACTAAAATAGTTTAACTAATTTAGTTGTATATTTTTTTAACTTTTTATTTTTATATTTTGTAACCCAATTAGTTAAGCATAGGGAGGGGGGAAATGTGGATAGCCAGGGTCTGGCGACCGGAAGATATCGCGCTGTACGGAAAGACAGGGCCCCTCTCTTGGCAACCAATAGTGTTTAGTTTATGATGTAAGCAGACGGAAATGATGTTGTTAACCCAGGCTATAAAATGTCATGCCACGCACTAATAAACGCCATTTGCCATCCACCACATTGGTGTCCGTGTGCTGATGGCCCGAGCGGCCTGGGGGTGGCCGCCGTGCCGTTACTGAACCAGGTCACCACGCCGTAAAACGGCAACAGGTATCATTGGACTGCCCTCCCTCAAGGCGTGAAAACCAGTCCCACTATCTGTCAGTGGTATGTAGGCAAGGACTTTGAGCCCAGTGCGCAAAAAGCTACTCCATGTTATGATATATCATTCTATGGATGACATCCTTGTGGCTGCAAGAGAAGATCATGCCAATGCTGTGTAAGTTGTTGGGGTTTTTTTTGTTTGTTTGTTTTTGTAATGTTAAGAATTTGATGGAATGCACTGTATGAACTTGAGTGATCATTCAACATTGATTCATCAACAAATCCAGTTGTTACAGGACTTAACAAAAACAACTGACTGTCAGCACCAGATGGAATCCTTTTGCCAGATGGACTTGGGACTAGCCACAGTAGCGCAATTTATTATTAATTGCATCCTATCTCTGTGGTTTTTCCTGTGTATTGCTTGTTGTTTACCCTGTTTGTGATAAAGATGAAGTCAAACGACCACCAAACAGTGACCCCAGTAGTGAAATTGGGCATGCATGAAGTTCCAGATTATGTAATTGACAGGTGGAGTTTGGGCGGTCCACGCATACGTACTGGCCACATGTTATGTGAGGGGCGGCTTTAACCTCTGCTATCAGGTAGTGCTGTTTGAGCACAGGGGCGAGGTAGCTATACGGCAAGAGAGGACATATTGCCTTCGTGGGGCTGCCCACCAAGGGTCGGTACCGTACCGACGCCTTCATCCCAAAACAATCTATACGGGGGACGCTGTGGATTTGGACATCACTTGCTATTCTAGGGTTGGTATATATATAACTGAGGTAACTTTCTTCCTCCCCTGCCCCCATTCATCAAACAGGATGTTGTTATTTACCTTAAATTGTATTAACAGATATGTCCCAAGCTTTATCGCTAGTGATAACACAAGTTACCAGCCACGGCCTGGTGATACTCCAGAAAAAATTCAGCGTTAATCACCCTGGCAATATCTAGGGTGGCGCATCACTACCCAAAATATTCAACCCCTGTAATAGTATGGAAAAATGCCAACAATCAATGGGAAAGCGGCATTCAAATCATAAAGGGTTCCCCACAGATTGTGGAGCTGTCGGCAGAGGTCATGCATTTCGCCAGTGGCAAGGTCCAGTTAATATTGTTACTGACTCAGCCTACGTAGCAGAAATCGTGACAAGGTTAGAAGGCGCGTGTTTGAAAGATGTATCAATGAACATTGGACAGTATGAACCCTCATGAACGACTGGCTAAAGCCCTATATGTACTCAATTTTCTAAATCTCTGGGATGTATCAGGGCCTCCGTTTGTTAAACATTTATGTCCATGGGGGGAAGCCACAGACAAGTGGAGGGAAAAGCTTTAGTGAAAGTGAAAAATTTGGAAACAAGACAGTGGGATGGTCCATTTCCTAGTAACTTGGGGAAGAGGTTATGCTCTTATTCTTAATTAATTCATTATTAATAATAAGGGGTAGGTGCTGCAAAGCCCTGGCAACATTAAATAAATTAGGGTGTTGGTTAGCAAAGCAGAGTAACGCTACTTCATGAGCTTTAAGTGGATTATTATTAGACACCTATTCTATTATACATGCAATACTTCAAAATAGAGCAGCCATAGATTTTTTATTGTTGGCTCAAGGTCATGGATATGAGGACTTTGAAGGAATGTGTTGTATGAATCTGTCAGACCACTCAACATCAGTTCATAAAGCAGGATTTGAAGGATGGGGTTAAAAAATTACAAGTAGATGATGGGTGGAACTGGCTTGAACATCTATTAAATAATTTGAGATTGACAGGGTGGATTAAGTCAATAATTAAAACAGCCTTAACATGTGTTGAAATATTTTTAGGTATTCTTATTTGTATACCGTGTCTTATGCAGTGTGTGCAAAACTAGTGGACAGATCACCAAAACAGTGTTGGTTGTAACAAAAGAAGGGGGAGATATGGGGTTAGGAGGCGATCTATTATTAGCAGAGAATCGAGACATAATTGCTTTGGTAAGCAAGAAGCCGTGGATCAGTGAGCAACTGTAGAAGGCACGGGAGAAGGAAAACCGCAAGTTAGAAACCGTTGCTAAGGACTGTAAATACTTGTAACAGACATGTGTTGGGAAAAAAGGGAGTAAGACTGAACTGGTAAGATAATGGTAAGTTACTGCTTTAGTGGAAAACTACTACTTCAGGGACAGAGGATACATAAGTCTTGCTGGGTTGCTAGATAAAGGTATTCGATCACCACTCGGAGTCCGTGAGTTAATACGCCACACTTCATCACCTCCTCTCTGGGCTCACTTCACTTGGGCCGAAGCCGAGTCTCCAAAGTGGCTATGTCCAGCCATTGCTTCCCCCACCAAGGTGCCAGCCCAGAATCTCTAGGCTCCTTTTCATCTTCCCTTAGGAGCCTCTCCAATGCCAACAGAAATTTGAAGCTAACACTTTTCCTTAAGCCACTAACCTTCATCATTTGCTCTCTGGGCTGCCGAGCACCTGGCGAAGCACAGGCCTGCCGCTGCCACTGCACAGGTCAACATCGCAGCTGGGACCTTTGTCTAGAGCAGCCTCTCCTGCTCTGTCCTGATGCCGTTGTTAGGTAGCGGTGTCAGCGTGCCAGAGGTGGGGTTGACCAGGCCTCCCTGTAGCTGGCTTGTGCCGGGCTTTGTCAGAGGTTTCAGAGAAGGGGATGGGGCAGGAGCAGCCCCTGGCTCGTGCAGGGGTTTGTGATGTCACAGGCACATTAGGAGGAGATGGGACAAGAGGAGCCACTGCCTTGTGCTGGCTAGGTAGGCGTCCTTACAGGTAGACCGGGACTCCCGTGACCCTGCCAGACCAGAAGGGGCCGGCCTGCCTCATGTCCCCGGTAGATCTGGCTTCCAGGTGTCGGTGCTGAACTAAGCGTGCCTTCCCTTGGCTCCTAAGGAAGATGAGAAGCAGCCACGAGATTCTGGGCTGGCACTTTCGTTGGGGAGCAATGGCTGGACATAGTCACTTTGGAGACTGGGCTTGGACCCAACTGAAGTGAGCCCAGAGAGGAGATGATGAAGGTTAGTGGCTCAAGGAGAAGTGATGGCCACAAATTTCTAGGGGCATTGGAGTGGATCCTAAGGGAAGATGAAAGCAGCCACGAGATTTGGGCCTGGCACCTTTGTTGGGGGAGCAATCGCTGGACATAATCACTATAGGAAACTATGCTTGGGCCTGCGTGAAGTGATCCCAGAGTGGAGATGATGAAGTTTAGTGGTTCAAAGAAGAGCGTTAGCCCCAAATTTCTAGTGGCATTGAGGGGCTCCTAAAGGAAGATAAAAGACAGCCATGAGATTCTGGGCTGGCACCTTTATCTGGAGCAAAGGCTGGACATAGTCACTTTGGAGACTGGGCTTCGCCCGACTGAAGTGAGCCCAGAGAGGAGATGATGAAGATTAGTTGCTCAAGGCAAAGTGTTAGCCCCAAATTTCTAGGGCCTTTGAGTGACTTCTAAGGTAAGATGAATAGCAGACACGAGATTCGGGGTCGGAACTTTGGTGGAGGAGCAATCGCTGGACAAAGTCACTTTGGAGACTGGGCTCCTGTCCGACTGAAATGAGCCCAAAGAGAAGATGATGATGGTCAGTGGCTCAAGGGCAAGTGTTAGCCCAAAATTTCGAGTGGCATTGGAGTTGCTCTTGAGGGAAGATGAAAAGCAGCCACGAGATTCGAGACTGGCACCTTTCGTGAGGAAGCGATGGCTGGACATAGTCCACTTTGGAGACTCGGCTTGTGCCCGAGTAAAGTGAGCACAGAGTTGGATGATGGTCAGTGGCTCAAGGAAAAGTATTAGCCCTAGAGTTCTAGTGGCATTTGAGGTACTCCTAAAGGAATATAAAAAAAAGCCACGAGGGTCAAGGATGTCATCCTTTCTCTGGGAGCAATGGCTGGACATAGTCACTTCGGAGATTGGGCTTGGTCCTGAAGTGAAGTGAGCCCGAGAGGAGATGATGAATGTCAGTGGCTCAAGGAAAAGTGCTAAGCCCAAATTTATAGTGGCAGTGGAGTGGCTCCTAAGGGAAGATGAAAAGCAGGCACGAGATAGGGGGATGACACGTTTGGTGGGGAAGCCATGGCTGGACATAATAACTTTGGAGACTGGGCTTGGGCCCAAGCGAAGTGATCCCAAAGATGAGATGATGAAGGTTAGAGGGTCAAGGAAAAGTTTTAGCCCCAGATTTCTAGGGGAATTTGAGGGGTTCCTAAGGGAAGATAAAAAGCAGCCTAGAGATTTGGGCCGGCACCTTTGGTTGGGCAGCAATCTGTGGACCTAATCACTTTGGAGACTTACCTTGTTCCCGAGTGAAGTGAGCCCAGGGAATTGATGATGAAGGTCAGTGGCTCAAGGAAAGTGGTTAGTCCCAAATTTCTAGGAGCATTGGAGGGGCTCCTAAGAAAGATGAAATGCAGGCTAAAGACTCGGGCTCGCCACCTTTGGTGGGGGGAGCAATGGCTGGACATAGTCCACTTCGAGTCTCGGCTTCAGGCCCGAATGAATTGAGCCCAAAGAGGATAGGTGAAGGTTAGTGGCTCAAGGAAAAGTGTTAGCCCCAAATTTCTACTGGCATTGGAGAGGCTCCTAAGGGAAGATAAAAAGCACCACAAGAGTCGGGCCGGCACTGTCTTCTTTTGGAGCAATGGCTGGACACCATCACTTTGGAGACTTGGCTTGGGCCTGAGTGAAGTGAGCCCAGAGAGGAGATGATGAATGTTAGTGGCTGAAGGAAAAGTGCTAGCCCCAGATTTCTAGGGGCATTTGAGGGCTCCTAAGGGAACAGAAAAGCAGCCTAAAGACTTGGGCCGACATCTTTGATGGGGGAGCAAACGATGGACATAGTCATCTGGACACTCGGCTTAGCCCCGAGTGAAGTGATCCAGAGAGGATATGATGAAGGTCAGTGGCTCAAGGGAAAGTGTTAGCTCTAAATTTCGAGTGGCATTAGGAGCCTAAGGGATGATAAAAAAAAAAAACCAGAAGGGTCGGGGCTGTCCTCCTTTTCTAGGATCAATGGCTGCACTAGGTCACTTTGGAGACTGGGCTTCGGCTCGAGTGAAGTGATCCTGGAGTGGAGATGATGAAGGTCAGTGGCTCAAGGAAAAGTGTTAGCCCCAAATTTCTAGTGGCATTTGGGGGCTCTGAAGGGAAGATGAAAAGCAGCCTAAAGACTCGGGGCTGGCACCTTTGGTGGGGGAGCATGGCTGGACATAGGTCGCTTTGCAGAGTCAGCTTGGGCCGGAGTGAAATGAGCTCAGAGAAGATGATGAAGGTCAATGGCTGAAGGAAAATTGTTAACCCCAAATTCTAGGAGCATTTGAGGGGCTCCTAAGGGACGATGTAAAGCAGTCACGAGATTCAGTTCTGGCACCTTTGGCAGGGTAGCAATGGCTGGACATAGTAACTTAGTATAGAGGGCTTGGCCTCGAAGTAATTGAGCCCAGAGAGGAGATGATGAAGGTCAGTAGTTTCAAGGAAAAGTGCTAGCCCCAAAATTTCTAAGGGTCATTAGGAGGCTCCCAAGGGAAGATGAAAAGCAGCCATGAGATTGTGGGCTGGCACTTTTGATTGGGGAGCAATGGCTGGACATAGTCACTTTGGCGACTGGGCTTCTGTCCGCAGATGAGCCCAGATTTCTAGTGGCATTTGCCTGTTATTTAAGTGAGATGAAAAGTAGCCATGGATTCGGGCCTGGAACCTTCTGTTGCCCACCAATGGCAGGAATAGTGACTTTGGACCTGGACTTCGGCCCGATGAGGTGACCCGAGAGGACATGATGAAGATCAGTGGCTCAAGGAGAAGTGTTAGAGCGCCAAATGTCTTGGGGCTTTTGAGGGCCTCCTAAGGGTAAGATAAAAAGCAGCTTAGAGCTTCGGGGAGGGCACCTTTTGTCTGGTAGCAAAGGCTGGACATAATCCCTTTGGAGACTGGGCTTCTGCCCAAGGGAAGTAATCCCAAAGATAAGATGACGAAGGTCAGTGGCTCAAGAAAATTGTTAGCCTTAAATTTCTAGGGACATTGGAGAGGCTCCTAAGGGTAGACGAAAAGCAGTCATGAGATTCGTGGCTGCACCTTTGGTGGGGTGAGCAACGGCTGGCCCATAGTCATTTTCGAAGTGGGGCTTTTGCCCGATTGAAGTGAGCCCCGAGAGAGGGATAATGAAGGTTAGTTGCTCAGGAAAAGTGTTAGCCCCAGATTTCTTGGGGCATTGGAGAGGTTCCCTAAGGGAGATGAAAAGCAGCCACGAGATTCTGGGGTGGCACCATTGGGGGGCGACCAATGGCTGGAATATTGGGCTAGGTAGCCTCAGCTTGGCACGAGTGAAGTGAGCCCCAGAGAGAGATGGTGAAGTTCGTGGCTGAAGACAAGTGTTAGCCCCAAAATTTTTAGGGGCATTTGAAAGACTCTTAAGGATGATAAAAAGCAGCCACGAGATTGTGGGCTGGCACTTTTGGTTGGGGGCTATGGCTGGACTAGTTACTTTGGAGCCTCGGCTTGGGCGCGAGTAAACTGAGCTCAGAGAGGACATGATGAAGGCTAGTGGCTGAAGGCAAAGTGTTAGCCCAAATTTCTAGGGGTATTTTAGAGGCTCCTATAGGAGGATGAAAAGCAGCCATGACATTCTGGGCTGGCACATTTTCTGTGGGAGCAATGGCTGGAGATAATCAATTTGGAGACTGGGCTTCGGCCCGAGTGAAGTGATCCCAAAATGAGATTATGAAAGGTTAGTGCCTCAAGGAAAAGTTTAGCCCCAGATTTCTAGGAGCTTTGAGGGGCTCCTAAGGGAAGATGAAAAGCAGACATGAGATTCGTGGATGGCATCTTTTGTTGTGGAGTCAATGGCAGAACATACTCGCTTTGGAGACTCGGCTTTGGCCCAAGTGGGGTGAGTCCAAAGACAAGATGATGAAGGTTCGTGGCTTGAAGGAAAAGTGTTAGCCCCAAATTTCTAGTGGGATTTCAATGGTACTTAAGGGAAGATGAAAAGCAAGCCACGAGATTCAGGGCTGGCCACCTTCCGTTGCCACCAATGGCTGGACATAGTGACTTTGGAGACAGGGCTTGGGCCTGAGTGGAGTGAGCCCAGAGTGGAGATGATAAAGGTTAGTGGCTCAAGGAAAAGTGTTAGCCCCAGATTTCTAGGGGCATTGAGGGGCTCCTCAGGAAAGAGTAAAAGCAACCATGAGATTCGGGGATGGCACCTTTTGTTGCGGAGTAATGGCAGGACATATTCGCTTTGGAGACTCGGCTTCGGCTGAAGTGCAGTGAGCCCAGAGAGGGAGATGATGAAGGTTAGTGGCTCAAGGCAAAGTGTTAGCCCCAGATTTCTAGTAGCATTTGAGGTCTCCTAAGTGAAGACGAGAGGGAGCCACGAGATTCGGGTCCGGCACCTTTTGTTGGGGAGCATGGCTGGACATAGTCACTTTGGAGAGTGGGTTTGGGTGCGATTGAAGTGAGTCCAGAGAGTAGGTGATGAAGATTAGTAGCTCAAGGAAAAGTGTTAGCCCCAAATTTCTAGGGCCGTTTGAGTGATTTCTATGGAAGATGACTAGTAGGCATGAGATACGGGGCTGGAACCTTTGGTAGGATAGCAATGGCTGGACGTAGTGACTTTGGAGACTGGGCATGTCCCTCCGACTGAAATGAGCCCAGAGTGGAGATGATGAAGATCAGTGGGCTCAAAGAAAAGTGTTAGCCCCAATTTTCTACGGGCTTTTGGGGGGCTCCTAAGAGAAGATAAAAAGCAGCCTAGAGATTCGGGCTAGCACCTTTTCTCTGGGAGCAATGGATGGACATAATCCCTTTGGAGATCTGGCTTCGGCCTGAGTGAAATGATCCCAAGAGCATATGACGAAGGTCATGGCTCAAGGAAAAGTGTTAGCCTTAATTTCTAAGGGCATTTGAGAGGCTCCTAGGGAAGATGAAAAGCAGTCATGAGATTCGTGGCTGGCACCTTTGGTGGGTGAGCAATGGCTGGCCATAGTCATTTTCGGAAAGTGGGCTTTTGCCCGAGGTGAAGTGAGCCCAGAGAGGACACGATGAAGGTTAGTGGCTCAAGGAAGGGCGTTAGTCCCAGATTTCTAGGGGAGTTTGAGGGCTCCTAAGGGGAGATGAAAAGCAGCCACAAGATTCTGGGCTGGCACTTTTGGTTGGGGATCAATGGCTGGGACATAGGGACTTTGGAGCCTGGGCTTGTCCCCAAGAAGAAAGTGAGCCCAGAGAAGATATGATGAAGGTTAGTGGCTCAAGGCAAAGTGTCAGCCCCAAATTTCTAGTGCCATTTGAGGGACTCCTAAATGAGGATGGAAAGCAGCCATGAGATTGTGGGCTAGCACCTTTTCTCTGGGAGCAATGGCCTGGACATATTAACTTTGGAGGACTGGGCTTCGGCCTGAGTGAAGTGATCCCAAAGATTAGATGATGAAGGTCAGTGCTCAAGGAAAAGTGGTAGCCCCCATATTTCTAGGGACTTGTGTGAGTCTCCTAAGGGGAGATGAAAAGCAGTCATGAGAATTCGGGGCTTGCACATTTGCTGGGAGAGCAATTGTTGCACATAGTGACTTTGAAGCCTCGGCTTCAGCCTCAGTGAAGTGAACCCTGAGAGGACATGATGAAGGTTATTGGCTCAAGGAAGGGTGTTAGTCCCAATTTCTCGGGGGATTTTGAGGGGGCTCCTAAGGGAAGATGAAAAAGCAGCCATGAGATTCTGGTCTGGCACTTTTGATTTGGGAGCAATGGCTGGACATAGGGAATTTGGAGCCTGGGCTTGGGCACGAGTGAATGAGCCCAGAGAGAAGATGATGAAGGTTCGTGGCTGAAGGAAAAGTGTTAGCCCCAAATTTCTGGTGGCATTTGAGAGGCTGCTAAAGGAGGATGAAAAGCAAGCTGGAGATTGTGGGCTGGCCCTTTTGGTTGGGGAGCAATGGCTGGACGTAATGTGTTTGGAGCCTCGGCTTCTGTCCGAGTGAAGTCAACGAAGAGAGGAGATGATGAAGGTTAGTGGCTGAAGGCAAAGTGTTAGCCTCAAATTTCTAGTGCCACTGGAGAGGCTCCTAAGGCAAGATGAAAAGCAGCCACGAGATTGTGGGCTGGCACTTTTGGTTGGGGAGCAATGGCTGGACATATCCACTTTGGATACCTGGATTTGGCTTTAGTGGAGTGAGCCCCGAGTGGAGATGATGAAGATCAGTGGCGCAAGGTGAAGTGTTAGCCCCAGATTTCTAGGGGCATTTGAGGGGCTCCTAAGGGAAGATAAAATCAGTCTAGAAATTCGGGGCTGGCACCTTTTCTCTGGGAGCAAATGCTGTGTGGGAGACTTTAAGGAGCAGCAGGACTTGTTACTGTCAGATTTGTAAACAAGGGTACACATGAACGGACAAGTACGGACATGTACTCAGAGTGAAGCTGACTAGCCAATTATAGTGTTAGAATAGCGCGTGAATTTCACTGACGAGCGAATTAACTGTAACCTTGAAGCACGTGATCAGTGCATGTACGGAAACTCTGTGCCTAAATATAACTCTGTTGCACTTAAAAAATCGAGCTTTCCGCACACCATATTGGCGTCAGGGTCTGCTCCGTAGCCGACACGAGATAAGCGCACATGGGATACAGAGAGCGACGCTACAACTGGGGCTTGTCCAGGAGATAGACTAAGGGATCCGAGGTTGATCACCTCGACCCTCCGGAGAGCGGGTAGGCGTTGCCGTACTTGAAGAGGTCGGTAGTGTGAGAGACTGCATGAGTTAAGAAGAAAAGAAGGGCCCAGTGATTAAAAAAAAAAAGAAGAAGAAGAAAAGAAGAAAGAAGAAGAAGAAAAAAAAAAAGAAGAAGGAAAGCAGTCATGGGAAGCGCTGCATCAGTGCAAGAAAAGGCAGTTTATCTGCCCTAAAACAAGTACCTAATGCGGTCTCAAACACCCCGGTGGCATGGGGGAACGCTGGCGGACTTACTACGATGGGGACAGAGGCATGGCATTTAGCAAAATACAGATCAGGCATTTGCATCAGATGTGTGGGATCGATTGGGGAAAGACTTGTGGGACAGTTACTCGTCAGGGAAATAAACGTGTGGGACGTTTAGCTAGCACTGGAAAACGTGCAAAAAGGCGCTAGAATAACTAGCCACTGACCAAGACACAAAGGAAGCCCTGATGGCATTGACAGCTAAAGATAACCCTGATTCGAATGCAGATGATGAACTATATCCTCCCCCGAACCATGGTGACTGGCTTAAGACTGTCTGCTTAGCAGAAAAAGATAAGGAAATCGACAGAATTGATGATGATGACGGGGATGCCCTCAGCGCAGGCTTAGTGGGACTCCCCTAACCCTCGGAATTACTAACATTTACTGCCCCTCCATACGTGAGAGCGCATTGACACAAGTCACGAAGAATGTCTATCCTGTAAAGAAAAGACCTTGTCATAAGCAGGCTGTGACGGGGATTTGGATGCCGGTAGTACCGTCTGCCCCCCCCGATGGCCCCAGCCGACAAAATGAGAACGCTCTTCCACCAACTGCAATGGATATAGATGAGCCGGAGGGAACCAGCTCTGGCTTTTCACTGCACAACAAAGTTAGAAGCAAAATGAGCAGTTGCAGCAAATGTTGTGTATATTACAGCCTCAGCCGCAGCCACAGGATATTCCCCTGCCTGATAGTGAGGGTGAACAAGTAGTAAAGAAACGGGAGGAAAAAAGAAGGAAAACAGTCACTGTGTATAGTTCTGACGAAAGCGATACAGATGAGATAACGAAGGACTTAAGTTGTCCTGTCTCCCGAATTACCTCATTTACCGAAAGGACACCTGGATATGATATAGAGACTGACTACAACCTTACTGCTGCCACAGAAGCAACCATGGCCCGTCCATTCTGGCACTTTAACAGATCTGTTGCGATGGGGGCCGTGGCGCACGCTGTTTGAAGCCTTGAAAGCTCGTGTACGAAGCAAAGCGGCAGAAATAGAAAAAGCGGCGCCCACAGATCCCTCACTCACCGCCCCCCCCCCGACTCGAAGCAAAGTGGCAGAAATAGGAAAAGTGGCGTGGGTGCCCACGGATTATTCGCCCCCTTCCCCCGCCTCGGCCCCCCACCCCCCCCACCCCCCCCGACTTGTTAAAATGATGTTTGAAATGTACATATTGTGTCCTCATGATTGCAAGATAACAGCTCAGTTATTGTTGACGAGTAGTCAAAATATGATTTGGAGTGGGATGTGGAGAGATGCAGCGGTTGCAAAAAGCGCTTGAGAAGTTGAAGCAGGACAGCCGACACTCGTGCACCCACACTCGCACCCCCCCCCTCCGGCTTGTACAGCTGGGTTTTCCCCCCCCGCTCTTGCCGTTGAAGATCAGAGCCTCCCCCACTGCAGCTGCCTGTGGGAGGTATGCCTCTGTGTGCTTGGTAGGCTGTTTTTCCAGTGCAGCGCAGTGAGCGGCCTTGATCTTTTAAGGTAGTAAAAAAAAAAAAAAAAAAAAAAAGAGAGAGAGAGAAAAAGAAAAAAAAAAGAAAAAAAAGAAAAGAAAAAAAGAAAAAAAAAAAAGAAAAGAAAAAAAAAGAAAGAAAGAAAAAAAAGAAAAAAAAAAGAAGAAAGAAAGAAGAAAGAAAAAAGAAAAAGAAAAAAGAAGAAAGAAAGAAGGAAAAAAAAAGAAAAAAAAAAAAGAAGAAAAAAGAAAAAGAAAGAAAGCAAAAAGAAGAAAGAAAAAGAAAAGAAGAAAGAAAGAAAAAAAAGGAAAGAAAAAAAAGAAGAAAGAAAAAAAAAAAAGGGAAAAAAACCCAACAAAAAAAAATCAATCAAACAAAACAAAGCTACATGCTGAACACATAATTCCTAGTATGACTCATGAAATTCTCCTGTCTTTGTTATAAAGAATGGAAAGTGGTGTTTGTTGCATGATTTACGACGAATCGATGCCATCCTCGAAGACATGGGGGCCCTGCAGCCAGGGCTACCCTCCCCATTTTTGGTTCCAAAA